>JALPQD010000552.1:931370-1150201 GCA_023101885.1 Typhlomys cinereus
TTATCAGATCCCCAAGTCTTCTCAGACCGCTTTAATTTCCTGTTTTGTGCAGTCTTACAGTAGAAGACAATTATTTATTTATTTATTTATTTTTAATTTATTTATTTTTCTGCTCATACAAACGTAATACCCCTGTCTCCTCCCTCCCTCCACCTCTCCCTGGACCTCCCTGCTCCCTCCCCGCTTTTCTCCTTCCTTTCCTCCCTCCCTCTCTTTCTCTCAGTGCCCCTCCCCCATCTCTGAAGCATCCTTTAATGTGTATATCAAACTTTTCTCTGGGTCCTCCTCTCTGATGAGGTGTAAGGACTCAGTGGCATTTCCTAGAACTCTTTCTTGTGTTCCCCTTAAGTATAGGAACATTATTGTGACTGTTAATCCCTTGCTTCTAAGGATCCTAGTGCCTTTAGTCCATGCTAGACTTTGAGGGGCCAATGACAGGTTGGTCATTGCGCAGATCATGCAGAGTCCTATTATAATTGGTTCGGCCCTAACTTGTGTGGAGTATCTTGCATATCATTGCTCTTCCCATCCTTGTGCTCTTACAATTTTACCGTCCCCTCTTCCACAAATTTCCCTGAGCTTCAGGATGGGGAGAGATTAGGCAGGCCTGATTCCAGGTGGTTGATATAGAATCTCTGATGTTCTAGAAACAAACTCAAATAGTTGATATTCTGGTCAAGTAACTCACAAGTCTAGTCTTACAAATGATTAGTCACCACAAAAAGAATTCAAACAAATGAAAGAATCCAATAAGTCGTTTTCTGTATTGGATGAAGCTACAACATTGAAGGAAATATCCATAAGCACAATGAAATTCTTACAGAAAATGAAAATGTTAAATGAGAAAAATTCAATAAATCAAACATAAAGCACAATGATAAACAATAATGAACTTTAGAATAAAGAACACAAGTGTGAAGGATTACTATATTCAGCTAATAAAGAATAAAATAACTAACCATGACCACAAATTTAAAGAGCCAAACCCTAAAAACCATTGGGGTTGAAAAGGAGCTAGTTACCATACAACAAAATCATGTAAAGTCTATCTGATGAAATCAGAGCAGAATTTTTCAAATAGGAAAAGATCTGTACATTTTTTTTATTTCTTCCACTCATACAAAGTTGATAAGTACCCCATTCCCCTCCCTCGCTCTACCTCTCCCTGGATCCCCTTGCTCCCGCCTCCTTTTTCCCTTTCCTTTTCCCCCCTCCCTCCCTTTCTTCCAGTGCTCCCTGCCATTCCTGGAGCATCCTTCAGTGTGCATGGCAAACTTCCCTCTGGGGTTGTCTTTTCTGATGAGGTTTAAGGACTCAGTGGCATTGCCTAGAGCTCTTTTTTGTGTTCCCCTATAGTATAGGAACACTATTGTGGCTGTTAATCCCTTGCCTCTAGGAATCCTAGTGCCTGTGATTCATGCTAGACTTTGGGGGTTCAATGATATGTTGGTAATTGCCCAAGTCATGCAAAGTCTTATTATGATTACTTCGACCCTTATTTGAATGGAGTATCTTGAATATGGTTGCTCCTCCCCATCTTTAGGCTCTTCCAATCTTACCGCCCCTTCTTCCACAAATTTCCCTGACCTTTAGGATGGGGCTCAGGATAAATTTAGAATCATAAAAAGACATTACAGAAAATACAAATAAATTCTCTACCTCGCATTACACCTAATGTCTTAAAACTATAGAACAAAGAGAGTATGAATGCTACCATAGCAAAGTATCAATTTACAATAGCAAACTCATTGGATCAGTCTTCTCAGCCAAAATCCTAAAAGCTAGGAAAGCATGGGATAAAATATTTTCAAGCAGGAAGAGTAAATACATGCCAATTGAGATTACTGCAATACACAAGTCATCTCTCACTGATTAGTGAAATTTATCAAAGACAGCATAAGTAGGCTAATAAGTTAATCTATAATTTGGAAAGTGTAGCGCATGTAATTTAAGAATGAATTATATATCAAACATGCTATAAGAAATATTAGAAATAAGACAAGATAGAAAACAATGGGTAGTGTGGTAAAAATATGAGAATTTCACAAAATAGGACCAATTAACATTTAGAAAGTTTTCAAGCACATCATGACTCAATATTTAAACTGCAAGACTAAAACAAATAGAAATATGCCCACGCTTGCAAGATACATGGAAAAGACTGTTCATGGAAGTCTTATTTATAATAAGCTCAAATAGCCAAAAAGTCCATTTTATTTCAATAGCAAAAAGGAACAAGTGTGTTGAATATATGGACTGTCATATTAAATAGCAATACATTAAGAAGTTATGAAATATATATAAGTCATCAAACCAAATTCTGACAAATCATTTTTAAGTTATTAATAGTATGGGTACATAATTGTTTTCTGTTTACATGAATCCCTAAGCTAATTTTTCCCTGGGGGAATGCAAGCATGAATGTTAAATTTCAAAAAAAAAATAACAGTTTTAAAACTTAAAATATTATAATATTCACTTCTTTCAAGAGAGAAAGAAAGACATGTGTGAATGACAGATGGCAACTTTCAGAAGAATCAGAGTGGGCTCTGGGGATAGAACTCAGGTCATCAGTTTGTACGTATACACCTTTATTTACTAAGATATCTGGAAGGCTTAACTCTAGGTTATTTTTGAACACCCTGGTCTTCCTTCACTAAAATGGAACAGTAACAGTAAGTTTATTTCATATTTCTAACACTTTCAGCATTTCCTTTTAATAAGTTTTCATGCATTGACCCTTTGACTTCTCCTTATTATAAATTTCCACTTGTGCACGATGCATTAAGAGTTGCATCTCCTTTCTCTCCACTACCAAAAAATCTTATTGGAGTGGTCTTTGGTCCTTGCATGATGGTCCTTAAAAGAGCCTGGGTACCTACTATACTTTGACAAGTGATATAACTGTCTTATTATTTAATGCTAACATTCACAAGGAAAATTCTTTTATATTTTACATTCTTTTATATTTTATATGGTTTCTACTTAAAAAGAAAGTAAGAAATCTGGGACTTTTAAAACATGTAGAAATTATTCAGAGCAGTATTGTACTTCATTTTGGAAAAAAAACTATAGCTGCCTATTTTAAAGGCACAAAAGTTAAACATATTGATTGAGGATATTTGATCTTATAAATATTAAAAATTGTAGTTTTGGACTGGAAAACATATGTTTATGAAAGTTCTGTTATGGAATTGTTTTCATTGACAAAAGCATCTAAAATATCCCTACCAGTAGAATGCTTAAATAAATTAGGAAATATCAATATTCAGTCCTTAAAAATAATGACACATACATATACTTCTATGTTAATCTTGCTGATTATTTGGAGTATGCCAAAAAGTAATAGTGCTGAAACATATGAAAATACTACTTTAAAATTTTCTGAGGAACTTTCATACTGAATTCCATAGTGGCTTTAATAATTAATATCCACATAGCAAGGAATAATGGTTGATCTTCTGTAATCTTTGTCATAACACTTTATTATCTGTTTTGATGATTGTCATTTTGATTGGGGTAAAATACAAGTACCATTCTAATTTGCATTTTCCTAATGTCTCATCATGTACCTTTTTATGCAGTTTTGACCCATTTGCATGCCATTTGCAAAGAGTTTATAAAGATCTATTGCACACCCATTTATATTCTATTTTTATACACAATTAATTTTTATTCTTTGACAATTTAATACAAGTATACAACGTATTTTATTCATTTTTACTACTTGCTACAAAGGTGTCAACTTGGCAATTGAGAATTGAGCTATTGAGTACATCTGTTAAGAATTAGCAGTTAAGGTAACCTCTGAGAAAACTTGTGGGAGATGTTCTAATAAATAAGGAAAGACACAGACTATGTATGGGGAAACTATTTCCTGAGCAGGGCTAAAGATGGAAAGAACTGTTTCACTAAGTTGGCATATTTTGGCAGAAATGCAGAATTGCTAACCTGAAAGGAGATAGCTTCTAGATTAATTTCCAAGCATCTTTTCTCCATATTTTGTGATCAACATATATAGAATCTTCAGCAATAGAGTCTTACCATCGATGAATATGGATGTGGATAGCATTATGCTAAACCATTCCCATAAATGATATACACACATTATTTTAAAGGTGTAATCTATGGAGAAAAAGTATGAAAGTGAAAACGACATTAATCAATATTTAGAAAAGGAAAAGGAGAGCAGCAAGAAGATGAAAATAAAAAGTAGTAAGAGAAGGCTTTTTTTGCCCAGGACCCAGACCCGGACCAAGGCAGACTCCCTCCTCCTCAGGTAAGGTCCCTAGATGATGCCCCAGGCCTCAGGTCATCTGTGAGCCCCACTAACTACTCTACTTTTCTGCCCCAGATCCAGACCTGGATGTGGACCTGTATGAGAGCCGATACCCTACAACTCAGGTAAGGCCCTTTAGACCATGCCCCAAGTTCCAGATCATCTGTGTGCTCCACTAGTCACTCTACCTTTCTGCTGTAGTTCCTGGGCAAAGTTCCCCTCCTGGCTTCTCAGAATACAACAGAGTTCAGAGAAAATCCAAGCAAAGGACTAAGGGTCCAACACCATTCACCTGAGGTCTTCTAAAATCATCCCATCATACTGGAGAGATTCTTCACATCCAGTGCTAAAATAAATAAACCCTTTTTTACCATCCTGTTCCTCTCAATTATTAGGCACTGTACTTTAACATTTCTATATAGTTGCCCAAAAACCCATACAACTTCAGGGACTATAACATTCACCCTCACATGTCACTAAGGAAGTAACCATAAAAATTGCACTACCATACTAATCTTCAATAAATGACTACTAAACCTGCCTTACTTGATGCACTATCAGCCCAATAGCCTCATCTAGGAAATAACATGAGCACCAGAGAGGCATACACAACTACAAGGCAAATACTAGCAATAATTGCTCAAGTGTAGTAATACTGTCTAATTCAGACATAAAATATAAAACGAAAATGCCCAGGTCACAGTGCAAATCAATGAGAAACAAAAACCAAGACAACAAATTTCCTACAAAAAAAAATCAACCCCGTACTGATGGAATCCAACCAGAACAAACTCACAGAAAATAGCCAAGAAAGCCATACTCAAGATAAGGATTTTCAAAGCCTGATCTTTACTATAATCAAAACAATGAAAGAGGAAATCAGGGAGGAGTTAAATAACCTCAGCAACCAGGTTGAACAGGAACTCAAGTTTGAACAGGCACTTGGAGGAGGTGAGAAAAACAGTTGAGAAACAAAAGTAGGCATAGAGCAGTAAAAACGATCTCAAGCAGAGTTTAAATTCAAACTAAAAGACAAGCTATCTTTAACCCAGAACTCAACACAGAGTCTTATCAGGAGAACTAACAAAGCAGAAAATAGAATATTACATCCGGAATAACTACCCAGTTCAATGCAAGAGGTTGTTAAAGCCAAAAAGATACATGAGAGGAATATTCAAGAGTTATGGGACATCTTGAAGAAGCCTAACATGTGCATTCATGGAATATCAGAAAAAGAATATCAAAATACCACAACTGAGGAAAATTTTCAAATTATCATAAAGAAAAACAATCCACATCTAAAGAAAGAGAGGACCATCCAAATAGAAGAGGTATTCTGCAACTCAAACAGTTATGAACAAAATAGAAAATAGTCATGCCAAATAATAGTTAAAACACTAGACATACAAGACAATGGAATATCAGAGCAAGAATCAACAAAAATACCACACCTGAGGAAAATTTTCAAATTATCAAAAATGAAACTTCCCTCAATATAATGAATGAGAGATCCATCCAAATAAAAGAGGCATTCTGCACCCCAAACAGATATGACCAAAATAGAAAATCGCCACAGCAAATAATAGTCAAAACACTCCACATTCAAGACAAAGAAAAAGTGCTGAGAGCGTCAAGGGAAAAAAAAGTCACTTTTAAAGGTACACCTACCAGAAGGGGAGGGCGTATAGTCTGGCAGATAAGAAGTAGCCATTTTGCAAATGGGTGATTGACCCCTCCCTCACTGAGGTTTCCTACTTTTATTACATCTACCTTTGAATATACTCTTATAACAAGACTCTAGTTTAACAGTTTTTTATCTCTGGCCAGGGGGTGAAATACAATACCCATCAGGATGGAGTGAAGGGCATTGCAGGAGCAGCAAAACTGCAAAAGAAAATCAACTAACCATAATCCAGTACTTCAGAGACTCTATATCAACCACCTAGAACTCTCGGCCAGCCTAATCTCTCCCGATCCTGAAGCTCAGGGAAATTTGAGGAAGAGTGGGCAGTAAGATTGTAAGAGCACAAGGATGGGAGGAGCAATGATATGCACACAAGTTAGGGCCGAAGCAATCATAATTGGACTTTGCATGCCCTGCCCAATGTCCCACACACTATTGACCCCACAAAGTCTAGCATTTGCTCAAGGCACCAAGATCCTTGGAGGCAAGGAATTGACAGCCATAGTAGTGTTCCTATGCTTAAGGGGAACACAGGAAAGAGTTCAGGAAAATGCCACTGGGTCCTTGTACGTCATCGGAGAGGAGGGCCCAGAGGAGAGTCTGGCATGCACATTAAAGGATTCTCCGGAAAATGATTACTTTTTATCTGCTAGACTATATGCCCTCCCCTTCATTTTGCAAATGGGTGATGGACCCCTCCCTCAGTGAGGTTTCCTACTCTTATTACATCTACCCTTGAATGTGCTATTACAACAAGACTCCAGTTTAACAGCTTTTTGTCTCTGGCCAGAGGGTGACATACAGTGCCCAGCAGAATGGAGTGAAGGGAATTGCAGGAGCAGCAAAACTGCAAAAGAAAATCAACAAACCACAATCCAGAACTTCAGAGACTCTATATCAATCACATAGAACTAGGACAGCCTAATCTCTCCCCATCCTGGAGCTCAGGGACATTTGCGGAAGAGGGGGCGGTAAGATTGTAAGAGCAAAAGGATGGGAGGAGCAACGATTTGCAAGATTCTCAACAATAGTTGGGGCCAAAGCAATCATAATGGGACTTTGCATGCCCTGCGCAATGTCCAGCGCACTGTTGCCCTCATAAAGTCTAGCATCTGTTAAGGGCACCGAGACCCCTGGAGGCAAGGGATTGACAGCCATAGTAGTGATCTTATGCTTAAGGGGAACAAGAGAAAGGGCTTATGGAAATGCCACTGGGTCCTTATATGTCATCGGAGAGGAGGACCCAGTGGAGAGTTAGGCGTACACAATAAAGGACTCTCTGGGAATTGGGAGGGAGGCACTGGGGGAAGGGGAGGGGGAGGAGGGAGGAGGGAGGGAACTGGTAAAAAATTTTAAAATGTATAATTAAATTTTTAATAAAAAAATAAAGGATTCTCCGGGGTTTGGGAGGGGAGGCACTGGGGGATGGGGATGAAGGGGTGAAGGGAGGAGGAGCAGGGGTTTCCGGGAGGAGGAGGAGGGAGGGAGGGAACCGGTATACCTATTAAGTTTGTATGAGCGGAAATAATAATAAAAAATGTTAAATAAATAAATAAATAAAGGTACACCTACTAAGACAACAAATGACTTCTCAATGGAAACAGTAAAAGCAAGAAGAGCTTGTATAGATGTACATCAAGTATTAAATGAGCAAAAATGTCAACCCAAACTGATATACCTGGCAAAACTATCCATCATGATCGAGGGATAAGAAAAGTTGTCCAACACAAAGACAACTTGAAGGCTTAGATGTCTACCAAACCAGCCTTCAAAAAAATTCTAGAAATGATACTCAAGCTTGAAGAAAAAAACCAAGCATATCTAGGAGAATAGAAGGGAAGTATAAGACCACCAAAACTAAAAGCCAAAAAATACACTTACAACAGCCACTATATATAAAAAATGTCTGGAATTAAAAATAATTTCTCCATTATAACATTGAATGTCTATGGAATTAACTCACCAATCAAGAGACACAGATTACAAACTTGAATTAACAATCACAACCCAGCAATCTGCTGCCTTCAGGAAACTCATCTCACCACAAAAGATAGGCACATCCTAAAAATAAGTCTGGTCCAAAATTCTGCAAGCTAATGGAACCAGGAAACAGGCAGGGGTAGCCATTATGCAGTCGGACAAAGTGGACCTCAAACCAAAAAAAATCATAAGAGACACAGATGGATACACATTTTAGTCACAGCCACAATTCACCAGGAAGACTTCACAATACTGAACATATCTGCACCTAATACTGGCCCCTCACATTCATTAAGCAAACCCTACAATGTCTAAAGCGAGAAATCAACTCCAAAACGATAACTCTTGGGGATTTCAAAATCGCCCTCTCAACATGGGATAGATCAACAGGTCAAAAGCTTAACAGAAACACTTTGGAACTTAATCAAACTCTTAATGAAATGTATATTACAGATCTCTATCGAACTTTTCATCCACGCACCAAAGAATACACATTTTTCTCAGCAGCACACGGAACTTTCTCCAAAATAGATCACATATTGGGCCACAAACGAATCTCCACATATACAGGAAAGTTGAAATGTTAGCCTGTACACTATCAGATCACCATGGTCTAAAGCTTGATATCCACAACACAACAAACAACAGAAAATAGGCTAACTCCTGGAAACTTAACACTATGATGCTGAATGAGAATTGGATTCAGGAAGAAATTAAAAAGGAAATTCAAGATTTCCTGAAAGTAAATGATAATGAAAATACAACTTATCAAAATCATTGGGACACAATGAAAGCTGTCCAGAGAAGTAAGTTCACACCTCTTAATGCCTACATCAAAAAATGGAAACATCAGAAATAAATAACTTAACAATGCAGCTTAAAGCTTTAGAGACACTAGAGCAATCTCAGCCCAAAGCAGTAAAAGAGAGGAGATTAGCAATATAAAGGGAGAAATATCTGAAATTGAGATAAAGAAAATGATACAGAGATTCAACCAGTCAAAAAGCTGGTTCTTTGAAAAAATCAATAAGATTGATACACCCCTAGCTAAATTAACCAAATGCAAGAGAGAAAAAACCCCAATTAACAATATTAGAAATGAAAATGGAGTTATCACTACTGATACCCAAGAAATTCAGAGTATTATAACGTCTTATTTCAAAAACTTATACTCTGTGAAATTTGACAACACTAAAGAAATCACTCACTTCCTAAGTAAGCACAACTTACTTAAATTGAATCAGGATGTTGCGAATTATTTAAATAGTCCTATAACATATGAGGAAATTGATGAAATAATTACGAAGCATCCCACCAAAAAATGTCCTGGACCAGATGTATTCAGCACAGAGTTTTACCAGGCATTTAAGAAGCTAATAACACCAATACTCCTTAAACTGTTCCATCAAATAGCAAAGGAAAGAACACTTGGGGCTGGAGAGGTGGCTCAGGGGTTAAGCTTCTGTCTTGCAGGTGGAAGGTACTGAGTGCATATCCTAGACCCCACATATAGATGCTGGGCGGAAGCGGGGACAGCCTGCGTTTCTGGTCCTGGTAAGGCAGAGCCTGTGAAACCCGGGACAGAGTAAACAAGGTGGAGGTGGAGGCAGTCCATGGTGGTTCCCGAACTCCTTTGTGGTTCTACACACACACACACATACATGCACACACGTGCACACACGTACACACGCATAATTGTATGAATAATAATAAAATATAAAAAAGAACACTACCGAATACTTTCTATGAAGCTAATATGATCTTAACCCCAAAACCTAATAAAGATACACTTAAAAAAGAAAACTATAGGCCAATCTCTCAGAGGAACACCGATACAAAGATTCTCAACAAAATCTTAACAAATCAGATTCAAAATGCCTTGTGTAATGTTCAACACACTATTGACCTCACAAAGTCTAGCATCTGCTAAAGGCACCAAGATCCTTGGAGACAAGGGAATGACAGCCACAGTAGTGTTCCTATGCTTAAGGGGAACACAGGAAAATGTTCAGGGAAATGCCACTGGGTCCTTGAATGTCATCGGAGAGGAGGGCCCAGAGGAGACTCTGGCATGCACATTAAAGGACTCTCTGGGGATTGGGGCGGGAGGCACTGGGGGATGGGGAGGGAGGGGTGAAGGGAGGGTAGCAGGGGGTTCGGGGGAGGAGAAGGGAGGGAGGGAACTGGTGTACCTATTAAGTTTGTATGAGCAGAAATAATAATAAAAATGTTAAAAAATATAAAAAGATCATTTGCAGGGATCAAGTAGGCTTTATCCCAGGCACACAAAGTTGGTTCAACATATGCAAATCAATAAACATAATTCACCATATAAACCAGTCCAAAATTCAAGACCACATGATACGCTCAATAGATGCAGAAAAAGCTTTTGACAAGATCCAACAGCCTTTATGATCAAAACCCTAGAGACAGTTGGAATGGAAGGAACATTTATCAATATAATAAAAGCTGTCTACAACAAGCCAACAGCAAAGATTATACTCAATGGGGAAAATTTGAAGCATTTCCACTTCAATCAGGAACTAGACAAGGCTGTCCGCTTTCACCACTTCTATTCAATATAGGACTTGAAGTCTTAGCTGGAGACATAAGACAAGAAAGGGAGATAAAATTGATTCAAATTGGCAAGGAAGAAGTAAAGATATCAAAATTTGCAGATGACATGATCATATATATGAGTGATCCTAAAAACTCCACCAGGAAGCTCCTGGAACTAATACAGGAGTTCAGCAGGGTGGCAGGTTACAAAATAAACGTACAAAAATCAGTGGCCTTCCTATATGATCACAATGAAATAAGTGAAAAAGCCCTCAGAGAAACAATCCCATTTACTATAGCCCCTAAAAAATGAAAAACCTTGATATAAACCTAACCAAGGAAGCAAGAGACGATTACAATGAAATTTTTAAAAACATTTGCAGAAGAGGGGGCGGTAAGAGTGTAAGAGCAAAAGGATGGGAGGAGCAATGATTTGCAAGATACTCCACACAAGTTAGGGCCGAAGCAATCATAATTGGACTTTGCGTGCCCTGCGCAATGTCCCACACACTATTGACCTCACAAAGTCTAGCATCTGCTAAAGGCACCAAGATCCTTGGAGGCAAGGGATTGGCAGCCACAGCAGTGTTCCTATACTTAAGGGGAACACAGGAAAGTGTTCAGGGAAAGGCCACTGGGTCCTTGTACGTCATCGGAGAGGAGGGCCCAGAGGAGAATCAGGCATGCACAAGAAAGGACTCTCTGGGAATTGAGGCGGGAGACACTGGGGAATGGGGAAGGAGGGGTGAAGGGAGGTGGAGCAGGGGGTTTGGGGGGAGGAGGAGGGAGGGAACTGGTGTACCTATTAAGTTTTTATGAGCTGAAATAATAAAAAAAAGCCCTAAAGAAAGAAATTTCAGAAGACACCAGAAAGTGGAAAGACCTCCCATGTTCCTGGATTGGCAGAATCAACATCATAAAAATGACCATCCTACCAAAGGCAATATACAGATTCAATGCTATACCAATCAAAATCCCAAAGCAATTTTTAAAGATGTCAATCAAACAATCTCAAAATTCATATGGAAGCACAAAAACCCAGGATAGCAAAAACAATCCTGAGTAACAAATACAGTGCTGGAGGTATCACCATACCAAACCTTAGTCTACACTACAAATCCAAAGTTATAAAAACAGCCTGGTACTGGCTCTAAAATAGACACATAGATCAATGAATAAGGGTTGAAGACCTAGATATAAGCCCACACAATTACAGCCATTTGATCTTTAACAAAGGGGCCCAAAAAATACAATGGAAAAAGAACTGCTGTTCAGAAAATGGTGCTGGCAAAACTGAATCTCCACATGCAGAAGATTAAAACTGGACACGTACTTGTTACCATGTACAAACCTTACTTCCAAATGGATCAAGTACCTCAATATAAGGCCAGAGACTATAAAAACCTTAGTTGAAAGGGTAGGGAATTCCCTCAAGCTGATTGGACTAGGCCAACAGTTCCTAATGAGAAATCCAATAGCACAGTCAATACAACCAACAGTCAACAGATGGGATCTTATGAAATTAAACAGCTTCTGTTCAGATAAAGAGATTGTAACTTGAGCACAAAGTCAACCCACAGAATGGGAAAAAACCTTCACTAACCACATATCTGATAGAGCTCTATTATCCAGAGTGCACAAGGAACTTAGAAAACTAAACATGAAGGAAACAAATGGCCCAATTAAAATTGGCCTTGGAACTTAAAAGAAACTTTACCAGGGAAGAAATTGAAATTAACAAATATCTTAAAAAATGCTCACATCCTTAGTCATCAGGGAAATGAAATGAAAACCTCCCTGAGATATCATCTCACCCTGATCAGGATGGCAAAAATCTACAATACAAACACCACCAAATGCTGGATGGGATGTGGAGAGAGGGGAACTCTCCTACATTGTTGGTGGGAATGCAGGCTCATACAGCCACTCTGGCGAGCCGTCTTGCGATTCTTAAAAAAGGTAAAGATTGAAATGCCATATGACCCTGCTATTCCACTATTGGGAATAATCCCCCATACAGCAAATAGTCACCTCGATAGCACAAGCACGACCCTGTTCAAAGCAGCACTGTTTACAATAGCAATATCATGAAATCCACTCAAATGCCCCACAGTGTATGAATGGATAAAGAAAAATGTGATACATTTATACAGTGGAATACTACTCAGCCATCAAAAATGAAGAATTAATGAAGTTTGCCAGGAAATGGATGGAATTAGAAAAAACTATTTTGAGCAAAGTATCCCAGACGCAGAAAATTAAGCACCATATGTACTCCCTAATATGTGGATCCTAGTACCAAACCCACTTAATGACACACTCAAAGATAAATCTCTGTAATACCTACAGTAATTGCAAAGATTATAAGTAGGGAGAGAAGCGGAAGAAGTGCCTCACCAGAAACAATGAAAGAGGGGATCATGCTACAACAGAGAAAATAGGCCACCATCAAAGACTGCAAGTAAGTAATGAGACATCTGTTTGGGCTCTCAGACTCTCCTTACTGGTCACTTGCATCTGATGGGGTATGGTCTCACTAGAAAGGGAGGGCGTAGAGTCTGGCAGATAGAAGGTAACCATTCTGCGTATGGGAGACTGACCCTTCCCCTCACAACGTTTTCTACTCTTATTCCATCTACCTTTTAATCTACTCTTATAATAAGACTATTTTAACAGCATTTTATCTCTGGTCAGGGGGTAATATCCAATACCCATCAGGACAGAGCCAACGGCGGTAGAGGAGAAACAAAACTGAAAAAAAAAAAAAAAGAACGAACCATAATTCCAAAAATCAGAGTCTCTACCTCAACTACTTGGAACCAGGCCAGCTGAATCTCTCCCCATCCTAAAGCTCAGGGAAATTTGCAGAAGAGGGGGCAGTGAGATTGTAAAAGCCTACAGATGGGGAGGAGCAACAATATGCAAGATACTCCATACAAGTTAGGGCTGAAGTAATCATAATTGTATGACCTGCACAATTACCAACATGTCATTGAACCCCCAAAGTCTAGCATGGATCACAGGCACTACAATCCTCAGAGGCAAGGGATTAACAGCCACAATAGTGTTCCTATACTAAAGGGGAACACAAAAAAAGAGCTCTGGGCAATGCCACTGAGTCCTTACACCTTATCAGAGAGGAGGATCCAGAGGGAAGTTTGACATGCACACTAAAGAATGCTCCAGGAATTGGGGGGGGGGGAATGAACACTGGGATTAAAGGATGAAGGGGAGAAAGGACATGGAAAAGGGGGTAGGGAGCAAAGGGATCCAAGGAGAAATGGAGGGAGGGAGGGGAACTTTGTGTGAATGGAAGAAATAAATAAATAAAAGAAAATAATGATTACCCAGTAATATCAGTAATATTTCCCAAACACTAAGATATTTTCCTTGAAACTGAATGAGTTATGAAATATTTCTTTGTACTACAATACCATTTTAGTATTTATAATTCATATATCTTTGTTTTACCTTTCTGTGTATTTTGGGCAGACATTACACTGTTGCCTCTGCCTCTGAGGAGGCCACCACTGTAAAAACTACATTTTGAATGCTCCAACATGCATCAAATAACTAAGTAAATGTATTCATCCTTTTATCAATAAATGCTCTTAAAAATAAAAAAAAATCGTTACACATACCAGATAAAGAGAATGTAATTAGAGCTTCAAGAGAAAAAAAATCACTTTTAACGATAAACCTATTAAAATAACAAATGATTTTTTCAGTGTAAACAGTAAAAGCCAGAAGAGCTTAGAAGCTTAGAGAGACATATTTCAAGTATTGAAATAAGGACAAATGTCAACCCAGGCTGATATACCCAACAAAACTATCAGTCATGATGGAGGTTGAAAGAAAAACTTCCACCATAAAGACAACTTAATTACTTACATGACCACCAAACCAATCCTTCAAAAAATGTTAGAGAAGGTAACCAAGCTTGAAGAAAAGAGCAAACATATCCAGGAAGACAGAAGGGAACTACATTACCATCACAACCTACAAGCTAAATAATACACTTATGAAAGCCACTAAACACAAAAAAAGTCAGGGATTAAAAGTAATTTCTCCATTATAACACAAAATGTCAATGGAATTAACTCACCAATCAAAAGACACAGATTACAAGTTTGGATTAGAAATCACAACCCATCCATCTGCTGCCTTCAGGAAACACATCTCATCACAAAAGATGGACACATTCTAAAAGTATAAGGCTGGTCAAAAATTCTGCAAGCTAATGGAACCAGGAAATAAGCAGGGATAGCAATTATGCTACCTGACAAAGTGGACTTCAAACCAAAGAAAATTATAAGAGATATAGAAAGATACTACATTTTGGGCATAGAACAATTCCCTGGGAGGATTTCACAATACTGAACATACATGCACCTAATATGGGTTCCTCCACATTCACTAAGCAAACACTACAACATCTAAAGCAAGAAATCAACTCCAAAACGATAATACTTGGGGATTTCAATACTGCCCTCTCAACGTGGGGTAGATCAACAAGTCAAAAACTCAACAGAGACACATTGGAACTAAATTAAATTCATACGGAAATGGACCTCACAGATCTCTATCAAACTTTCCATCCAAGCAGAAAGGAATACACCTTCTTCTCAGCAGCCCATGGAACCTTTTCCAAAATAGACTACCCAAAAATGAATCAGTACATATATAGGAAAATGGAAATTATAGCGTGAACCCATCAGACCACCATGGTCTAAAGCTTTTCATCCACAACACAACAAACAGCAGAAAGTACACTAATTCTTGGAAACTAAACACTATGAGGCAGAATGAGAAATGGGTTAAGAAAGAAATCAAAAAAGAAATTCAAGATTGTCTAGAAAGAAATGATAATGAAAATATATCAAATATCTGAGACACAACTGAAGCTGTCCTAAGAGGTAAGTTTATAGATCTTAATGTATATATCAAAATATAAACATCACAAGTAAACAATTTAACAATGCAGCTTAAAGTTTTAGAAACACAAAAGTAATCCAATCCCAAAAACAGTAGTAGAGAGGAGATTAGCAAAATCAGGGGAGAAATAACCGAAATTGAGATAAGAAAAAGGATACATAAAATCAACCAGAGGAAAAGCTGATTTTTGAAAAAAAATAAGTTTGATAACACCCCCATCTAAATTAACCCAAATCAAGAGAGAGAAATCCCAAATTAACAAAATTAGAAATGAAAATGGAGTTATCACAACTGATACCCAAGAATGTCATATTTCAAAAACTTATACTCCATGAAATTTGATAACACAAAAGAAATGGATGAATTCCTGAGGAAGCACAACTTACCTAAATTGAATCAGGAAGTTTTGAATTATTTCAATAGTCCTGTAACAAATGATGAAATGATCTCAAATATTCCAACAAAAAATGTACTGGACCACAAGTATTCAGCACAGAATTCTATCAGACATTTAAAGAACAACTAAAACCAATACACCTTAACTGGTTCTATGACATAGCAAAGGAAGGAACACTGCCAAAATCTTTTTATGAAGCTAATATCATACTAACCCAAAATTTAATGAAGATACATTTAAAAAGGAAACTATAGGAAACAGATGCAAAGATTGTCAACAAAATCTTTGCAAATCAGATTTAAAAACATATCAAAAAAAATTCACTGTGATCAAGTAGGTTTTATCCCAAGCACACAAGGTTGGTTCACCATATGCAAACCAATAAATGGAATCCATCACATTACAAGTCCAAAGTCCAAGACCACATGATACTCTCAATAGATGCACAAAATCTTTTGACAATATTCAACATCCTTTTATGATCTCAACCCTAGAAAGAACTGGAATGGATGGAACTTATATCAACATAATACAAGCTATATACAACAAGCCGACAGCAAAGATTATACTCAATGAGGAAAAACTTGAATCATTCACACTTCGATCAGGAACTAGACAAGGCTGTCCACTCTCACCACTTCTATTCAATATTGTACTTGAAGTCTTAGCTAGAGCCATAAGAGAAGAGAGGGAGATAAAAGGGATTCAAATCAGCAAGGAAGAAGTCAAGATATCTCTAATTACAGATGACATGATCAAATACCTGAGTGATCCTATAAATTCCACTAGAAAACTCCTGAAACTAATACCTAAATTCAGCAGGGTGGCAGGTTACAAAATAAATGTGCAAAAATCAGTGGCATTCCTGTACACCCAAGATAAAAAGAGTGAAAAAATCTGAAGGGAAATGATCCCATTTACTATATAGCCCCTAAAAAAATTGAAATACCTTCTTATAAATCTAACCAAAGAAGTAAGAGACATTTACAATGAAAACGTTAAAACCCTAAAGAAAGAAATTACAGAAGACACCAGAAGGTGAAAGACCTCCCATGCTCCTGGATCAGAAGAATCAACATCATAAAAAATGACCATCTTACCAGAAGCTATATACAGATTCAATGCTATACCAATCAAAATCCCAAAGCAATTGTTTATAGAAATTGACCAAACCATCTCAAAATTCATAAGGAAGCACAAAAGGCCCAGAATAGCAAAAACAATACTAAGAAAAACACTGCTGGAGTTATCATCATTTCAAATGCTAATCTATGCTACTATAATTCCATAGTAATAAAAACAGCCTGGTACTGTTTGCAAAATAAACATGTAGATCAACGGATAAGGGTTGAAGACCAAGATATAAGCCCACACGATTACAGCCATTTGATGTTTGCAAATGGGCCCAAAAAAGTCAAAGGAAAAAGAAAAGAATCTTCAACAAATGGTTCTAGCAAAACTGGATATCTGCACGCAGAAGATTACAACCATACCTGTATTTGTCACCATGTACAAAAATTAATTCCAAATAGATCAAGGACCTCAATATTAGGGCAGAGGCTATAAAATCCCTAATTGAAAGTGTAGGGAACTCTCTCAAGCTGATTGGGCTAGTCCAACAGTTACTAAACAGAAATCCAATAGCACAGGCACTAGAACCAACACTCAACAAATGGGATCTTATGAAATTAAAGAGCTTCTGTTCAGATAAAGAGATTTTAAACTAAGCAAAAAGATAACCCAGAGAATGGGAAAAATTCTTCACCAACCACATATCTTATATAACTCTGTTATCCAGTGTGCATAAAGCAATTAAAAAAAAAACAAAAAACTAAACACCAAGGAGGTAAATGGCTCAATTAAAAAATGGTCCTGGGACCTCAAAGAATCTTTTCCAGGGACAAAATTGAAGTGACTAACAAATATCTTAAAAATGTTTCACATCCCTTGCCATCAGGGAAATGCAAATCAAAACTTCCCTGAGATATCTCACCCTGGTCAGGGTCAGGATGGCAAAAATCCATAATACAAACAACACCAAATGCTGGAGAGGATGTGGAAAGAAGGGACCTCTCACACATTGCTGGTGGGAGTTCAGGCTTAAACAACAACTCTGGCGATCAGTATGGTGATTTGTAAAAAATATTGAAATGCCATATCACTCTGCTATACCACTTCTGGATATAGTCTCCCATACTGCAGAAATTCACTACTGTGATACAAGTGCAACCATGTTCATTGCAACACTATTTACAATAGCAAAATCATGAAATTATCCCAAATGCCCAATAATTGATGAATGGATAATGAGTATGTGGTACATTTATACAATGTGATACTACTCAGCCATCAAAATGAATTAATGAGATTTTCCTGGAAATGTATGGAATTAGAAAAAATTATATTGAGTGAAGTATCCCAAACACAGAAACTGCAGGGGATCGGAGGGAGGAAGGGGGAAGCACTGAGATAGGGGGAGGTAAAGAGAGGGAGTGAAAGAAATGAGGGAAGAGTGCAAGGGGGGACAACTGGGGAGGGGAGGAGGGAGGGAGAGTTTGGGGGTACCTATTGAGCTTCTATGATTAGAAAAAAAATAAAATGTGGGAGAAAAAACGTAGTACGAGATGGAAAAAAAAGTAGTACGAGATGGTGAGTCAGCTAAATGTTTAAAGCTTCCTGTGTGGAAACCAGATGAACATGTTCCAACATGTCCGAAATAGAGAACCCACTTTTAAAAGAGCACTCTTTCTCCTCTTTCATAAATGATCTTATAAATAAATGGATAAATAAATAAATAACTTTTTGAGAAAGAAAGTATAATAAGGTTGAATAAGAGCTAAATAAACTATGTGCATGTGTTAAAATATCCTAAATATATGTAATACATTTATATGTTATATATAATTAGGTACACATATGCACAGAAAATGTAGTTATTCATAATATGTCAAACTAAATTAGGATGTTGCAGACTCATGTAGTATAAATTTACTTTCTGTCTAAGAGTAATGCATTTTCTTGTATGCAGATATTTATTTCTATATAAGAAGAGGGAATGCTCAAAAGAAAACACAGAAAATAATAAAATACTAATTCTTGTGTATGGAAGCAGAGGGGTATATTTGACTTTTTCTATTTGCTATGATTTTTTTCTTTCTTAAATGTGTCTTGTTAAATGAATAAGCTTTTTGAAGACATCCATGAGAAATACGGTAAGGCCAAATATTTTCTTTAGCTCAGTAATTAATGAATGAAGGAAACAAGATTACAGATTGAAAACTTTTAAAATATGAAGACTTTATTCCAGATATTTGAAATAGGTAGGAAAGTTTGTAAGGTAGAGTATAATATCGGATTGAAATCTGAATTCAGAAGAAAGTAAAGGCTTACAGCCAAGAGGCAAGTTGAAGAAGGTTTAAAAATGACAAGCTCCTAAGAGAACACATCAAGGGAATGGGATATTCGTACCAAATTGATTTAAAGAGATTCTTACTGGAGGCAGTTCAAAACTGTACCCAAAATCATTGGAGTGAGATATTTGATATCAGGCACAGGGATTCCTTATAAGCTGACCATTGTGATTTCAATAATGAATGTTCCCAATTATTTCATATGTTGAATGTTTTGATGGTGGCATTATTATGGGGAGTGATACTGATAGGTTATTGTGGATTCCCTGGGATGTTCTTACTTTGTTTCCTGTCTGCCATTAAATGAACAGTTTCCTTCACTTAAGCACTCCTAAAACCATAATGCTATGCTTCACAATGGGTTCAGAAACATGGAATTAAGTTACCATGGACTGAATCCCCTAAAGTAATGAGCCAAATTAAATAAAATGTCTCTTTCATTTGTTTTACTTGGTATTATGTTACAATTATGAAAAGTTAATGGTGATAGCTGGTACATGTACCAACTTGACAATGAAAGGTTGAGCTTCGCGTATCTACAAGGACTCATTTAATTAAGGAAAGACCTAGGCAAGTGTATGGGAGATTGACTTATGTGGGAGGACCCAGTCCATGGTAGATGGACTGGAGAAAGCCTGCAGTTGGTGTATGAAATAGAGAATGCTGTTTTGGTGTATTGACAAATGGGCAGACTGGCAGGCTTGAAAGTCTGCCCCTCAAATTATCTCTTTCTATGGATATGGTATAACCAGATCCCCTAGTTCCTAATATGTATATGGATTCTTTTGCAGGCTGATGCACTATAGTCAGAATTTGTAATCCAGGAGTAATCTCTGTGGCCCCCTAAATTATTGATTATATGTTTATGTCAACAATAATGGAAAAACATGGACAATAACTAATACAGAAAAATCGGGACTGGAAAAACGTAGTAGTAGCTGTGAAAATCAATCTACATGTTTCAAAACCTTTGGGAATTTGGAAAAGGAAGGAGAAGCAGAATAGTAAAGCATAAAAATCATGCAACTAGGATTTAATGGAATTCTGGAAACCAGAATGACAAAAAGACTGTGGAGACTACAGGCTAGAGCCATAGTTGTCAGAGTACAAGGTTTATGTTAGAAATTAAAAACAAGGTTATTAACTTCACTTCTCAGGAGGATTTCACCCTAACTTGTTCATGTAATAAAGCTTTCAATAAAACTGAATATACACATAATGTTCTAATTAATAGAGGAAAGTTTAAGATAGCATAAAATTCCTACTATGGCATGGTTATCGACAGATGTAGAGAATATGGCAGTACTATTGGGTGCAAAACACATTTGTAAGCCATGAAGTTTAGACAGAAAAGGAACATATTTAAAGTTTCATAGAAGGAAGATTTGGTTACTAAACAAATTAACATCATTAAAATAAAATATAGAGGCTGAGGAGATGAGAAATATATAAAACAATGAGTAAAAACATTTGTTACTCAAACCAGTAGTTTTGGACACAGTAGTTTTGGATCCTCAGAATACCAGAATAGCCAGATACAATAGCTCATGCATCTATATTCACCTTGCAACCTGCAGAAAAAGGGAAACAGGAGAATCCAGCAGATATGACTCAACTAGCCTGGATTACACTGCAATAAATAGACCCTGACTCTACTAAGGTTGTCTTATATCTCCACATACATGTGCTTTGATGCACAGGCCCATATTGGCACACACACACACAAATTTGAATATACCACACATATCTACATTAGCTTGACAATGCACGTGAGAAAGGAAGGAAAGATAAAAGAAAGGAAGAAAGGAAAGAAAGAAAGAAGGAAACAAGCAAACAAGCATTCTTATTTTTTCTTCTGAACAAGGACAAAAAACAAAATGTCCTCAGGGCATCTCAGGAAATGGCCAGACTCTACCTGCCTAGAACCAAAAGTGCCCAAGTTTTAACTCATTTAAAAGATGTTCATTTAAGAAAAAATCTCTAGGGCATTCTGCAATCAAAACAGCATCTAAGAAAGTCTTGTTCTAGTTCTGGAGAACATGAGAGGGCGTAATAACTATGATCCATGGTGTGTGTTGTGTATGTGTGGGTGGCTTCTTCAAGTTTGTGACAGACCCTGATATTGCTGAAGCAATTCTGGGTTTTCATGCATGAAAAATGCGACAGTTATGGAACCTTGAAGATTTCTAGTCAGATTTCAAAGGAAGATCTTAAAGACAAGAATTATGTGGTAGCTTCATAGCCCCAACAGGTGTCCCTTAACACAGTGAACCATGAAGCTGTGAGGATGATACCTTGCAACAGGGTCCAAGAAGGTTGGAGATAACAAGTAAGTGCAAAATCTACAAAAACAAGCTACAAGCAATATGAGAAGCTGACTTAAGACGGAGGCCATTTGGCATGCAATCAAAATTGCCTCAGGGGCAAGGTTGCTCAAGCCCTTTGAAGCTCAAGGCACATAAATAGGCCCCAGATGCTTAACGTGCAAGTATAGAATTTAGTAATTCTCCTGCAGTGACTGGTTCTGGATCTGGCCATATTACATGATCCCATGCTTCTGTGCATCACCTAGAAAATGGTAATGCTCATTCTGTGTTACTGTATGTTCAAATCATGCAACTATCAAAAGCTGTGGTTATTCACAGTCAGTTATTTACAGTGACATGGCTTTGCACTAACTGGACAGAATTCTTTCTAAATTGGACCATGAAAATATTGGAAACCCAAGATCAATGCCTAGTCAAAAAGAGGGCATGGAATATCTGGCTACAGTTTGATTTAAAGAGTAATCATTGTAAGCCCTTCCTTCTAAGGAAAAAAGGAAAATTTTTCTTTTCTTTGAATATCATCAATTTTTCATTTGATTGCCTTTATTGTGATTAATGAAGGACTAGGTAAAGTATAAGCTGAAAAAGGCTAGTAGAACCTGTTTGCTGGATAGACTGGGCTTTCAGCATATAAATGAGAGTTATTTTTATGAAAACTAATAAAAATATGTTAATTTGGGTCAGCAACTATAAAACCAGTTTTTGAGTCCACAGGGCATCTTCGGGAGAAGATTAATACATGTTGTACTCAAATTATCTTTTCAATTTTTTCTTAGGGATCAGGTGTTCCAGTTAATTTTCTGAGTGTCCAGGACAGTATGAGAAACAAAGGTTACTGATGCATGTTATGTTATGGTGATTTATTCCAACTTGAATTTGTAAGAGAATTCAGAAAAGTACAATATCAGTTCATAGTGCTGTAGGTAAGATGGGGAAAATAGAAATATTAATTTTGGAAGTTGTAGTCAGATATTTATGGATACTCAGAGAGTAGAGAAATTCTTTAGGGCTTACAAAACAAGTTATCAAAAGCCATACATAGATAGATAATAACAAAGATTCAGAGGTAGGTAGGTAAACCAAGCACTCACCATAGGATTCCACTTGCACGACTTGAGTGAAATTCTTCTGTTCTTGAGTTCTCTAGATATATCACAAGTGTCCTGGGCTTTTCAGGATGTAACCTTATTTACTGTTATGTGAATTTCTCAAGAGGACATAAAAGAGAATTTAATTCCTGAATTGAAATAGTGCTTACTTTTTTTATTAAAGTATTTCATGTGTTTTTTAAACTTTTTATTTACTTATTTATTTAGCATGTGTTTTTTTAACATTTTTTATTATTATTTCCGCTCATACAAATTTAATAGGTACACCGGTTCCCTCCCTCCCTCCTCCTCCCTCATTTGAATGTAAGTGCTTTCTAAGAAGAATTCCAAGAAAGTCACTAAAACCCATGAATAGCAGAGATAAAGAGTAAGCATGGTGAAATGGAGAGTGTTCATTTCACAAGAAATGTTCTAATATACAAACCATTTATAAAAATTACAGTTTTTAATTATAATTTTCAAAAATAGAATTAGAATTAAAACTTCTAATTACAAAATTTACAAAAAATATAGTATGTGCTTGAAAATTTATTAAAAATATTGACAAATTTCAAATATTTTATCCATACAAATATAATTTAGCAAAGATAAATTGTTAGTGCTATGATTTGAGTATAAAATTATATCCATAGATTAATGTGGCACAATAATCAATAATGTCATTATTTGGGGAAGCAGTGAAAACATTAAGATGAGAGTCCTAAATTATGGAAGTTGGTCACATGGGTTATGACCTGAAGCTTATACCCGATTCCTGGCAAATTCCTTATACCATGCTTATTTTCTACCATGAGGCAAAGAATCAGTTCTGCTCCAGATCCCTATCAGTATGATGGTCTTCTCAAGTACATTGGTCCATTTGATCATGGACTGAACCTTTTATAAGCAACATCAAAATACTATTTTTTTCTCTTTTAGCATTTCTTTTCTACACTGGCGATATGGTTCAGGATTTAAAGCCTTTTCCTCACAAGCAAAAGAACCTTAGTTCACATCCCACATCCCATTTAAAAACTCAGGGAAAAAATGGCCACAGCTGGTACTTATGGCTCCTGAAAGGCAGAGCCTGGGAACCCCAGAGCAAAGCAATACTGAGGTAGAGCGATTCAGAATGACTCCTGAAGTCACTTTTGGGTCTCCACAGATACACACACACACACACACACACACACACACACACACACACACACACACAAATACATTAAAAAAAGATTTTTTTCTGTCAATTATTTGATCACAGTAATAATGAAACTATCACAGAATACTGAGAGCAGACAATGGAGTTATTGTTGGGAACTTAATACTGTGACTTTTCCACCTTTGAAAGTGATTCACAGCAGGAATTTAGAAATGTTTGGAAATGTGACTAAATAAGCCATAGAATGTTGTAAATAGAACCTAAGGGGAGATTCTGTTGGGGATTCAAGAAACAAGAACCTAAACAACAATTTAGGCAGGCCAGACTCATTGGATTTTAGATAGGAGCAAGCACTCCGTTGGTGAATGGAACACCAAATTCTTGTTACATCCTGGCAAACTACTTGTCTACATTTTGTCTGTGTCCTGAGACTTTTTTGGGGGGACAGGGTGAATAAGAACAGCAGACTAACCTCTCAGAAGTTTCAAGGAAACCCGGAATTCAAGTTCTGGTGTGGATTTTGCTAACTAGTTTTAGCTGAGTTTACAGAGAAAATTTGAAGCAAAAATTGAACAAAAGATTTAAATCACTTGCCATTTGTTAAGAAGGAGCCCATTTAAAATTGGGGATAAAGAAGACATTTTTAATTTACTAGTACTGTTGAACATAAATAAAATACTTTATATAGAAAATGCCTTTAAAATAACCCAGGAATTTATCAAATGCTACCCAGTCCAGCATCCAAGATATGGAAGATTAACCTTTCTTGATTTTCCCAAAGAAGAGATTAGTTTAGAGACATTCTTTTTTTTTTTTTTTAAGGGTAACCTAGGAAATAATTTCTTAGGATCCATTTCACCATATTTAGTCACCCAGACTCTCAGCTATCACTGTAACCTATTCTTTGGTCTAGTTACTTTTCATGCTTTGGTAGAACTTGATGTTGGTGACATGATACCAAGAACGTAAGAACTATGGGGCAATGGAGGTTGCAAAGGAACCCATGAGAGGATCAGCTATGTTTAGCAAATTTAGTGCTCCTTTAGAAATTTCTGGAGAGGATGATGAGTGAATCTTTGAGAGTGAAGCATAACTTTTAATATTGTTGTGGTTTGAAATGTGAGTTGTCCCTCACAGCCTCATGTGTTTGATTCGCTGGTTGTTTGGGAAGGTAATGGCACCTTTAAGAGATGGAAATATACCGAAGGAAGTCATTCACAAGCAGTGGACCTTGAGTTTAATTAGCTCTGCCTGGCTTCAGTTAATTAGTCTGCTCTTGCAATTTGCAGCTTTCAGTCTCCGTGATGTCTGCAGTGATCTAAGCTACCTCCAACTTTTGCCAGACAGACAGGCCTTTTCTACCATAAAGGATTGTAACCTCTCCTCTGGACCTGTCAGCTGAGTAAATGTCCCTTTCTCCTTTTAAGTTGCTTGAGGCTCATTGGTGCCTCACAGCAGAAACAGAGAAAACTAACTGCTACAAATGGGAATTCAAAATTTAAAATAAAACCTGATATTAAAGGACCAATTATTTTTGTTTGTTCACTGCCTCTGCAACATCTAATGAACAGGTTGCTAAGGATATTTTCTACTTATGTAATGGTTCAGCAGATAAAGTTCTTGCTCAAGCATGATAACTGGAGGTCAGATTCCCAGAACCCAAATAAGTCAGGCCGGAGTGGTTGCTATCTCTCTTCCAGCACTTGAGGCAGAGGTAAGGAATCTCCAGGGCAAGCTGGGTATGCAGCTCTGCTTATAGTCAAACTTTTGTAAAACTTGACTGACCTTATCTAAATAAAAACAAATGTAGAAGGTGGATCCCAGGTCCCATGTAAAAATGCCAGACAGAGCCTGGGAAATCCCAGAGCAAGTAAAAAAGGCAGTAGAAGCAAGCCAGGATGACTCCCAAAGTCACTCCTGGTGCTTCATATATATATATATATATATGAAGGTGGACGTATGCAAAGTAATATGCTTGAAAGAAGAACTAGTTCTCTTAAAATGTTAGACACTAGGTCCCTTTATATAATCCAACAGTTGCTAAACATTAAGAAAAAGCACACAAATTGATTCTGAGAAAACAGTGCTTTTGTTTTCAAGTTGGACTATCTAATTCTAATGAAAAACTGAGAGTAAAAATGTGATTTTAAAAAAAAATGAACTCTTGTTTGTATTAATGCAATTTTTATACTGCCTGTTTTTTCTATTAATTTTAGTGTACACTTATTTTATGAAATGTGATTTCCTAACATGTGAATATATAGTAGGTAATTTATTTTCCTTTTATTTTTTCAAAACTTAATGAATGAACCTTTGAATAAACTGCTAAATTGATGGTTAGTGTATTGTAGAATTTTTTTTTCATTTATTAAGAGGAAAACTTATGTCATCAGGAATATTAACCTTAATTTGTTTTTCTTATAATGTTCTTATCAGATTTTAGTATCAATATACTTGTTTAATAAAAAGATATTGACAGTGTTCCATCTTCTATAACTTCTATAAGAGCTTAAGACTATAGAATCATTTAACAGTTTGTACAATTTAGCTGCAAAGTCAGAAGGACTTTGATGGGACGACTATACTGACAGATTCAAAATTTAATTATAAATCTTCTAAATTTCATCGCTTACTTTTAGTAGGTTATATATTTCTAGGGGTTTGCAACTATCTTTGAGGTCATTCAATTTACTAGTTAATGGTCTTTTTTATTCTTCTGCAACAGTAAATTTATGGTATTTTAACACGTTAATTCTCAAAGTTGTTGCCCCTCTTTTCCCCATCACAGCCCTTCTTCACTACTGGTCTTCCTCCTATTTTCATACATTTTCACACGTGTGGTTCACTGAGTTTCATCTGGTTGCCATTGATGGCAAATGCTTGAGCACTTGCCCTTGCATTTCTATGTAGAATTCTGATGCATGCTTCCAGCATATGATTTTTTTTGTTAATTTGCCTGAAAGCTTTTAATTTATTTGTAATTTTAAAAATGTATTTTCGTTATTCTTCAAGCCTCTTTTGTTCATTTTAATCTGACTTTTATTTACTTCTTTGAAAATAATTTGAGTTTATATTGATTTTTTTCTAGCTGTTTGAACTTCAACATTGAGCAATATGGGAATTTTCTTTTTTGAAAACATAGGTATCTATCAACACAAATTTTCCCTTTAATACTATTTTGTTCAATCTTATACTGATAGAATTTTGTGTTAAATTTTTATGATTTTCCAGATATTTTCTGATTTATCTTTTAATTTTTCATTGGCTATTCAGTCCTGTGATATTTAATTTTACAAATTTTTATTTTGTCTGCAAACTTCTATTCTTATTTTCTAGTTTAATACAGTCATATTCTATGTTTTTAAATATGACAATACCTATGTGACTTCTTAGATGGGTTTTATTGGAGAAAATTCTCTTTCCTTAAGAAGAGCAAGTTCTGTTGCAGTTTGTAGGAATGGTATTTAAAAGTTTCTCAGGCTTATTTTAATGATGATTCTTATATCTATAGTTTCATTGCCAATTTCATACCTGAATTAATTTTCCCTTATACAAATTGGATCCAAAGTGGCTTTAATGATAACTTTCTGGTCTTCTACATCTCTTTTTTATTCTATTTCATTATTTTAAAATGGTGTACAATATTATGTTTTTTATCTCTTTTTTTTAAAATTTTTCTGCTCATACAAACATAATAGGAACCCCTGTCCCCTCCCTCCCTTAACCCCTCCCTGGACCTTCCTGTTCCCTCCCCGCTTTGTCACTTCCTTTCCTCCCTCCCTCCCTTTCTCTCAGTGTCCCCTCCCCCCATCTCTGAAGCATCCTTTAAGGAGTATATCAAACTTTCCTCTGGGTCATCCTCTCTGATGAAGTGTAATGACTCAGTGGCATTTCCTTTTTTCTTGTGTTCCCCTTAAGTATAGGAACATTATTGTGACTGTTAATCCCTTGCTTTTAAGGATCCTAGTGCCTTCAGCCCATGCTAGACTTTGAGGGGTCAATGATATGTTGGTCATTGCAAAGGTCATGCAGAGTCCTATTATAATTGCTTTGGCCCTAACTTGTGTGGAGTATCTTGGATATCATGAGTCCTCCCATCCTTGTGCTCTTACAATCTTACCGCCCCCTCTTTCCCTGAGCTTCAGGATGGGAAGAGATTAAGCAGGCCTGATTCCGGGTGGTTGATATAGAGTCTTTGATGTTCTGAATTATGGTTTGTTGATTTTTTTTTATTTTGCTGCTCCTGCAATGCCCTTGGTTCCATCCTGATGGGTATTGGATGTCACCCCTGGCCAGAGATAAAAAGCTGTTAAAATAGAGTCTTATTATAAGGATAGATTCAAAGCTAGATGGAAAAAGAGTAGGAGACTACAGTGAGGGGTGGGTCAGTCTCCCATTGCAAAATGGTTACCTTCTATCTGCCATACTGTATGCTTTCCTGTTCTGGAAAGATTATACCCCATCAGTTGCAAGTGACCAGGAAGGATAGTCTGTGAGCTTAACTAGATATCTCATTTCTTACTTGCAATCCTTGATGGTGGCCTATTATCTCTGCTGCAGCATGATCCCTTCTCTCCTTGTTTCTGGCGGGGCCCTCCTTCCCCTTCTCTCCTGTTTATAATCTTTGCAATTACTGTAGGTATTACAGAGATTCATCTTTGAATGTATCTCTAAGTGGGTTTGGTACTAGGATCCACCTATTAGGGAGTACATACGGTACTTAATTTTCTGTGTCTGGGATACTTCACTCAATATAATTGTTTCTAATTCCATCCACTTCCCAGCAAATTGCATTAATTCATCATTTTCAATGGCTGAGAAGTATTCCATTGTATAAATGTACTGCATTTTCCTTATCCACTCGCCAACTGTTGGACATTTGGGTTGATTCCAGGACTTTGCTATTGTAAACAGTGCTGCTATGAACATGGTCGTGCTTGTTCCATCAAGGTGAATATTTGCTGTACGGGAGGTTATTCCCAAAAGTGGAATAGGAGGGTCATATGACATTTCAATCTTTAACTTCTTTTTTTTAAATTTTTTATTTATTCAATTGTGCACGTGTGTGTATGTATGTGTGGGTATGTATGTATGTGAGTGTAGAACCATGGACGAATTTGGGAACCACCATGGACGCCTCCACCTCCTCCTTGTTTACTCTGCCCTGGGATTCACAGGCTTCGCCCTACCAGGACCGGAAACACAGGCTGCTCCCACTTCCACCCTGCATCTATACATGGGGTCTAGGATCCGAACTCAGGACCTTCCGCTTGCACGGCAGAGGCTTAACCCCTGAGACATCTCTCCAGCCCCTCAATCTTTAACTTCTTTAAGAATCACCAGACGGCTCACCAGAGTGGCTGTATGAGCCTGCATTCCCACGAGCAATGTAGGAGAGTTCCCCACTCTCCACATCCTCTCCAGAATTTGGTGGTGTTTGTATTGTGGAATTTTGCCATCCTGACAGGGATGAGATGATATATCAGGGAGGTTTTCATTTGCATTTCTCTGATGGCTAAGGATGTGGAGCACCTTTTAAGATATTTGTTGGACATTTTAATATCGTCCTTGGTAAAGTTTCTTTTAAATTCCAAGGCCCATTTTTTCATTGGGCCATTTGTTTCCTTGGTGTTTAGTTTTCTAAGTTCTTTGTGCACTCTGGATAATAGAGTTCTATCAGGTATATGGTTAATGAAGATTTTCTCCCATTCTGTGGGTTGCCTTTGTGCTCGAGTTACAATCTCTTTATCTGAACAGAAGCACTTTAATTTCATAAGATCCTGTCTGTTGAATATTGGTTGTATTGACTACGCTATTGGATTTCTGATTTGAAACTGTTGGCCTAGACTAATCAGTTCCAGCGAGTTCCCTAACCTTTCAACTAAGGTTTTAATAGTCTCTCACCTTATATTGAGGTCCTTGATCCATTTGGAAGTAAGGCTTGTACATGGTAACAAGTACGCATCCAGTTTTAATCTTCTGCATGTGGAGATCCAGTTTTGCCAGCAATATTTGTTGAAGATGCTGTTCTTTTTCTATTGGATTTTCTGGGCCCCTTTGTCAAAGATCAAATGGCTGTAATTATGTGGGCTTATATCTGGGTCTTCAACCCTTATCCATTGATCTGTGTGTCTATTTTGGAGCCAGTACCAGGCTGTTTTTTTAACTATGGATTTGTAGTATAGACTAAAGTTTGATATGGTGATACCTCCAGCAGTGTTTTTGTTACTCAGGATTGTTTTTGCTCTCCTGGGTCTTTTGTGCCTGCATATGAATTTTGAGATTGTTTGGTCATCTTCTTTAAAGAATTGCTTTGGGATTTTAATTGGTATAGCATTGGATCTGTATATTGCCTTTGGTAGGATAGTCATTTTTATGATGTTGATTCTGCCAGTCCTGGAACATGGCAGGACTTTCCACCTTCTGGTGTCTTCTGTAATTTCTTTCTTTAGGGTTTTAAAGTTTTCATTGTAAAGGTCTCTTACTTCCTTGGTTAGCTTTATATCAAAGTATTTCATTTTCTTAGGGGCTAAATATAGCAAATTGGATTGCTTATCTCAGGGCTTTTTCATTTCTTTCATTCTGTGCATATAGGAAGGCCACTGATTTTTGTATCTTTGCTTTGTGTCCTGCTACCCTGCTGAATTTCTGTATTAGATCCAGGAGTTTCCTGGTGGAGTTTTTGGGATCACTCAGGTATAAAATCATGTCATCAGCAAATACAGATAACTTGACTTCTTCCTTGCTGATTTGAATCCCTTTTATCTCCCTTTCTTGTCTTATGTCTCCAGCTAAGACTTCAAGTACAATATTGAAGAGAATTGGTGAAAATGGGCAGCCTTGTCTAGTTCCTGATCATAGCGGGAATGCTTCGAGTTTTTCCACATTGAGTATAATCCTTGCTGTGGGCTAGTTGTATGTTTATTATATTGACAAAGGTTCCTTCCGTTCCAACTGGCCCTAGGGTTTTGATCATAAAAGGCTGTTGGGTCTTGTCAAAAGCTTTTTTTGCATCTATCAAGAGCATCATGTGGCTTGGATTTTAGCCTGGTTTATGTGGTGGATTAGGTCTATCAATTTGCATATGTTGAACCAACCTTTTGTGCCTGGGATAAAGCCTACTTGATCCCCTTAAATGATCTCTTTGAAATGTTTTTGAATCCAATTTGCTAAGACTTTGTTGAGAATCTCTGCATCGGTGTTCCTCTGAGAGATTCGTGTAGAGTTTTCTTTTTTAAGCGTATCTTTATTAGGTTTTGGGATTAAGACATTATTAGCTTCATAGAAAGCATCTGGAAGTATTTCTTCATTTGCTATTTGATGGAACAGTTTAAGGAGTATTGGTGTTATTAGCTCCTTAAATGTCTGGTAGAAGTCTGTGCTGAATCCATCTGGTCCAGGACATTTCTTGGTGGGAAGATTCGAGATTACCTCGTTGATATCCTCATATGTTATAGGACTATTTAAATAATTCACAACTTCCTGATTCAATTTCAATAAGTTGTGCTTACTTAGGAATTCATCCATTTCTTTTGTGATGTCAAATTCCACAGAATATAAGTTTTTGAAATATGACATTATAATACTCTGAATTTCAGGGTTATGCTTAGTGATAACTCCATTTTCATTTCTAATTTTGTTAATTTGTGTTTTTTTTCTCTTGCTTTGGTTAATTTAGCTAGGGGTGTATCAATCTTATTGATTTTTTCAAAGAACCAGCTTTTTGACTAGCTGATTCTCTGTATCGTTTTCCTAATCTCAATTTCTGATACTTCTCCCCTTATTTTGCTAATCTCCTCTTTTCTAATGCTTTTGGTATCAGATTGCTCTAGTGTCTCTAAAACTTTAAGCTGCATTGTTAAGTTATTTATTTCTGAAGTTTCCATTTTTTGATGTAGGCATTAAGAGCTATGAACTTACCTCTTAGGACATCTTTCATTGTGTCCCAAAGATTTCAATAAGATGTATTTTCATTATCATTCACTTTCAGGACGTCTTGAATTTCCTTTTTAATTTCTTCCTGAATCCAATTCTCATTCAGCATCATAGTGTTGTTTCCAGGAGTTAGTGTATTTTCTGTTGTTTATTGTGTTGTGGATGTCAAGCTTTACACCATGGTAGTCTGATAGGGTACAGGCTAGAATTTCAACTTTCTTGTATAGGTGGAGCTTTGTTTTGTGGCCCAACATGTGATCTATTTTGGAGAAAGTTCTGTGTGCTGCTGAGAAAAATGTGTATTCTTTGGTGCGTGGATGAAAAGTTTGATAGAGATCTGTAAGGTCCATTTCTTTAAGGGTTTGCTTGAGTTCCAAAGTGTCTCTGTTAAGCTTTTGGCCTGTTTATCTATCCCATGTTGAGAGGGTGGTGTTGAAATCCCCAAGAATTATTGTTTGGGGGTTGATTTCTCACTTTAGACGCTGTAGAGTTTGCTTAATGAATGTGGAGGGGCCCGTATTAGGTGCATGTATGTTCAGTATTGTGAAATCTTCCTGGTGAATTGTACCTGTGACTAAAATGCAGTACCCATCTGTGTCTCTTATGATTTTTTTTTTTGGTTTGAAGTCCACTTTGTCTGAAAGCATAATGGCTACCCCTGCCTGTTTCCTGGTTTCATTAGCTTTCAGAATTGTGGACCAGCCTTTTATTTTTATGATGTGCCTATCTTTCATGGTGAAGTGAGTTTTGTGAAGGCAGCAGATTGATGGTTTGTGTTTTTTAATCTAAGTTTTTAATCTGTGTCTCTTGATCAGTGAGTTAATACCATTGACATTTAATGTTATAATGGAGAAAATATTTTTAATTCTGCACATTTTTTATGTTTATTGGCTTTTGTTAAAGTATTTTTTTATTAAAAATTTAATTATACATTTTAAAATTTTTTACCAGTTCCCTCCCTCCCCGCTCCTCCCCCTCCCCTTCCCCCAGTGCCTCCCCCCCAATTCCCAGAGAGTCCTTTATTGTGTACGCCTAACTCTCCACTGGGTCCTCCTCTCCGATGACATATAAGGACCCAGTGGCATTTCCATAAGCCATTTCTCTTGTTCCCCTTAAGCATAAGATCACTACTATGGCTGTCAATCCCTTGCCTCCAGGGGTCTCGGTGCCCTTAACAGATGCTAGACTTTATGAGGGCAACAGTGCACTGGACATTGCGCAGGGCATGCAAAGTCCCATTATGATTGCTTTGGCCCCAACTATTGTTGAGAATCTTGCAAATCGTTGCTCCTCCCATCCTTTTGCTCTTACAATCTTACCGCCCCCTCTTCCGCAAATGTCCCTGAGCTCCAGGATGGGGAGAGATTAGGCTGTCCTAGTTCTATGTGATTGATATAGAGTCTCTGAAGTTCTGGATTGTGGTTTGTTGATTTTCTTTTGCAGTTTTGCTGCTCCTGCAATTCCCTTCACTCCATTCTGCTGGGCACTGTATGTCACCCCCTGGCCAGAGACAAAAAGCTGTTAAACTGGAGTCTTGTTGTAATAGCACATTCAAGGGTAGATGTAATAAGAGTAGGAAACCTCACTGAGGGAGGGGTCCATCACCCATTTGCAAAATGATTACTTTTATCTGCTAGACTATATGCCCTCCCCTTCTGGTGAGATCAGGAAAGAACGTCTGTGAACTTAACCAGGTTTCTCATTACTTACTTGCAGACCTTGATGGAGGCCTATTTTCTCTGCTGTAACATGGTCCCCTGTATTTTTTGACATTTAGGTTTTGGTGGTATTATACTTCACTTCTGTCTTCCTGGATATGCTTGTTTTCTTCAAGCTTGAGTATCATTTCTAGCATTTTTTGAAGGCCTGGTTTGGTAGACATGTAAGCCTTCAAGTTGTCTTTGCGCTGGAAAACTTTTCTTTTTCCCTCCATCATGATGGATAGTTTTGCCGGGTATATCAGTCTGGGTTGACATTTTTGCTCATTTAATACTTTAAGTACATCTCTCCAAGCTCTTCTTGCTTTTACTGTTTCCATTGAAAAGTCATTTGCTATTTTTATAGGTTTACCTTTAAAAGTGACTTGCTTTTTTCCCCTTGAAGCTCTCAGCACCTTTTCTTTGTCTTGAATGTGGAGTGTTTTGACTATTATTTGCTGTGGCGATTTTCTATTTTGGTCATATCTGTTTGGGGTGTGGAATGCCTCTTGTATAAGGATGGGCCTCTCATTCTTTAGTTGAGGAAAGTTTTCATTTATGATAATTTGAAAAATTTCCTCAGGTGTGGTATTTTGGGATTCTTGCTCTGGTATTCCATGAATGCGCATTTTAGGCTTCTTCAGGGTGTACCATATCTCTTGAATATTCCTCTCAAGTATCTTTTTGGCTTAAGAACCTTTTCCATTGAGTTGGTTAATTCTCCCACTTTGTCCTCAGGATCTGAAATTCTATTTTCTGCTTCGTTACTTCTCCTGATAAGACTCTCTGTTGAGTTTTGGGTTGAAGATAACTTGTCTTTTAATTCAATTTTAAACTCTGCCTGAGACTATTTTAACTGTTCTATGTCTATTTTTGTTTCTTGAACTGTTTTTCTCAACTCCTCCAAGTGTCTGTTGTGTTCCTGTTCAGAATGGTTGAGGTGGTTGTTTAACTCCTCCCAAATTTCCTCTTTCATAGTATTAATCATGGTAATGATCATACTTTGAAATTCGTCATCTTGGGTCTGGCTTTCTCGGCTATTATCTGAATTTGTTCTGGTTGGAATCCATCATTATGGGGTTAATTCTTTTGATGGGATATTTGTCTTCCTGGGTTTTGTTTCTCATGGATCTGCACTTTGACTTGGGCATTGTTGTTTTGTCTCTTAAGACCTTTCATTTTCTGTGTGTTTTTGACTGAACTGATTTAGTTGGTATTACTACTCTCAGGCAGTTATTACTAGTGCTTGCCTTGTAATTGGGTTCGTTTGTCTGTTGTTAATATTATTTCCTAGATGAGGCTATTAGGCTGTTAGTATATCAGTTAAGTCAGGTTAAGTAGACAGGGGGTGAATATGAGTATGGTAGTGCACTTTTACAATTTAGTATCTTTGTGATATGTGAGGGTGAGTGGTATAATCCCTGGAGTTGTATATATTTTTGGGGTGGCTGTATAGAAAAGTTAATCTACAGTGATTAATACTAAAAAGGAGAAGTATGGTAAAAACAAAAAAGAGAGAGGTTTACTTATTTTTGGCCTGAATGTGAAGAATCTCTCCCATGTGATAGGATGACTTTAGAGGACTTCAGATGTATGGCCTTTGTTCCTTAGAGCTTTGCTTGGGTTTTCTTTGGATTCTGTTGAATTCTGAGTAGCAGTGTGTCCTCCGTGGACCATTAGCGAGGGTCCCTGTTGGGTCACAGGGGCAGAGGAGCTGATGGCGATGGCAGAACTCTTCACCTGGGACCTGGGACTTGGCTTGGTGGCCCATCCAGGCTCCAGGGTGAAGGACCCAGAGCAAGTCCTGTTCCTGTAGGGTGGGCAGGCAGGCGGGAGGAAAAAAGGGGCTCAGGCAAACCCGGAGGCAGCCTGGGTGTTGCCCGGGCTGGCTGGTGGGAGGAGCTGGGACAGGGGGCGACCTGGGGCCTGGGTAACTCACCTGGGATGGAGGTCGACGGAGAGTGAGTCTCCTCTCGTGCAGGCAGGTGGGTGGGAGGAACAAAGGGGCTCTGGTGTACAATATTTACTGATTTTGCAGTGCTGGTCACACTTGTAAACTCCGAATATATCATACTTAATAATGACAAGTGATCCATTACAGTATATGTTTAGATGAGTAGATGTTGGATAATATATAATTCTTGTTAATTTTAAGTTCTTTATTTCTGATATAAGTTTAGTTATCCTTCTCCATTTTTGTACTTTCATTCTGTCTGGCTTTTAAACATTATATTGGGTCTTTTAAAATACTCCAGGTGGAGGATCTCAACATGCAGACAGGATGCAACCCAGTGCAGTGGAAGAGCAGTGAAATAGACAATAATAGTCAACCAGAAGGCAAAGTACCAACCACCCTGCAATGGTCACCACAAATCATGTCAACCTAATCTCTTCCTACCCTAAGGCTCAGGGAACCTGTGGAAGAGGGAGCAGTAATATTCTAAGAGCCTAAAGATGGGGATGTCTACCACTGAACAAGACATTCCATTTAAGACAAGGCTGCTAAATCCGGGAACTCACTACAATGAGACGTGTCCTTACTAGACCTGCACAATGGATGACAAACAAACAAAATAGACGTAGCAAGAATCTCAGGAGAAATAGTTGCATACAATGGGAATCTTAGGGGCTAGTGCTAGATAGGTGTAGGGGAGTACCCCTTTTGGCAGGTCTGCCCAAGGAATGGGCATTTGGTCAGTCACAGAGATCTAAATGCCCACGGAACCCTGGGGCCCATAGAAATAGGACAGTGGTAGGGAGGGAAGGGGATGGAGTACAAAAGGAAGGGGAGAGAAGAAAGGAGGGTGGCAAGAGAGGGAGGGAGTGGGAAGCAGAGGACAGGGTTAATTACTCAACATACTAGTAAAACCAGGAAAAATAAAAAGTAAAAAAAAAAAAAATACTCCAGATCCTTGCCGTGCAGCTGTGAGGGCATGAGTTCAGATCTCTAGCACCCATATAAATGTCTTGCACAATGATGCATTCATGTAATTCTAGCCTTGGCAGATGGAGATAGAAGGCACTTGCAGACTGCCTGGCATGTCAGTAACCTGAAGTTGTGAGTTACAGGTTTTGTAAATGTCATAGTTAGGTCAATTTTATGGTAAAGAGTTCCAGCTCTGCACACATTTGTAGAGAATTAATAGTTGAGTCAAACCCAGAGTGAACCTATAACGATTATCAAGTCAATAGGGAAGATCTGGCCCATGGTTTGTGGAACTAGTCACCTGGAAGGTGAATAAGGTGGAAGGAACTAGTTGCAAAAGTTGATATGTTTTTGTATACATGCTGGTCTGGCAAATGATTGTCCTTCTGTATGACCAGTTTTCTTGACCTTTGGTGTTCCATGTGGGCTCTCATGTGAAGGTTGGATAAGCAGCTGTAACCAGATTGTTTATTCCTTTCAGCTGTTTTGTCTTGATTTTATCAGCAGCCATAGAGGCAAACTGCTACAGTAAGAGATGTGGTCTCAGAAAATAAAGTGGATAAGAGATAGAGAAATATATCCTGATGTCAACTTCAGGCTGCCATATACAGGAGAAATGCATTTGCACACATATATGCACAAGTCATATATAAAAGGACTAAAAATTTCATTCAGATTCTGCAACACTCTCAAATGTCAACCTGACACCCAGTAGGTGGGTCTCTACACACACCTATGAGAAATTATGTAGTTAAGCCAAACTATAGAACAAATCTGTAGAAGATTGTTTTGAACAATTGACATGGAAAAACCCAACCCATGTTAGGTGGGATTACTCCCTGTAAAGCAGGATAAAGATGGAGAGAACTAGATGATTATTTTACAAGCAAGCTTGCTAGTACCTTTGGCTTCTTCTAATATAACTTTGCTGCTATGATGGACTAAACGTAGAATTGTGAGCCAATGAAAATCCTGTTCCTTTAAGTTTTAGGGGTGAGGTATTTTATGTTAATGAGGTATTTAATATCAACATACTGTTCATATTTTGGATGGAGAAGCTAAAATTTTACAATTAGGTTGGTTGTTGCAGTAAGTCACTACCATTTTAATGTTGGTTGTTTCTAGGTGTTTCTAAATCTTGTTCTCTTTTATTCCTTTCTTGGTATTTTTCTTTTTAATATGATGATTTACTATGATGCACAGTTTAATTTTTCTGTATCTGTTGTGGTTCACTTCTGTATGTACAATGAAGGTTACAATGACATTATATCTTTGTACTTTGAGGCATTTGTATTTAGAGGAATTCAAATATTTCAAAATTTTACATCTTTAGTTCCAACTTCCTAAATTTTCTGATTTTGTTACATAATTCATCTGGACATATATTACTTCACCTCTGGTTATTTTAATAGTTTTCATCTTTCCCTTAATTTTTGATATATAAATGTCTTAAACAAAATTATTATACCATCAAATTATTCAGAGCTGACTATATACTAACATTTTAGTGTGTTTTATACTTTCCTGCTTTCATATTACTAATATGTCATCTAAATTTGAAAAATATTCTTGAACATTTCCTACAGGGAAATTTTGGGTAGTATTGTATTCCCTCAGCTTTACTTTATACAGAAAAGTTATACAGCTCTCTTTTATGAAGGTCAAATATTTTGACTATAAGTTTATATTTCCATTCAGAACTTTCAATATATTATACCACTCCTTCTTGTCTTGAAGAATATGCTAAATAATATGCATGTGGCCTTATTGAGAAATCCTTCAATATAGGGGTCCTTTTACCTTGATACATTTGAATTTTTTTCTGATTTTTAAAGTTTAATTATAATATATTTTCATCTGGTTTGTTTTGGACATTAATCTTTCAGGACTTTTTAAAAGTTATTTTATTCTTTGATAGTTTCACATATGAATACAATGAATTTATATCATTTTTGCACCGTGTTAACTATCCATCCCTTTACCCAACCAGTCTCTATACTTTAATCTTTTTTAGATGTATGGCCTGCTGAATTTCACCTGGCATGCCTGGAAACTTTGTGTCTCTATAGAAATAATGTTATCCAGTGTAGTCAAGGCCTTGGAAATATTTTCTAAAATGAAATGTATTATGATACATGAAAATTAAAATTGAAGTGGATTTTTCTTTGGTCACTTTTGTCATGCTGAGTATGGAGAATGCCAGGAGCAGGCAGTTGAGCTTCATGGAAAAATCAAGGAAACAAAAGGAATATCAAATGTCTGCTCACCTGAGCACATCTTTTCCAAAGATCCCAGCAAAGCAGACAAAACAAGACAGTGAAAGAAAGAAAGATTCCAGTACAAAAGAGAACGTTCAAGGCACGGAGACAGCAATCCCTTCTGAAAAGATACCAGTTCTCTCTCTACCCTCCATGCTGCCTCTAGTAAACGAGATTCACCGGGACATTTGTGAGCTTGGTGCCAACAGTTAAAGCTAAACAGTAAAGGCCAGAAATTGGAAGCATACAAGCGACTTGTGCGAATACTTACCCACATCAAAAGCCCTTTTTGAACAATATCCCTGAAACACCAAAAGAAGCCAGGAAGAAGGCATCCCAGAAAATCAAAAGTGTGCATGGAGGAAACAGTATGATGAGGGCGCTGCTCCCAGTGAAATAGTTCCTGGAGTGCACTAGTATTTGCCTGCCCTTTGTGAGCTCTTTGTTCTGTAGGAAGAAGTCAGCACAACCGTGGTTACCACATCTGCCCTTCATGTGAGCCAGAACTGGAGCTAGTGCTGGGAGGTTGATGATATAGTACAGCCAAAGACCTATATGGTATATGGAATAAGTTTCCCTGAAGACTCTACTGTATGGGTTCTACTACAATTCCAAGCTGAGCAAACCTGGGTACCTGAGAAAAAAGGACGACTCAGCACTCTCTTCCTGCTTCCAGACTGCACATTTCCTGGCCCTCACTCAGAGGACACAGAAACAAGTGTGTTCCTAGAAACAAGATCTTAATTAAGAGCCTTCAGTGAGAACAGATTATAGGATGAACATCGTGAGGCTTTGGCTGCCTTTCCGATATCATTTGCTCATCTGATGGAGTCCATAGAGCTGCAGCCATGACTTGAAACTAATGTAAACCCAAAGGCCTTTCTGCAGATGCCCATATCACCATACACTTAGACTCTGTTCACTCACTAGTTATAGAAGTACAAGCAGCCAGTGAAGCCACCAGGACCCTCCATGGGGCCCCCTCTGAGTACACTGTGATAATTGGATACTAAGGGTGTGCTTGCCTCTCACCAGTGTGTGAGGATGGAATAGATCCTGTGTGTTTCTGCTCCAAGCAGGCCTTGGGGCAGGGTCTCCAGGCCTGATGGTCATGAGTATAGAAGGCCATGGCTGACCATTGGGTCTACTCTGAAGTCGTTTGAAGGATTAGCCTGTATCCATGGCCTCTGTTATGCTCATTGACTCACTGAATTGTATTATATTGTCTGTGTTTGCATGTAGTGTTTGGGTTTGTTTTCTATTGCACAATAATATAGGACTCCAGTTTGTGGATTTAAAAAATTAAAATTTCAGTTTTTTGATGCTAGTAATTTTTTACACAAAATAGTTGTGCAATCTTATGTACACAGATACATGTTTGCATCAGTTTAGTCATATTTATCTCTTCAAGCAGTTGATAATGTGCTTTTCCTACAAATAAGAGAACCAAAGTTTGATCCCCAGAACACAAATAAGAAAGCCATCGTGGTTGCACGCACTTTTATTCCCGATACTGGAGGAAACAGAGGCAGTTAGATCCCTAGGACCAGCTAGTTTAGTCAACTTAATAAATTCTAAGTCAATGGTGGTAATTTTTTTCTCAAAATAACAATAACAGCACACATGTTTGTTCTTTGCTTACACATATTTATGAATCTGTTCACACACATATAATCATACACACATAAGTATATAGAAGCATGTACAATTAAAAATAGTAAAAAAACAGTACTCTATAGTGAAATTTTCTATCTCTAGTTTTTTGAAGCACATAGTGAACTATGGCTATCTATGTTACTCTGTTGTACAATAACATATCATTAATTAATGTTTCTATCTAATTGTAACTATCTATACACTGATAAATAGCTCTCAATTGTCTCCTTACTTACACTTTATGTGATAATCACTTTTTTCCAATTATTTTTTTAGGGAGATTGTACAATATTTGTCTTTTTTGTCTCATTTATTTCTCCTAACATAATGAATTTCATGCATCCACAAATAGTATAATTTCATTCTTAGTTATGACTGAATAGCATTCACCAAATATATACATATAAGTGTATGTATATACAGTAATTATAGGCATGCTTTAATTTATAGAAAAAAGTTTTACCACATCTTAGATATTATGAATAGTGGTTCAATAAATATGAGAGTATGCATGCCACTCTAAAATAATGATTCGATATTTTTTGTTGTATACCAGGCCATAACATTGTCACATCATAGTAACTTTTGGGGAGAACACAACCTTTTTGTGATGGTTGTACTAATTTTCATTTCTGTCAGATTGTGGAAGGGTTTCTTTCTCGTCAAATTCTCATTAATGATTAATGATTTTCATGATAAATTGTTCTTACTATGGTGAAGTGATACACTGTTATAAATTACTTTACTGATGACTAATAGTGTTGAATATATCTTCATGTATCTGTTAACCACTTGGGTATCTTTTGTTGAGGCAGCTATTTTGATGTCTTATCCATATTATCAGGAATATTATTGTCATTACTATTTTTGCTGCATTTGATTTTAGAGCTTCTAATATATCTTATTTCTTTTTCCAGAAGAATAGTTTGAAAATATTTATCCCACCTTGAACTTTTGTCTTCACTGTATTGATTGCTTCCTTTGTTATATATAATCATTGTAGTTAGATGACTTCTCTTTATGTATTAATATTTCATTTTTGCACCTTTGGAATTTTGTCCAAAAATCATTTGTCCTTTCAGTATCTTGAAACATTTCTTGTAGATTTTATTCTAGTCTACTCGCCAATTAAGTAAGTGAGTTTTCAATATTTACAGTACGGAAAAAAAATGAGTCTCAGATACCCAGTGCATTTTTTTGAAACAGGGGTCTAGCTGGCTGGTTCCCCTTGTACTTGCTGCTTATCCTGGACTGTCCTTGAACTCACAGCAATCCCTTGGACTCAGTCTCTTGAGTGATTGGATTACAGAAGTGACTGACCATATTTAGCTTCGAATGCGTATTCTTAGTAACTCTTTTGAAAATCAGTTACCTGAACATATACTTTCCTCCAGGAGCTCCAATCCTCTGTCATAGTAGTCTACATGCTTATTTTCATGCTAATAGCATGATGCTTTGCTTACTACAGTTTCTTGCATTTGTTAAGTTAGGTAGTATAATGTATCTTGCTGTTTTCTTTTTATTCAGCATAGTTTGTCCATTTGAGGATTTATGGTAATTGAACACAAATTTTGGAATTGTCTCTATATGTAGCACTTTAAAGAATGTTGTTACAGGGGTTACCTTGATGTAACCGTTTTTATAAAATAAGTAATAAAATAGTAGGTTTCTACATAGCATTATTAAACATACTTCATGTGAATTATACCTATCCCACCCCCTTTGACCCGACTTCATCATTTCCTTCCCATTTAAAATCTTCCCCTAATAATTCTCCTCTCCCCCTTCATACTACTTGTATGTTTCTACTTACTCTTTCTTAAGGTATTTCCACCTATTGTTTCATGGCTTCTTTCCTAGTTTCCTGGATTTTATAGGTATTCTAAATTAAGCCCCCCTAATCCAAAAGTTCAAAGCTAGTGTCTTCAACTAAGCATTTGTGTTTGGCATTTGTCTGTCTGGGTTACTTCGGTATATTTTTTCTCCAGGTCCATACAAACATCTGTAAACTTCATTTCTTTTAATATCTGAATAAAATACCAAAGTATGTAAATACCACATTTTTATTATGTACTGAGGGAGAGGAATAATGCTTCTCCTTGAAGCAATAGCTTCTCTTTGAAGCAATAGCTGATTAAACGAAATTCCCAGTACCAGGCATAGAAAACCTCCACATGAGTTGTTGGCCAGAGAGATAACAGAGGTCTCCCAAACAATGTAGGATATTGACATTGCTCTTAATTACCCACTAGAAACTTATTGTAAGGTATTTACTTATTTCCAAAGATGTCACACCCTTTTGTTGTGAGACATAGAGAAAGCAAGGTAGACACTACACTGCAATTTTCTACCTACTGACTAGCTTTCATAGTGTTAGAAGATCACATGTAGCTTTCAGGGGAAGAAAATAAATTAATGGTTGTACCAAGTGCTGAACTCTACATGATGCATTACTGTTGCCAATGAAATGACACATGTATAAGTATGTACTCACTCTACATATCACATTTTTCCTATTTTTGCCTTGAAATGTATTTTTTGTTTCATATGATTACCTCTGCTCTTCAGTATTCCATTTAAAAAGAATATTTTATTCTATCTCTTCACTTAATACCTATGTATATCTAAAGATAAGAGGCAAGCTCATTGTAAACAATGTTGTTTCTTTCACTGTTTCCTTTTTCTCTTTAGTCATTCAGTGATTACATCTCTTTTGAAAATTTAGTTTATTTATTTGAAAAAAGGGGACAGATAGAGAACAAAAGAGAAAGTGAGCACATGTATAGCACTTTGGTAGAGGTGAGAGGACAGTTTTGAGAATTCAGTCTTTTCTTCAAGCATGTGGGCTTCTGATAACTTGAGCCACTGGGTTTGCAAACAGCCACATTGCCTGATGAGTTATTTCCTCAGCCTCACAGTGTCTTTTAATTAAGTCTTTTGCCTATTTATATTGCCAGCAACTATTAATATGATTAGTGGATTTTATATTACCAAGGAATTGCTATGTCTCTTTCATATTGAAAATTCTTCCTTTGACATTTCATATATAATAAATAGATTGACAATACATTTTCTGAGTTTGTCTCTGGGGGATATCTAATACTTATTCTGTCCTTCCTTTCTAAATAATGTCTTTGAAAAGTACATTATTCATAGTTGTCAATTGTGCATCTTTCAGTACTATGAAAATCTCATGTTACTATTTCCTATATTCGAAGATTTCTGCTAAGTGTGCTTGTCAGTTTAATTGAAACACTTTTATGTACTATTTTTTTCTTTTCCTTATAGTCCTGAGAATCTTCTCTTCATTTTTCAGCTTTGCAATATTGTTTGTAAGGTATCTTAGGACAGATTTAGTTGAACACGCTGAATAATAACCTTAAACTTCCTATATCTGGTTATTTGATTGCTTATTAATTTGTTCTTGACTGAAAGAAAACGTATTTCCAAAATTGATAATTAAAAACTACAAAATTTATAACCCTCTCATACTTATGGAATGTTGGAATATAGATACACAAATATGTTAACATTGAAAAATTTTCTTTGCTAAAGACTATGTAAGGCTACAATCCTGATAAAATAGATATTTATAAATTATAATTTTTTCATTATTGAAAGAGAGAGGTTGAGAAAAATAGTGTGTGTTAAGAAGAAAGAAAGAATTCTGAGTAATATGATACATGTATGAAGGCCAGAGAGTAACTTTCAAAGAAACCAAATTTTTTCCTTTTATCACAGTTAGTTAATATTATTTTTTGAAAGTATTTTCTTTATTTGTCTGTTTATCTACTTGAGAGGAGGAGAGAACACATGGCACAGGGTGTGAATGGAAGTCAGAGGACAAGTTTCAGGAAGTTTGTTCTCTTCTTTTATTATGTGGGTTCTGGGGATCAATCTCAGCTCATTGATGTTTATGCAAAGGCTCCTTTACCCACAGAGCCATATCACTAATCTCATGTTAATTTTTAAATGATACATATAAATTAAGGTGTTTAATCATGGTACATGTGTCATGCTTTATTGATCAATTCTTTAATTTTGAAAATTTTTTGTTATGATTTTTCTTCTATCATGTTGCAACTCCTTTGTCATTCTGAAGTCCTTTCTGAACTCCATATTAAAATATCTGCTTTTAATATTGTGCTTCAGCTTCCATACGCTTTCCTCTTTCTACTTTTTTTCCATTTTTTCTTTAACTGTATTACTTTCAAAATGTTTTCATGTTATGTAATGAATTTTTTTATGCTTCATCAATCCTGATATTAGTGTTTTCAATCACATTTTCAATTCTGCTATGCATAGTATCACCTTGTAATTTCTTTTTGATCATTGCTTTGTGTCTATTTCTTTGTCAAGTTTTCATGTTCAGGTAATGATCCTTTCTCTGTTTTCTTCAGACTATATTTCCTGAAAGTAACTATTATCATCTGAGTATCTGAAAAGTTCTCCCATCCTTATTTGATAAATGTCTGGCTTTCTTTCCTGGAATTTAGGCCAAATCATAGTTTCATGATGTTTGCTACTATACAACATAATTGTTGGGCATTGATATCTGTCCTTTTATTTTGGATTTTGCCTGTCTTTACAGAAATTATAAACCAGTTGCTTATTTTTAAGCCTGTTGCTGTTCCACTATTTTCACAGAAGACTGAAGCCTTCTACTGGTGTCTTGTCACTGTCTTGTCAAAAATAGAAGACCATCTATATCTATGTTTGCCCAAAATATTTAACTTCATGTGTTATTCAGAATGAAATATTGTAGTACATCTAATGATAACTCTATCCTAATATGCTTCTCTCAAGTGTCAGAATAGGCCCAAGCCACTTCAGTGCAGTGGTCCCTGTCAGATTCTGTTTGGTTTTGGAGAAAAAAAAATCTGATTGAAGGATATATTCAATCTCCTATTCTCACAAGAGATAAGATTTTTTGGAAAGACTGGATCAAGTGATAGAAACAAATAAGCAACACTGTAATCAAGGCTTTGAGTCTATGCTTTTGGAATTCAGCTTGTGCTGAAGCAAGCTAGTACTTATTGCAGGAGATACCAGGGTGATTTTTGAACAAAGAGAGGCGAGCTTTTATTTATTTTCAGGGAAAGGTTAAAGTCCCGTGACTTTTCAGTGGTCATGGAACATTTTCAAAAGATGATTTCATTCTTGTGCAAGAATTGGGCCAATTGAGTAATGAACTTATCCAAAAACTGTTGAGTTACTCTGTACCACATGCCATTATTCTGGTTTTGTAGTTAAGTCCAGGCCTTATACTAAAGCTGAAAGATTTTAGGTGCTATAGTCTTCTGTTTATGCTTTGCCTGCTGATACAGTACAAGGATGGGAGATTTTCCTCACTGAATGATTGGTTTTATTTTTCTTGATTTCAGAAAGTGTTTTAGAGCAGCATGTTTGTTAGGAGAAATACTAATCATCTTCATGGTATCAACTTCAACTCAAAGATCAAGAAGTGAATTCAGTATTCAGGAGACAAAAATGCATTTAACTCCTAGAACAACAGTATTCATAAGGCAATGCAAGCTACTAGGGAAATGTGCTGTGATTGGGAAAACTAAAAAGGAAGATTAGAGTGTCTTCTCACAATCCAACAAGGTGCCTTCTATAACTAATCAATGAGAAAGGAGATGAAATTAGGATGATTTATCTCTTGTTATTGTTGTGATGACTAACATTACTGAGGTACTAAAGCTATCATATCTTTTCTTGATTCTGTGCATATGACCACGGTCTCAGTATTATTTGAGCTTTCTCTTACAACCAACCTGAACAACCAATGCATATCACTTTGTGAGGAAGATAATGAAACATTACAGATGCTGCTCAAGAGTATCTATAAATTCTGCCATCTGTCATAAAATGGTGCTTTAGGATTTTATTTTGGCATTGGTCCCTATTGATAAGGCCTGGTTTCATTATATTGGCGATTGTGATAATTAATCCTGGGTGTCAACTTGACCACACCTGGCATTAACTAAGATCAGCTGTCAGACTACCTGAAGACATTATCCAGATCAATACATTAACAATACAAAGACCGGCCTTAGATCGGATTCGAACATCCCAGTAGCAGATCAGAGACTTTGAAAAAAGACTCTCCCAAGCTGTACTAGAAAAATTCCCTCCTACCACCTGGATTCTTTGCTTTTTTGACTCTCCAGGAATCCTCCAGTCTTCAGCTGTCACCCATTGGCCTACTGTACTGAGCAGCTCTGAGCCTCTAGATGTTTGAAGTTACTTAACCTGCCTCCAGCTTCAGCCACCAGCCATGGTGACTACATCACAAAAGACTGTTTCTCCTCTCTGGAACCGTAAGCTGAATAAAACTTCCTTAAGTTTCTTGACTTCGAATACTTTCTCACAGCAACAGTTAAGAGTAACTATTACAGTGATATATTAAATGTTATAGATTCTCCTCTATTACAGGGCACTGTGATATGACTGTATATTCATCTGTGGATAAGGAGTTAAACTATCAACCAACCCCAAAATGTACAGGGCCATTGAGAGTTTGAGAAGTAGGCTTAGCAAATAAAACATTATACATGCAAGTCTGATGACATGAATTTGATTCTCGAAACCCATGTTAAAAAGCTGGAAACAATAACATGCATGTCTAATTCCAGAAAGATGGGAGGCGAGTATAGGCATATTTTCAGGAAGCTTATGGACCAGTTGTGCTAGAGTACACAACCAAGCAGCAAAAACTATCTCAAGAATATAAAAAAGTCAGAATTGACCCCCTAAAGTACAAGTTAGATATACACACTTCCCTTTTGGGCTCATGATCTGCAGCAGGAGAGGAGCGTCCCTAGCTCTGTGACATTAGCAGGCATCGGTGGATCACATTTCCTCTCTGGAGTCCAGTGGTAACTTGTGGGCAGCCCTTGGCCATGTCCTTAGGCTCTGAGCCATCAGCAAGCTGTAGCAGACCTGAGTTGCTTTTGGGTTCATGCCTGCTTCAGGTGCTTCACCCCTGAGGTTAGGTGGTAAGTTGCAGGCAACCCCTTGGCCGTACTCCTAGGCTTTGGGTCATCAGCAGGCTGTAGCAGACCCTAGGTCCTTTTGGGCTTCCAGACTCATGTAGGGTGCTTCCCTAACTCAGGGTCACCAATAGACATTGACAAACCAGAGTCTCTTTCTCTCTCTCTCTTTCTCTCTCTCAATCTATTTATCTGTTTCTGTCTCTGTTTCTCTCTATATATTTATGTCTCTGTCTCTGTCTCTCTCTGTCTGTTTCTCTCTCTCTCTTTCTCAGTGCAAGGCAGCCTTAACCAACACTGTCCATCAGTCAACCAATAGTGGAAGCTACAAGATTTTAACAGAGTCCACAGGCACTAAAAAGCCTGGTACCAGAGCACCAACACCTTGCTCCTGAGGACCCTAAAGCTCCTTCCATCAAACAGAAGGGAATCTTCACATTTCCTATAGTTAGGCACAGGTGTCAACTTGAAAGTTGAGGCTTTGAGCTCTGGGCACATTTATAGAGACAACCTGTGGGTTGTCTATCTGATGGGGAAGGCCTACCCCATGGTGGGAAGGACTTAGCACTAGAATTAAATTCAGAGAGCTGGTTGAGAAAGGTGGCATCCTCATATACAATTGGCCAGATAGGTTGGTCTGGCAAGTAAGGATCGTCCCTCTCTCAGCCACTATGTAAAGATGGTGTAGCTAATTCCCTCGACCCTGGTGTTATTATGAGCTCCCCTGTGAAGCTGGGCTGAGAACTGTAACAGGACAATCATAACAGAAAATAAATCCCTTGTCCCCTTAAGCCGTTTGATGGCGATTTATCAGCAACAGTGCAGGTTAACTGTAACAACATCCCAACCCTAAGATAAGTAATTCTATTTACTTTCCCTTTCATCACAGTTGACAGTCACCTTTGCTCAAACACCCAAAACCCCAAAAATCTACCCCTTAGGTCATTAACTATCACCCATATAAACCTGGAAGGAACTAATAGCTTCCATATTAAACCCACCATATATCATAATATAAAGCTGATCTAATAATGCAAACCACATATAACAACCCGTGACACCCAATTCCAAACATCTGGGCAAATGTAAACCTAAACTCTGTCACCACCAGAACCAAAGTAGGGCATTCACACTATTTTTTGGTAGCTTATCACCTATCCCCCCAAATAACAGCAAGGAACCCTAGACTGAGACTTTAAACACTTACGTAAACAGTAGCAACAACAGTCCAAGTGCAGCAATTCTGTCTGATTCATAGCAGTCATGAACATACAACAAGAAAGATTTTAGAAATCAAACATGAAATGAAAAACTCACACAGCTAATCCATAAGAAACAACAAAAACCACAGCAACAACTCCCCAACAAAGAACACTGACCCCAGAACAATGGATTCCTACTAGAATAACCCCTCAGATATTAGTCAAGAATCCAATAACCAAGATAAGGATTTTTAAAGCATGAACTTTACCATATTGAAAGCAATAATAGAGCAAATCTGAAAGGAATTAAATGACCACATTAGCCATTATGAACAGAAGTACAACAGGTGGTTGAAGAAGAAAAACTAGGTATAGAGCAGTTGAAAAAAATATCCATGCAGGGATTAAGCTTTAAATTAAAAATAAGCTAGCTGTAACCTAAAATTCAAACAAAAGTCTTACCAAAAACCAATGAAGCAGATAATACAATATCATAACTAGGAGACAACATGACAGAACGAGTTGTTTCAATTAAAGAGGTCAAAAATACTGGAGAGGAATATTCAAGAGTTATGGGATTCCTTGAGAAACAAAGCCTACACATCCATGGAATACCAGAAGAAGAAATCCATAAAGCCACTCCAGAAGAGTTATTTTTGTTCACACTATCATTAAGGAAAATTTTCCACATCTAAGGAAAGAGATTCTCATACAAGGAAAAGTGGCATATCGTACACCATTCAGATATAAACAAAATAGAAACTTGTTGTGACAAATTATAATCAAAACAACACAGATATGTGACAAAGACAATGCGCTGAGAGCATCAAGAGAAAAAAACCAAATCCCATTTAAAGGTGAACCTATAACAGCTGATTTTTCAATGGAAACAGAAAAATCCAAAAGAGCTTGGAAACATACACTTCAAGTCATGAATGAACACAAATGACGACCCAGAGTATTATACCCATCGAAACCATCAGTCATGATATAATTTGAAAGAAAAATTTTCCACTGTAAGGACCAGCTGAAGCCTTACATGAACACCAAACCAGATCTATGAAAAGATACTCAAGCTTGAAGATCTAGAAAAGATACTCAAGCTTTAAGAAAAGGACAAATGTATGTGAGAGGAGAGAAGGGAAAATAATACCAACACAACTCCTAGCTAATAATATACATATTAAAAACCACACAGAAAATGACAGGAACCAGAAAAAATTTCTTAATTATAACCATAAATATTAATAGAATGAACTGTCTAATAAAAAGACATAGACTACAAACATGGATCAAGTATCACAACTCAGCAAACTCATAAGAGACACGGAAGGATACTATTTATTAATCAAAAGAACAATTCATCAGGAAGACTTCACAATATTGAACATATACTCAACTACTACAGAGTCAGGCACATTGATTAAACATATGTTACAATATTTAAAGTGATAAATCAACCCAAGTATCATAATAGTAGGGGACATCAACACCACACTCTCACCATTGGATGTGTTAACAAGCCAAAAACTAAACAGGGATACAATGGAGCTTAATGAAACCACAACCCAAATAGACCTGACTGATCTCTATTGAAACTACCATCACAACAATAAAGAATACACAGTTTTTGGCAATGCGTGGAAGCATCTCTAAAATAGACCAGATACTGGGAGACAAAGCAAATTTCCACATATATGGGAAAGTTGAAGTAATATCTGACTACCACGGAATAAAGCTAGACATCCACAACAAAGCAGGCATCAAAAAATAAACAAATTCTTTTTTTAAAATTTTTTATTATTTATTTATTCAATTGTGCGTATATGCTTGTGTGTGTGTGTGTGTGTGTGTGTGTGTGTGTGTGTGTGTGTAGAACCATGGATGAATTCAGGAACCACCATGGATGCCTCCACTTCCTCCTTGCTTACTCTGCCCCAGGATTCACAGGCTCCACCCTACCAGGACCAGAAATGCAGGCCACCCCCGCTTCCGCCCGGCATCTATACGAGGGATCTAGGATCCGAACTCAGGACCTTCCGCCTGCAAGGCAGAGGCTTAACCCCTGAGCCACCTCTCCAGCCTCAAAATACACAAATTCTTGGAGATTAAATGTGATCATGAACAAAGAATGGGTTCAGAAATAAGTCAAAAGGAAAATTTAAAAAATCCTAGAAGTAAGTGATAATGAAAATACAATATAGTAAAATCTTGGGATACAATGAAGGCAGTCCTAAGAGGAAAATTTATAGCACTCAATGCCTATACCAAAAAATGGAAACATCTCAAGTAAACAACTTAAAAATCCAATTTAAAGCTTTAGACAGACAAGAACAATCCAATCCCTAAAGCATTAGATTATCAGAAATTAGTAAAATCAGGGGAGAAATATTTGATATTCAAATAAGAAAAATAATACAAAGAATTTCCCAAAGAGTCGGTTCCTTGAAAAAAATCAACAAGACTGACAAAACTTAGCCAAATTAACAAAAGCCAAAAAGTGAAAATTCAAATTAATAAAATTAGGGACGAAAATGGAATCATTAAAACTGACATCAAGAAAATTCAGAGAATCATCAGATCATGCCTCAAAAATCTATACTCTACAAAGTTTGACAATCATAAAGAAATGGATGAATTTATTAATATGCACAGCTTACCAAAATTGAACCAGGAAGTTTTGAATTATTTAAACAGTACTATTACAAGTAATGATATTAAAGAAGTAATTAAAAATCTCCCCACCAAATAAAAATCAGGACCAGATGGATTCACTGCAGAATTCTACAAAACATTTGATCAACAACTAACACCACTTTTCCTTAAATCATTCCATAAAATAGCAAAGGAAGGAACACTTTAAAATTCTTATCTAATCCCAAAACCAAATAAAAATACAATAAAAAAGAAAACTAGAGGCCAATCTCATTGATGAGCACAGATGCAAAGATCCTCAACAAAATTTTAGCATATTGGATTCAAAAACATCATTCACTCTGATCAAGTAAGATTTATCCCAGGCATGTATAGGCTGTTCAACATGCACAAATCAATAAATGTAATCCATCATGTAAGAAAAAAATCCACAGTCCAAACCACATGATACTCTTGAAAGATGCAGAAAATGCTTCTCACAAGATCCAGCAACCTTTTATGATCATATAGTCCTGGAGACAATTGGAATGGAACACACAAACACCAATATAATAATGAATATATACAAGAAGCCTTCAGCAAGGATCATTCTAAATGGTGGAATTCTTGAAGTCTTCCCTCTTCAATCAGCAACTAGGGAAGGTTGACCACTCTGACCATTTTTATTCAATATCTTACTGGAAGTCTTAGCAATAGTTATAAGACAAGAGAAGGAAATAAAAGGCACACAAATTGAAAAAGAAGAAACCAAGTTATCCACATTTGTAAGCAACATGATCCTTTAACAGAGTGACCCCAAAAACTCCACCAGGAAAATTCTGGAATTAATACATAATTTCAACAGAGTGGCAGGGTACCCAATCTCGCAATCCTAAGGCTTTGGCAATCTCACAGAAGAGGTTGCAGTGACAATGTAAGAACCTAAAGATGACAAGGTTCACCTTTGGACAAGAAATCCTGCTCAAAGCAGGACTGCTGCATCTAGGAATTCACTACAGTGAAACTTATCCTTACCAGGCCTGCACAAAGACTAAGATATATATCAACATGCCCCAATATTTAAAAGAGATAAGAATAAACAGTGAAAACTTTGAGGAATAAAGCTGGAGGAGTGAAGGGAAATGCCCCTATCAGTGGAGTGGACCAAAGACAGTCAAATTGACAAGCCACAGAGACCTGAACCCTCCAAGAGTAGACAGGCTAGAGACAACACTGGGATCCATATAAGCAGATAGGCAGAAGGGTGGGATTGTTGGAGGGATGGGAGGGAGAAATGATTGAGAGAAGCAGGCATAAGTATTCAATATACTTGTAAAAATAGAAAAATGAAAAAGTAGACAAACAAATATGAATTCTGGGGTTCATAGAAGCAGACAGGAATAAGGGCAGGAGGGAGTGGGATGGATTGAGGAAGGGAAGAGAAGGGTAATGGGTGGGAGGGGAGAAGGAGGGTAGCAGAGATAAGTACCCAATATGCTTCTAAAACTAGAAAAATTTAAAAATTACAAAAAAAATCAGTGGCTTTCTTATACACCAAGGATGAAAAAAGTGAAAAAGTCTTAAATAATTCCATTTATCATAGCCCCTAAAAAATTGAATACCTTGGTATAAATCTAACCAAGGAAGTGAGAGATCTTTATAAGAAAAACTTTAAAACCCTAAAGAAAGGTATTTCATAAGACACCAGAAGGTGGAAAGACCTCTCACGCTCCTGGATCAGTAAAATTAACATGATAAAAATGGCCATCCCACCAAGAGCTATATGCAGATTCAATGTTATACCAATCAAAATTCCAAGAATATTCTTCACAGACATTGACAAAACGATCTCAGAATTCATATGGAATCACAAAAGATCCAGGATAACTAAGGTAATCCTGAGTAATGAAAAATTTTCCTAGAGGAATCACCATACCAGATCTTAATATACTACAAATCCACAGTAATAAAGACAACATGGTCCTGGCTAAAAACCAGACAGGTAGATCAATGAACAAGAGTCAAAGACCACGAAATAATCCCTTACATATATGGTCATCTGTTTTTCAACATAAGGGCTCAGAAAATTCAATGGCAAAATAGCAGTATATTCAACAAACGGTGCTGGCAAAAGTGGATATCCCCATGCAGACAATTGAAATTGGACTTTTGGCACCATGCACGAAAATCAACTCCAAATGTATCAAAGACTTTAACATTAGACCAGAGACTATAAAAATCCTGGAAGCTAGAATAGTTAATTCCCTTGAACTGATTGGCCTAGTCCAACATTTTCTAAACAGGATTCCAATATCTCAGGAAATAGAACAAACTCTCAACAAATGGGATCTCATGAAATTAAAGAACTTCTGTTCAGTTAAAGATATTGTCAACTGAGCAACAAGACAACATACAGAATGGGAGAAAATCTTCACTAACCACTTACCTGATAAAGGACTAATATACAGAATGTACTAAGAACACAAAAATTTAAATACCAAGGAGATAAATAGCCCAATTATAAAGTGGGCCATGGAACTTAAAAGAAATTTTTCCCAGTAAAAAATTGAAAATTCTAACAAACACATTTAAAAAATGTTCCATATCTCTAGCCATCAGGGAAATGCAAATGAATCTTACCCTAAGATATCATCTCACACTAGTCGTAATGGCAAAAATCCAAAAGACTTGCACCAACACATGCTGGATAGGATTTGAGGTTAATGAAACCCTCATACATAGCTGTTGGGAATGCAGATTTGTACAACCACTATGGTGATCAGTATGATGGCTTCTAAAAAGTTAAGAATTGAAATGCCATATGACCCTGCTATACCACAGCTGGGAATATTCCCCCAAAATGTTCCATTATACTATAGTGACATATGTACATCCAGGTTTATTGCAGCATTATTTACACTAGCATAATCATGGTATCAACCTATGTCCAATAGTTGATGAATGGATAATGAAAACATAGCACATATACACAATTCAAAATGTATATTAAAGCAAATTATGAAATTTGCTGCTAAATGGATTTACTGAAAAGAATCATACTGAATGAAGTATCCCAAGCACAGAAAACAGATGTCACATGTTCTCCCTTATAAGTGGATCCTAATTCCAGGCCCTCTTAATGACATAATGAAGGAGAACTCTTTTTATAACACTTTACAACCATGAAGGATTTGAAATAGGAATGTAAGGCAAAGGAGATCCAAAGAGAATGAGTTCAATGGAGAGATAAGTCCACCATCAAACAAGATGTATAAATTAACAAAATATTTGATCCAATCCATGGTCATCCTCATTCTTAATCACTGGTGTTTGGATTGGTTTGAAGCGCTGTTTGTGTGTTCCCTGTCACTGGGTGTGGCATTAGTGATTAGTTAACAGCCAAATGATGGAGGTTGACCCCACCACTACTGTGCCCTACTCCTGATCCTCCCTCCACTTCAAGCCTTCTCATATATAAAGGCCTCTGTATTGTTAGATAGGAGAGTATCTCAACATCCAGATAGGGTGCAGCCTTGTGCAGTGCAGGAATAGCAAAATGGACAACAAGAAATAACTTGAATATAGAACAGTGGCAACCTTTCAATGATCACCTAGAAGCAGGGCAGCCAAATCTCTCCCTATCCAGAGGCTCAGGGAACTTTTCAGAAAAGGGGGTGGTAAGATTGTAAAAGCCTAAAGATGGAGAGTTCAGTTTGCTGGACAGGTCACTCCAGTCAAGATATGGCAGCCACACCAGAAACTCATGGTAGTGGGACTTGATCTCATCAGACCTACACAGTGGTAACATGTCAGCATGTCCCCTTGGACTGGCTCTGATCTCAGGAGAAATAGTTTTAAGCAGTAGGATCCTGAGGGGCAAGAGGTCAGACAGAGGTAAGGGAGTACCCATATCTCTGTCTGCCACAGATGCCTGAACCCCCATGAGAACAGAAGATACAGAGGGAACCCCTGGACCGATAAAACCAAAACACAGGACAATAGGAAGGAATAGACTGGGCCCAGGTAGGGATGAAAGAGAGGGTAGGATGGGATAGGAGTGGGAGAGAGAGGAAGGAAAAGAAAGAGAGGGAGGAACAAGAAAGGAAGGAGGAAAGAAGGGAGGAAATGAGAAAAGGAAAGATGGAAGGAGGGCAAAAAAGCCACCTCTTACAGGGATTGAGGCCTCAGGTGACTAATAGGAGGTACTAGCAGAGTGGCCATATTAGGTAAAGATGAATCAGAGTGGAATGGCACAATATTTTCTCACCCTATCAGAATATCATACATTTTAAAACTGTACTTGGGACATCTCACAGATGCTAAAATTTGGATGCTAAAATCCCTCTTTTGGTTTAGTATTTGCATATAACGTAAACATGCCCTGTCTATACTTTAAATCTTGTCTAGATTTCTTATAGTGCTCAGTACAAATACAAATGCTACCTAAATAGTTGTTAAATAATACAGGACTACAACTGCTTTACATAAACAGTGTTATGCAACTTCAGAACATTCCAAGAAAGCTTAACAGGTTTCCATTTGACCAGGCAGTCTGGCAGATACACACCTTCAAAGTAGCATCCTCCTTCCCCACTCCCCACCTTCTCCTTCCATGCAGTCTCCCCTCCCCCACAGACCTTATCCACAGTTTCAATTTCAGTGAGTTCAGTAACCTATGGTCACCTGAAGTCTGGAAATATTAAGATGAAATATTCAATAAGTTTTAAATCACATGCCACATTGGAACATGTGCTGTTTCATAAACTTAAGACTGATTCTCATCAATCCTCATTTTCTTGTAATTTTTACTTCTTATCCTTATGTCATGAAAAATCTTCCCCAAGTTCTGTCTTCTACTTCCTACACTCAGCTTCAAATCATGGTTTAATTTAGCTCCCTTATGCTGCTTTTCCTAAGCTCTTTTCCACAGGGCATAATTAAACATTTCCTACTATGTTGTCCCAAATTTTATTTCGGTTTCATTCCATGAATTTACTCGCCTGAAAATAATAGCCATTTGCTTTCCCCTGAATTATAAATTCCTAGATGTCAGGGATGTTGCTATATTTATTAAGTAGCTAATTCTTGTTTAAGATGAATGAGTTTCAGCACTCAGCCTAGAAGTCTTCTCTACAACAGATGTAGAGGAGCTCAGCACCCTAACAGGATGCAGCTTAGGGCAGTGGAAGAGCAGTGAAGTAGACAGCAATGGCCAGCCATAGTGCAGAGTTTTGGTGACTATGTAATGCTTACCCACAATCAAGCCAACCTAGTCTCTCCCCACCCTAAGGCTCGGGGAACCTTGCAGAAAACAGGGTGGTAAGATTGTAAGGGCCTAAAGATGGGACAGTCCACAGTTGGACAAGATATTTCATTCAAGGCAAGATTGCTGCATACAGGAAGTCACTGCAGTGAGACTTGTCCTTCCCAGACCTGCATAATGACAGACATACCACATGCCCTCCTAGACTAGTGAAGGTCTTAGGAGAGATAATGACATGCAGTGGAAACCTTGGGGTCTAGGGCTGGATGAGTGAAGGGGAATGCCCTATCAGTGAGCAGCTGAGAAGGGGCCACTTGGTATGCCACAGAAGCCTGAACTCTCACAAGGGTAAACAAATTACAGGGAACCCTGGGGCATACAGAAGCAGACAAGCGGGGGAGTGGGAGGGAATGGAATGGATTGATGAAGGAAGGAAGAGAGTATGGGAATGAGGAGGAGAAGGAGGCTGGCAGGAATAAGTACTCATTATGCTTTTAAAACTAGAAAAAAATTAAATAAATTAAATAAAAAATACATACCACTAAATAAATAAATTAACTAAATTAAAATAATTAAATGGCTGTTGAGATAGCTCAGTGGTTGAGAGAGCCTCACGAGCAGAAAATCCTGAGTTTGGATCCCAGGTCCCTCAGAAAAACACAAGTGGAAATGTCAATGGCCTACACTTCTGGCCAAGGTAGATGACTCAGGGAGATCCCAGTGAAAAGTCACTCTTGGTCCTCCTCAGGGACACACAATTACCTCTGAGACATGTAAGCACACACACACACACACACACACACACACACACACACACACACAATAAATAGACACGCACACATGCACAATAAATAGATAAGTAAATAAAGTTTAAAATAATTAAACAATAAATAGAAACCATTAGTGCCCTAAACTATCTATGAAATTCTCAGGGTCAGAAGGGTCTGGAAATATCCATTTTATTCTTGACATAAAACAATAAAATGTAAACATTTTTTAACTTCCATACAGTAAGATTTGTGCTAGTAGAATATCAGTAGATTTTCATTTTCCACTTAGCTGAATGCTTATGTCTTTGATATTTGTGGATTGAGAAGGGTTCTGAGCACTCTGTTATTATGCTTAATCAATGCCATTAAGTGTTAACAGTATATATACAGGTTCTTTAGAGCTGAAAGTATCTCTAGGGTTTTGTGAGACATTCAAAAGGGAGATTAAATTTGATGAACCTTTTAAAAGTAGGAATTTCATGTACATGTTTGAATTTTTAATACACAAGTCTATTGAATTTGTCTTTTATCTCCTATTGTCATCTACTCCTCTCATCCCACTCTCTGGCTCTACCCAGTCTCCCTCTAACTCCCATATCTGCCTGACTTGGAGATTCATTTTTCCTGGTATAGGACGTCTGCATTGGTATATATCTGGGCATCTTCTGGGACATGACTGGTCTATTGGTGGTATAATTGTTGAGTACCTACTTTCCCCATCTTATGACTTGTACTAGTCAAAGGGCAGCACTTTGTAAGAATGTGAAATGTATTCAAAAACACATATTTCAAGTCATCCAACTCAAGTGGCACTTAAAAATTGAATATATCAGCCATTTACCAAATGGGTGAAGGAAATAAACAGACGCAGTAACTGGCCAGATGCCAGATGTTCCTATCAAGCAAGGTATAATTTTATATCAAATGTCTTCAGAATTTAGGTATGATTTATGGGCACTGACACCAAATACTTAGTATCCAGGATAAATATTTCATAGGGTATGCTATATAAAATATATCCAACAAATCCAACAAATAATGTATCATAATATTTTCATTATAATACACAGGTAACAATCAGACAAGGTATTTCTTAAACATACTCACCTTGGCCAATGGACTAAAGTTGTTGGAGAACTATTTACATATTTAATTACACATATGGGTGTTTTGTGTGCCCCTTGAAAGTGCCTGGTATACTCCATTCCTGCTCCAAAGTCAATCTGTGTACAAGATACAGTTCTAGATGGTCTACCAGCAGAGTTTTTAAACAGACAAAATGCCATGCTTCACACACCAAAGATCTTAATTTCCAAGGAAGACACAATTTAATGAGACCTTTGTGTTCCTCAGTATGAGAATTCATCACCTTTCCTAGCTTGATCTATGTCGGTTTCAGGCTGTTAGACTGGATCTATGGCATAGATCTATTGTGAGTAGACTAAAAAACATATCTTTATCTTCAGACACTACAGATGGCCTCTCTATCTAGCATAATATTTTACCATTAGGACCTCATCCTGATGACAAATGTTTAGCATGCTTTGTGGCATCAACCTATAGCTTCAATTGCCATGTTTTCAAATAGAAATTGTGGTACCATTATAGTCCTATTGGAAAAATAAAGGTTTACCCTGGTAGTCCCCTTGAAATATGTCTTTTATTAATACCTCCAGTCTTTCACAAGTTTACTATTTTCTTTGGCACCTATATTACTAACAAGACAGTGCTGTATATATATCCACAATGCCACATATTTCATGTCACACATGATGGTATAACAGATATTCTGACACAATACTACCTTTGAGAGAGATGTTAATTTTGCACTGGTTCTGGGATTTTTAGAATAAAAACTTGCTTTCCTTTTTTATTTTAATAATTATTCTATCTTGCTTTATTTATGTACCTGTATTGTTGCCATGAATAGCTAATTAATCACAGAATAAAATTTACTGGAAACATTGATGGAAGCATGGAGTCCGGAGAAGCAAGAGTGAGTAAATCTTTATGATATTTGGAAATAGGATATTTATAAAGTGATTAAGACAAAAGTGACCTCACCTAAGTGACCAGTACCCTTATTCTTCAGCATGTCTGCCTTGGCATCTCCTGTGATGTGAAGGGAAACCTGCATGCAACCCAAATCTGAGAAGGAGCCCCACTGAAGAGAGCAAGGAAGGAAGAAAAAGGAAGAAAAAAAGAAGCCTCCTTATCTAAGGGAAGTGGGAAAAGGAAAAAGACAACTTGCAATACACATGTCTTCCTTACAAAGAGAGACATAATAGCAGAAAAAAGGGAAGAAACTTTCTGAAATTTGGAGTATATTTCTTTCAGCAAAAGAGGAAAACAGACGAATGGAGAACTGTACACATACTGCTTTATAACAGCATCTGGTATTTTTTTTTTAAAATAGTATGCAATAGTTCAGTGGCTATAAATTAAATACATAGATTACTATAAAAACAGAAAGGACTTGTGTCACAATCTCTTTATCTGAACAGAAGCTCTTTAATTTCACAAGATACCATCTGTTGAGAGTGGGTTGCAGTGACTGGGCTATTGGATGTCTGTTTAGGAACTGTTGGCCTAGCCCAATCAGCTCGAGGAAGTTCCCTACCCTTTCAACCAGGGTTTTTATAGTTTCTGGCCTTATATTGAGGTCCTTGATCCATTTGGAATTAATTCTTATACATGGTGACAAGTATGGGTCCAGTTTATTCTTCTACATGTGGAGATCCAGTTTTGCCAGCACCATTTGTTGAAGATACTTTTCTTTTTACATTGGATTTTTTGGGCCCCTTTGTCAAAGATCAAATGTCTGTAGTTTTGTGGGCTTATATCTGGGCCTTCAAAAAAAAAAAAAAAAGAATACTGGCAAAAAAAACAGAAAGGAGAAATGTTGAAAAATTTACAAATGCCATGCTAAAGAGCCTCTGTGTGAATTTTGATCTGAAAAGATTCACCGTAAATTGTAAATTAAGGAAAAAAATCTTGAATTTCTGAAGGTATCCAAAGACTTCTGATGTAATAAATTGTCAAAATCTAAAAATAATTAACAAAGGCAATAAAAAGACATGGAATATTTCTGGAATGGCAAGGAACGTCAAGTGAATCCCATTTCCAGTTCTATTATTTAAGAAAATTAAAAGAAAAGTGAGCCTTCCAGTGATAAAGGTAAAGAAAGCAAAGAGTAGCAGTCAAAAAGATAGGATATCTAAGAGAGCAAAAACTAAACAGAAAGTTACTTCTAAAAGTAGAAAGCCTATAAAAGTCCTAATATCAAGAAGACTAATAACAGCACTATCAAGAATAAAAGCACATGCAAAAAAGAACTAATTAGAAAAAATTATGTAAGCATTTTCATAAATTTTGTAGTACTGGGGATTGAAAACAAAGCTTAATGTATGCTAGGCAAGCACTGTGCTGCTAGGCCACATCCCCAAACCTCATTTTCATAGATTCTTAAAGTATACTTGTAAAATTCTCCATTCTGCTCTTAATAATTTTCAATAAAATAGAGATGAGAAGTGGCTTCCTTAACATGATAAATGATTTCAACTCGAAAGTAAATACAGTCATCCCAAGGTAGCTACAAGGGATTGTTTACAAGATGCCTCACAGATACCAAAATATGTGGATTTACAAGTTCCTTACATGAAATGATATAGCATTTGTATATCTCTCCCTTATTTTTTAAGATTATATTTACTCCACATGCAGTTTCAAATTGCATTACTATGTAATTTTTAGTTTAAAATTCTGTGTGGCAATAGTTTTTCTTAGTTTTCAATAGCTGTATTTTGTATATTTTGGACTTCTTTGTATAAGATCCAAGATTCCTGAACTGATATGTAAATCAATTAAGGTAAGATTACTGAAGACATATTTTAAATCAAATATAAATCAAATTCAAAATTTTTATAATTGATGTTTACCTGCAGACTATTAAAACGTTTATTACATATAATATTTTATATATACCTCACTTCTAACAGTATGAAAACTTAGAAACATACTCTTATCATATTGTTACACAATTACACAATTGGAAATCCTCTTTCATTTGTAATGTCAAACTGTTGAAATGACAAAAATGGCAGATTTTTGTATTTAAAAACTTTGTGGTGTAGCACTGTCCAATGCCCAACAGTGGACGAGTGGATAAGGAAAATGTGGTACATTTGTAAAATGGGGGTACTACTCAGCCATCAAAAATGATGAATTAATGAAATTTGTTGGGAAATGGATGGAATTAGAAATTAGTATCCCAGAGACAGAAAATTAAGTGTCGTATGTACTCCCTAATAGGTGGATCCTAGTACCAAACCCACTTAGTGACACACTCAAAGATAAATCTCTGTAATTGCATTTTAAAAATGAAAGCTGAGGTGGCAGAACAGATGGCTCAAGGGTTAAGACTCTTCCTCGCAAGCTTAAGGATCTGAGTTTGGATCCCAGATCCCATGTAAAAATATCAGTAGGAAATGGTGGTGGCCTGTACTTCCTACCCTGGAAGGTAAAGCCTGGGAAATGCTAGAGTGAAGCAAAAAAGAGGGAGAAGCAATCTATGATAATTCCCAAAGTCACCCTTAGTCTGCCACAGTGCCCTCTGAGACACACACACACACATAAATTTTAAAAAGTGAAAACTGAAAAGATGGTCAATTTAAGTTGAATTTTAAGTGTATCCTAATTTTTAAGTGCATCTTATGTTTTTTGTACATAAAACCATAGTTTGCTTTTTAGCATGTGTTCTCTCAGTAAATCAACTACTGCATGCACATAAAATATTTTATTGTTAAAGTGATAATTATCTTTACTTATTCAAAATAAAATGACCATAACTTCAAAGACCACAATTTAAGGCAAGTGTATGTGAACTGAGAAATGTAATTATATGTTTCTAAACTTGTTCTTAAAAATATAGGAACCTCAGGACACTTTTACTTCTCACAATGACTTCACAATATCAAACCATCTGAATACAAGAACAATTACAAGATACTAATTTTGAGACTAGAGATTAGTCTTTAAAAGAACATGGTGTGTGTATGTTTATATTCCCAGCACTGGAAGTATAGACAAGAGTATCAGGAATTCAAAATCATCCTTAGCTATGTGGCTGTATTAGTTACTCTTTGTGCTGCTGTGAGACACCACTGAGGTGCATACAACTTAAGGGGAAAAAAGGGAGATTTATTCAGCTTATGGTTCCAGAGTGGAGATACAGTCCATTACCCAGGGGAAGGCATGGCTGGCTGGTAGAAGCTGGAGGCAATCTAAGTCACTTCGATTAAGGAGGCTGAGAGCTGCAAAACTGCCCACTGCAAACTTTAAAAGCAGACTTCTCCCTGAGGTAAGTTGGGGCTTACCAACCTCAAGGACCATCCCTGTGGGAAGGCCCCACCTCTTAAAGGTGCATGACTTTCCAAAACAACTATGGGGACAACTCACATTTCAAACCATTTCAGTGGTGATTTTTTACACTATTCTGAGCTATATAGGACTATCTCTCAAAAAAAAAAAAAAACAAAAGAAAAAATATTTCTGAATCTTTTGAAAAATGGGATATCATAATATACTAGCCCTAGGAGTCTAGGCAAATTTAATGCAAGCAAAATCTATTTAAGTATTCATAAAGCTTGCACATACTTCATTTCCACTCCATTTGTTAAAGTTGTTCCTCACCAGTTCTTCAGTTCCACATTCAGGACTTACTTTCCATTTTTTTGAATAAGCCTCTCCATGTACTTTATAAACCACAAGATTCACTTTTCTTATACACTTTCTCTAAGTGATACAACTCTGCTAGATCTCTAACTTTTATTCTTTTCTTAATCATTACAGCCTTGAAGAAATCTGCATCCATTATTTCAGCACACATAGGGATTCTCTTACTTTGATCTCTGATATTTACTGTCTGTGATATCACATTGGCATCCATTTTCAGTCACCTAAGTGATTTCATATATATATCTGATTTCATCAACTAGATATTAAGGGACAAATATAAGAAATAAAACATATATCTTCTTCAGAAATTTGATATAAGATGTATTTATTATAGCCAAGAGAGAAACTGCAGGACATTTTATAGAGGAATATATTGCATACTGTTCCACGTGTAATATATTGCCTTGGTAGGCAGACCTAGATGTACTTAGGTTTAAAATCTTTAGATCAAAGGATAATAGCTCTCCCTTCCCATTTGTCTGGACTTATTTTACTTATTGAATTATTTTTGCAAGTCAGTGTAACCTTCAAAATCTTAATATATAGACAGATAAAATGTCTTCCTCAATATTTGTACTATTTTACTGCCCAATATTATGTGACCTTACCTCGGTTATAAATCCACATCTGGTCCAATCAGTACTTCTGCTCTGGCCAGTGTGAAATGAGTGGTGGGTCTGCACAGCTATATAAAAGATAGGTCTAATCAAATCACATAGAAAATTATAAGAATTTTAAAATACAGAAACAAATATGATTCAAAGAACTAAAGCTTACAGTGTTAAGACTCAGAAAAAGTGGACCAGCAGAACATGAACCATGAATGCATGATGGATCTTTAAGTTTTATTCTTAGAGATTAATAATCAATAAAAGATACCTTAGATAAGCTCGTTGCTTAACAGTTTAACAGTGATACTTCATATCTAACAACTTTTCAAAATGTAACTAACGTGTACATTAATAGTAACATGCTAAGGATTAAGAAATATTTAAAGCATTGGCGGACATCAAAGGATCATAATTTTCTTCTTTTCCAAATCCTGAGATATTTGTATGTCTTTAAAAGCACATAATAAAAAGATAATTAAGATAATTATTGGAAATTAACAAGCACAAAGCCATAGAAAAGACATTATTCATTCTGTTAAGGTGAAAAATAGCTGGTCAGAGTTTATGCTGGAATTTGTATGTACTAAACGTTTTTAATGGTTTTGTTTCTGAGGTTACATTGTGTACTTTGATAATTCGCTCTAAGTCAAGGGATGAGTAATATGCATCAATATTTTTAAAAGTTTGTAGGCTTATTTATGACTCATGTACTAACCTAATGTCTCATAGGATTACTGTGGTCTCCTTTTTTTGTATTCAAAAGTTTTGCATTTATCAATAAAAAGAACAAAGGCATGATAATTATGTAAGCCATTTAGCTCAGCAGGTCCTACTTATGCATGCTCAAAAATTGTCTTCCAAGAGAAAATTATTTTTATCTTTGCAAAATAATATTTCTATATATATTTTATTTATGTTAGATAAACACACTTAAGTTACTGCTTAATTAATAAACTTTAGAAACTATGACATATACAATGATTATTGTTAACAGAACCATTGTGTTTTGGAATTCATGTGGTTTATAATTCAATAGTGTATTTTATATAAATTTTAACTGCTATAAAAAAAGAAATGTCCATATTAATTGAGTATCATGTGATGCACATATTGTGTAAAGTTTAACTCAGGTTATTATCATATATACGGCTTTTCAATATGTTATCATTTTATGTCAAAAACATTAGAAATACTTTTCATATTTTGAGATACATAATACATTTTTCTCAACAATCATCAAAAATTTTTTTAATTTTTTTTTTTTACTTCCACTCATACAAACTTAACAGGTACACCGGTCCCCTCCCTTCCTCCAACCTCTCACTGCCCTGTGTCCCCTTCTCCTCCCCCCTCGCTCCCCATTCCCCAGTGCCTCCCCCTCCCATCCCCGGAGCATCCTTTAATGTGCATGCCAGACTCTCCTCTGTGTCCTCCTCTCCAATGAGGTGCAAGGACCCAGTGGCATTTCCCAGAACCCTTTCCTGTGTTCCCCTTAAGCATAGGAACTCTACTGTGACTGTCAATTCCTTGCTTCCAAGGGTTTTAGTGCCTTTAGCGAATGCTAGACTTTATGGGGTCAATAGTGTGTTGGACATTGAGCAGGGCATGCAAAGTCCAATTATGATTGCTTCAGCCTTAACTTGTGTGGAGTATCTTGCATATCATTACTCCTCCCCTCCTTGTGCTCTTACAATCTTACTGCCCCTTCTTCCGCAAATTTCCCTGAGCTTCTGTATAGGGAGAGATTAGGCTGGCCTAGTTCCAGGTGGTTGATATAGAGTCTCTGAAGTTCTGGAAACTGCAGAAGACACCAAAAGGTGGAAAGACCTACCGTGATCCTGGATTGGCAGAATCAACATCGTAAAAATGACCATCCTACCAAAGGCAATATACAAATTCAATGCTATACCAATTAAAATCCCAAAGCACCAGCCGGGCCTCACCGCGCGCTCTAGGACCCCAGGTCAGCCCACAGGGACCTGGCTCCGACTCCCACCATCCAGCCAGAGCCGCGCTGGGGCCGAGGGACGAGGAGAACCTCCCCCTGTGCCCGGGCCCCGCCCCAGCTGCCATCGGGTTAAATAGCTCCACACCGACGCGCCCATCCTCCCTTTTCACCCCACCCCCGCTCCGCCCGTCAGGACACGCGCACGGTCCACCCGGGCCTCACCCCGCGCCCTAGGTAAGTCCCCGTTCGGGCCCCGCCCATCAGTACCCCAGGCCAAATAATTCAGTTTAGTGAAATTGAGAGATCTTAAGAATGGGCATATAGTCTAATCATTTTGCAAATGGGTGATGGACCCCTCCCTCAGTGAGGTTTCCTACTCTTATTACATCTACCCTTGAATGTGCTATTACAACAAGACTCCAGTTTAACAGCTTTTTGTCTCTGGCCAGGGGGTGACATACAGTGCCCAGCAGAATGGAGTGAAGGGAATTGCAGGAGCAGCAAAACTGCAAAAGAAAATCAACAAACTACAATCCAGAACTTCAGAGACTCTATATCAATCACATAGAACTAGGACAGCCTAATCTCTCCCCATCCTGGAGCTCAGGGACATTTGCGGAAGAGGGGGCGGTAAGATTGTAAGAGCAAAAGGATGGGAGGAGCAACGATTTGCAAGATTCTCAACAATAGTTGGGGCCAAAGCAATCATAATGGAACTTTGCATGCCCTGCGCAATGTCCAGCGCACTGTTGCCCTCATAAAGTCTAGCATCTGTTAAGGGCACCGAGACCCCTGGAGGCAAGGGATTGACAGCCATAGTAGTAATCTTATGCTTAAGGGGAACAAGAGAAAGGGTTTATGGAAATGCCACTGGGTCCTTATATGTCATCGGAGAGGAGGACCCAGTGGAGAGTTAGGCGCACACAATAAAGGACTCTCTGGGAATTGGGGGGGAGACACTGGGGGAAGGGGAGGGGGGAGGGAGGGAACTGGTAAAAAATTTTAAAATGTATAATTAAATTTTTAATAAAAAAAAAAAAGAATTAAAATGACAATGCCAAAGTCAAAGTGCAAATCCATGAGAAGCAACACTCAAGTAAACAAATTTCCCACTGAAGAAATTAATCCCATAATGTTAGACTCCAACAAGAACAACCCGCGGAAAAAGGCCAAGAAAGCCTGACCCAGAATAACGACTTTCAAAATATGATCATTACCATGTTCAATACTATGAAAGAGGAAATCCTGGAGGAATTACATAATCGAATCAATCGCTTTGAAGAGGAACACAACAGACATCTGGAGGAGTTGAGAAAAACAGTGCAAGAAACAAAAAGTGGCATAGAGCAGTTAAAACAAACTCAAGCAGAGTTTAAAACTGAGCTAAAAGACAAGTTATCTTCGACCCAGAACGCCACAGAGAGTCTTATCAACAGAACTAATGAAGCAGAAAACAGAATTTCAGACCTTGAAGATAAAGTGGGAGTACTAACCAGCTCAATGGAAGAGGTTGTTAAAGCCAAAAAGATACTTGAGAGAAATATCCAAGAGATATGGGACACCCTGAAGAAGCCTAACATGCGTATTCATGGAATACTGGAGTAAGAATCTCAAAATACCACCCCTGAGGAAATTTTTCAAACGATCATCAAGGAAAACTTTCCTCATCTAAAAAAAGAGAGGCCCATTCATATACAAGAGGCATTCCGCACCCCAAACAGATACGACCAAAATAGAAGCACACCGCGGCAAATAATAGTTAAAACACTCCACATTCAAGATAAAGAACTGGTGCTGAGAGCTTCAAGGGAGAAAAAACAAGTCAGTTTTAAAGGCAAACCTATTAAAATAACAAATGACTTCTCAGTCGAAACAGTAAAAGCAAGAAGAGCTTGGAGAGACATACTTCAAGTATTGAATGAGCAAAAATGTCAACCCAGGCTGATTTACCCTGCAAAACTATCAGTCATGATCGAGGGAGAAAGAAAAATTTTCCAGCACAAAGACAACTTTAAGGGATACATGGCCACCAAACCAGGCCTTCAAAAACTGCTAGAAATGATACTCAAGCGTGAAGAAAAAAACAGGCATATCCAGGAGAATAGAAGGCAAATATAACACCATTAAAAGCGAAGCAATATACTTATAAAAGCTACTAAACATAATAAATGTCTGGAATTAACAATAGTTTCTCCATTATAACACTAAATGTTAATGGACTTAATTCACCGATCAAGAGACACAGATTACAAACTTGGATTAAAAATCACAATCCATCAATCTGTTGCCTGCAGGAAACCCATCTCACCACAAAAGATAGGCACGCTCTAAAAATAAAGGCTGGTCAACAATTCTACAAGCAAATGGAAGCAGAAAACAGGCAGGGGTAGCCATTATGCTATCAGACAAAGTGGATTTCAAACCAAAAAAAATTATAAGAGACACGGATGGATACTACATTTTAGTCAGAGGTACAATTCACCAGGAAGATTTCACAATACTGAACATATATGCACCCAATACGGGCCCCTCCACATTCATTAAGAAAACCCTACAGCGTCTAAAGCAAGAAATCAACCCCCAAACGATAATTCTTGGGGACTTCAACACCGCCCTCTCTACATGGGATAGATCAACAGGTCAAAAGCTTAACAGAGACACTTTGGAACTTAATCAAACCCTGAAAGAAATGGACCTCACAGATCTCTATCGAACTTTTCACCCACGCACCAAAGAATACATATTTTTCTCAGCAGCACACGAAACTTTCTCCAAAATAGATCACATATTGGGCCACAAAATGAATCTACACATATACAAGAAAGTTGAAATTCTAACCTGTTCCCTATCAGACCACCACGGCCTAAAGCTGGACATCCACAACACATCAAACAAGAGAAAATACACTAACTCCTGGAAACTTAACACTATGATGCTGAATGAGAACTGGATTCAGGAAGAAATTAAAAAGGAAATTCAAGATTTCCTGAAAGTGAATGATAACGAAAATACAACTTACCAAAATCTCTGGGACACAATGAAAGCTGTTCTAAGAGGTAAGTTCATAGCTCTTAATGCCCACGTCAAAAAAATGGAAACATCAGAAATAAACAACTTCACAATGCAGCTTAAAGCTTTAGAGAAACTAGAGCAATCTGATCCCAAAAGCAGTAGAAGAGAAGAGATTAGCAAAATAAGGGGAGAAATATCTGAAATCGAGACTAAGAAAACGATGGAAAAAATCAACCAATCAAAAAGCTGGTTCTTTGAAAAAATCAACAAGATTGATACACCCCTAGCTAAACTAACCAAAAGCAAGAGAGAGAAAACCCAAATTAACAAAATTAGAAAAGAACATGGAGTTATCACTACTGATACCCAAGAAATCCAGAGAATTATAACATCATATTTCAAAAACTTATACTCTGTGAAGTTTGACAACACAAAAGAGATGGATGAATTTCTACGTAAACACAACTTACCTAAATTGAATCAGGAAGTTGTGAATTATTTAAATAGTCCTATAACATATAAGGAAATTGAGGAAGTAATCTCGAATCTTCCCACCAAAAAATGTCCTGGACCAGATGGATTCAGCACAGAGTTCTACCAGACATTTAAGGAGTTAATAACACCAATGCTCCTTAAACTGTTCCATCAAATAGCAAAGGAAGGAACACTACCAAATTCCTTCTATGAAGCTAATATCGTTTTAATCCCAAAACCTAATAAAGATTCACATAAAAAAGAAAACTATAGGCCGATCTCCCTGATGAACACAGACGCAAAGATTCTCAACAAAGTCTTAGCAAATCGGATTCAAAAACATATTAAAAAGATCATTCATGGGGACCAAGTAGGCTTCATCCCCGGCACACAAGGTTGGTTCAACATACGAAATCAATAAATGTAATTCATCATGTAAACCAGTCCAAAGTCCAAGACCACATGATACTCTCGATAGATGCAGAAAAAGCTTTTGACAAGATCCAACAGCCTTTTATGATCAAAACGCTAGAGACAGTAGGAATGGAAGGAACCTTTATCAATATAATAAAAGCTGTATACAAGAAGCCCACAGCAAGGATTATGCTCAATGGGGAACAATTGGAAGCATTCCCACTTCGATCAGGAACTGGACAAGGCTGTCCACTCTCACCACTTCTATTCAATATTGTACTTGAAGTCTTAGCTGAAGCCATAAGACAAGAAAGGGACATAAGAGGGATTCAAATCGGCAAGGAAGAAATCAAGCTATCACTATTTGCAGATGACATGATCTTATACCTGAGGGATCCCAAAAACTCCACCAGGAAGCTCCTGGAACTAATTGAGAAGTTCAGCAGGGTGGCAGGATACAAAATAAATGTGCAAAAATCAGAGGCCTTCCTATATGCCCCGAATGAAAGAAGTGAAAAAGCCTTGAGAGAAACCATGCCATTTACTATAACCCCTAAAAAAATGAAATACCTTGGTATAAACCTAACTAAGGAGGTAAAAGACCTTTACAATGAAAACTTTAAAACCCTAAAGAAAGAAATTGCAGAAGACACCAGAAGGTGGAAAGACCTCCCTTGTTCCTGGATTGGCAGAATCAACATTGTAAAAATGACCATCCTACCAAAGGCAATATACAGATTCAATGCTATACCAATCAAAATCCCAAAGCAATTCTTCAAAGAAGTTGACCAAACAATCTCAAAGTTCATATGGAGGCACAAAAGACCCAGGATAGCAAAAACAATCCTGAGTAACAAAAACATAGCTGGAGGTATTACCATACCAAACCTAAGTCTGTACTACAAATCCATAGTTATAAAGACAGCCTGGTACTGGCTCCAAAATAGACACACAGATCAATGGATAAGGATTGAAGACCCAGATATAAGCCCACAAAGTTACAGCCATTTGGTCTTTGACAAAGGGGCCCAAAGAATCCAATGGAAAAAGAACAGCACCTTCAACAAATGATGCTGGCAAAACTGAATCTCCACATGCAGAAGATTAAAGCTGTACCCGTACTTGTCACCATGTACAAGACTTAATTCCAAATGGATCAAGGACCTTGATATCAGGCCAGAGACTTTAAAAACCATAGTTGAAAGGATAGGGAACTCCCTCGAGCTGATTGGGCTAGGCCAACACTTCCTAAACAGACATCCAATGGCACAGTCACTGCTACCAACTCTCAACAGTTGGGATCTTGTGAAATTAAAGAGCTTCTGTTCAGATAAGGAGATTGTCCAACGAGCTCAAAGGCAACCCACAGAATGGGAGAAAATCTTCACTAACCACATATTTGACAGAGCTCTACTGTCCAGAGTGCACAAAGAACTTAGAAAATTAAACATCAAGGAAACCAATGGCCCGATTAAAAAATGGGCCCTGGAACTTCAAAGAAACTTTACCAGGGATGAAATTAAAATGTCTAACAATTATCTTAAAAAATGCTCCACTTCCTTCGCCATCAGGGAAATGCAAATCAAAACTTCCCTGAGATATCATCTCACCCCGGTCAGGATGGCAAAAATCCACAATACAAACAACGACAAATGCTAGAGAGGATGTGGAGAGAGGGGAACTTTCCTACATTGTTGGTGGGAATGCAGGCTCATACAGCCACAATGGCGAGCCGTCTGGAGATTCTTAAAGAAATTAAAGATTGAAATGCCGTATGACCCTGCTATCCCACTTTTGGGAATAACCCCCCATGCAGCAGAGGTTCGCCTCGATAGCACAAGCTCGACCATGTTCATAGCAGCACTGTTTACAATAGCAAAGTCATGGAATCAACCTAAATGTCCAACAGTTGACGAGTGGATAAGGAAACTGTGGTACATCTATACAATGGAGTACTACTCAGCCATCAAAAATGATGAATTACTGGAATTTGCTGGGAAATGGATGTCATTAGAAAGAATTATATTAAGTGAAGTATCCCAAACCCAGAAAATTAAGCGCCGTATGTACTCCCTAATAGGTGGCTCCTAGTACCAATCTCACCCAGCCCACATTGAGACACTCAAAAGTAAACCTATGTAACACAGTAATTGCAAGGACTATGAACAAGAGAGATGGGTTAGGAGGGCCACACCAGAAACAAGGAGAGAGGAGACCATGTTACAGCAGAGAAAATAGGCCTCCATCAAGGTCTGCAAGTAAGTAATGAGAAACCTGGTTAAGTTCACAGACGTTCTTTCCTGATCTCACCAGAAGGGGAGGGCATATAGTCTAGCAGATAAAAAGTAATCATTTTGCAAATGGGTGATGGACCCCTCCCTCAGTGAGGTTTCCTACTCTTATTACATCTACCCTTGAATGTGCTATTACAACAAGACTCCAGTTTAACAGCTTTTTGTCTCTGGCCAGGGGGTGACATACAGTGCCCAGCAGAATGGAGTGAAGGGAATTGCAGGAGCAGCAAAACTGCAAAAGAAAATCAACAAACCACAATCCAGAACTTCAGAGACTCTATATCAATCACATAGAACTAGGACAGCCTAATCTCTCCCCATCCTGGAGCTCAGGGACATTTGCGGAAGAGGGGGCGGTAAGATTGTAAGAGCAAAAGGATGGGAGGAGCAACGATTTGCAAGATTCTCAACAATAGTTGGGGCCAAAGCAATCATAATGGAACTTTGCATGCCCTGCGCAATGTCCAGCGCACTGTTGCCCTCATAAAGTCTAGCATCTGTTAAGGGCACCGAGACCCCTGGAGGCAAGGGATTGACAGCCATAGTAGTGATCTTATGCTTAAGGGGAACAAGAGAAAGGGCTTATGGAAATGCCACTGGGTCCTTATATGTCATCGGAGAGGAGGACCCAGAGGAGAGTTAGGCGTACACAATAAAGGACTCTCTGGGAATTGGGGGGGAGGCACTGGGGGAAGGGGAGGGGGAGGAGGGGGAAGGGAGGGAACTGGTAAAAAATTTTAAAATGTATAATTAAATTTTTAACAAAAAAAAAATCCCAAAGCAATTCTTTAAAGAGGTTGACCAAACAATCTCAAAATTCATATGGAGGCACAAAATACTCAGGATAGCAAAGACAATCCTGAAGAACAAAAACACTGCTGGAGCTATCACCATACCAAACCTTAGTCTATACTACAAATCCATAGTTATAAAAACAGCCTGGTACTGGCTCCAAAATAGACACACAGATCATTGGATAAGGGTTGAAGACCCAGATATAAGCCCACACAACTACAGCCATTCGATCTTTGACAAAGGGGCCCAAAAAATCCAATGGAAAAAGAACAGTATCTTCAACAAATGGTGCTGGCAAAACTGGATCTCCACATACAGAAGATTAAAATTGGACCCGTACTTGTCACCATGTACAAGAATTAATTCCAAATGAATCAAGGACCTCGATATAAGGCCAGAGACTATAAAAACCATAGTTGAAAGGGTAAGGAACTCCCTCGAGCTGATTGGGCTAGGCCAACAATTCCTAAACAGACATCCAATAGCACAGTCACTGCAACCAACTCTGAACAGATGGTATCTTGTGAAATTAAAGAGCTTCTGTTCAGGTAAAGAGATTGTAACTCGAGCACAAAGGCCACCTACAGAATGGGAGAAAATCTTCACTAACCACATATCTGATAGAGCTGTATTATCCAGAGTGCACAAAGAACTTAGAAAACTAAACACCAAAGAAACAAATGGCCCAATTAAAAAATGGGCCCTGGAACTTAAAAGAAACTTTACTAGACGTGAAATTAAAATGTCTAACAAATAACTTAAAAAATGCTCCACATCCTTAGCCATCAGGGAAATGCAAATCAAAATTTTTATTTTTATTTATTTTTTTTAGTTTTTTAAAATTTATTTCTTCCACTCATACAATGTTCATAAGTACCCCATTCCCCTCCCTCCCTCCAACCCTCTCTGATTTCCCTTTGCTCTCTCCTCTCTTTTCCTCTTCCTTTCCTCCCTCCCACCCTTTCTCACAGTGCCCCCTTCCCCCATTCCTGCATCATTCTTTATTATGCATGACAAACTTCCCTCTGGGTCCTCCTCTCTGATGAGATGTAAAGACTCAGTGGCATTAACTTGAACTATTTTTTGTGTTCCCCTTTAGTATAGGAGCACCATTGTGGCTGTTAATCCCTTGCCTCTAAAAATCCTAGTGCCTGTGATCCATGCTAGACTTTGGGGGTTCAACGATATGTTGGTCATTGCACAGGTAATGTAAAGTCCTATTAGGATTATTTCAGCCCTAACTTGTATGGAGTATCTTGAATATCGTTGCTTCTCCCCATGTTTAGACTTTTATGATCTTACTGCCCCCTCTTCTGAAAATTTCCCTGAGGTTTAGAATGGGGAGAGATTAGGCTGGTCTAGTTCCAGATGGTTGATGTAGAGTCTCTGATTTTCTGAAATATGGTTTGTTGATTTTTTTTTTCAGTTTTGCTACTCCTGCAGCGCCCTTGGCTCCATCCTGATGGGTATTGAATGTCACCCCCTGGCGAGAGATAAAAGGCTGTTAAAATAGAGTTTTATTATAAGAATAGATTCAAAGGTAGATCGAATAAGAGTAGGAGACTACTGTGGGGGGTGGGTCAGTCTCCAATTTTCAGAATGATTACCTTCTATCTGCCAGACTCTATGCCCTTCTTTTCTGGTGAGACAATACCCCATCAGTTGCAAGTAACCAGGAAGGAAAGTCTGTGAGTTTAGCCAGATGTCTCATTATTTACTTCAGTCCTTGATGGTGGCCTATTTTCTCTGCTGCAGCATGATCCCCTCTCTCCTTGTTTCTGGCAGGGCACTCCTTCCCCTTTCCTCCTGCTTATAATCTTTGCAATTACTGTAGGTATTACAGAGATTTATCTTTGAGTGTGTCACTAAGTGGGTTTGGTACTAGGATCCACCTATTAGGGAGTACATGCATGCAATGCCTAATTTACTATGTCTGGGATACTTCACTCAAAATATTTTTTTCTAATTTCATCCATTTCCCAGCAAATCTCATTAATTAATCATTTTTGATGGCTGAGTAATATTCCATTGTATAAATGTACAATATTTTCCTTTTCAACTTGTGGACTGTTGGGCATTTGGGTTGATTCCATGTTTTTGCTATTGTAAACAGTGTTGCTATGAACATGGTTGTGCTTGTACTATGAAGGTGAATTTTTCCCGAATGGGGGATTATTCCCAAAAGTGGTATTTCATATGGTATTTCAATCTTTAATATTTTTAAGACTCACCAGACAGCTCACCAGAGTGGTTGTATAAACCTGCATTCCCACCAACAATGTATGAGACTTCCCTTCTCTCCACATCCTCTCCAGCATTTGGTATTTTTTGTGTTGTAGATTTTGCTATCCTGACCAGGGTGAGATGATATTCTCATGAAGGATATGATTTGCATTTCCTTGATGCCTAAGGATGCAGAGCATTTTTTAAGATATTTGTTAGACATTTCAATTTCTTCCCTGGTAAATTTTCTTTTATGTTCCAAGGCCCATTTTTTAATGGGGCCATTTGTTTCCTTGGTGTTTAGTTTTCTAAGTTCTTTGTGCACTCTGAATAGTTGAGCTCTATCAGATATGTGGTTAGTGAAGATTTTCTCCCATTCTGTGGGTTGCCTTTGTGCTCGTGTTACAATCTCTTTATCTGAACAGAAGCTCTTTAATTTCATAAGATCCCATCTTTTGAGTGCTGGTTGTATTGACTGTGCTATTGGATTTCTGTTTAGGAATTGCTGGCTTAGTCCAATCAGCTTGAGGATGTTCCCTACCCTTTCAATCAAGGTTTTTATAGTCTCTGACCTTATATTGAGGTCCTTGATTCATTTGGAATTAAGTCTTGTACATGGTCACAGATACAGGTCAAGTTTTAATCTTCTGCATGTGGAGATCCAGTTTTGCTAGCACCATTTTTTGAAGATATTGTTGTTTTTACATTGGATTTTTTGGGCCTCTTTGTCAAAGATCAAATTGCTATAATTGCGTGGACTTATATCTTGGTATTCAACCCTTATCCATTGATCTGTGTGTCTATTTTGGAGCCAGAACCAAGCTGTTTTTATAACTATGGATTTGTAGTATAGACTGAGGTTTGGTATGGTGATACCTCCAGCAGTGCTTTTGTTATTGAGGATTGTTTTTTGCTATCCTATGTCTTTTGTGCCTTCATATGAATTGTGAGATTGTTTGGTCAACTTCGTTAAAGCATTGCTTTGGGATTTTGATTGCTATAGCATTATATCTGTATATTGTCTTTGGTAAGACAGTCCTTTTTATGATGTTGATTCTGCCAACCCAGTACCATGGAAGGTCTTTAATCTTGAAGCATTCATGCTTCAATCAGGAACTAGACAAGGCTTTCCACGCTCATCACTTCTATTCAATATTGTACTTGAAGTCTTAGCTGAGGTCATCAGAGAAGAAAGGGAGATAAAAGGGATTCAAATTGGCAAGGAAGAAGTCAAGTTATCTCTGTTTGCATATGACATGATCTTATACCTGAGTGATCTCAAGAACTCTACCAGGAAACTTCTGGAACTAATACAGAAGTTCAGCAGGGTGGTAGGATACAAATTAAATGTACAAAAATCAGTGGCTTTCCTATATGCCCAGAATGAAAGAAGGGAGAAAGCCCTGAGATAAACAATCCCATTTAAACTATAGCATCTAAAAAATGAAATACCTAGGTATAAACCTAACCAAGGAAGTAAGAGACCTTTACAATGAAAACTAAGTTCTTTGTGCACTCTGGATAGGTGAGTTCTATCAGATATGTGGTTAGTGAAGATTTTCTCCCATTCTGTGGGTTGCCTTTGTGCTTGTGTTACAATCTATCTGAACAGAAGCTCTTTAATTTCATAAGATCCCATCTTATGAAATTAAATTAAATTAATTTAAATGAATATTAAATTAAATAAAATACCTAGGTATAAACCTAACCAAGTAAGTAACAGACCTTTACAATGAAAACTTTAAAACCTAAAAAAAATTTTTATTTTTATCTAACTGTAATTTGTTACCAATCGCCCATTCTTTTACTGTCTTCTACTCTTACTATCTTACAATAACTGCTATTGTACTCTCAAATATTTTTCTCCCACATTTTATTTTGTTCCTAATCATACAATTTCCATAAGTACTTGCATCCTCTCCCTCCCTCCTCCCCTTTCCAGTTGTTCCCCCTTGGACTATCCCCCCTTTCCCCTTCCTTTCATCCTCCTCCCTCCCTTCTTCTCTTCCATTGCCTCCCCCTTCCTTTGACCCATCCCCTGGAGCATCTTTTTCTGTGAATACCAAGCCTCCCTCTGATTTCTACACTCTAGTGAGGGTTCAGGACTCAGTGGCATAGCCAGGAGCCCCTTTTTGGGCTCCCTGTTAGCATGGGAATTCTATTATGACTGTTAAACCCTTGCCTCTAAGGATCCTACTTCCTAGAGGCTTCTCCCTTATGATCCATGCTAGACTTTGGGAGTTCTTTGACATGTCAGCCATTGTGCAGGTCAGTAAAAGTCCAATTCAGGCTGCTGCGGCCCTAACTTGTGTGGAGTATCTTGCATATTATTGGTTTTCCCCATCTTTAGGCTCTTACAATCTTGCTGCCCCCTCTTTTGCAATGTGCCCTGCACTTTAGGTGTTCTGAATTATGGTTTGTTTTTGTTTTCAGTTTTGCTTTTCCTGCAGCCATTGGTATCAAAGGTCACCTCCTAACCAAAGACAAAAGACTGTTTAAATGAAGATCTTAATATAAGAAGGGACTAAAAGATAGATGGAAGAATAGGAATTGACACAGCAGTGTGTGTGTGAGTCACTGTCCTATTTCCAGGATGGTTGCCATCTATCTTCCAGTCCCTATACCATCCCCAATTGGTGAGATCAAACCTGCTCAGTCCCAAGTGACCAGGAATGGAAGTGAGAGTGAGCTTCACCAGATGTTTCACTGTTTACATGCAATACTGATGGTGACCTATTTTCTCTACTGAAGCATGATCCCCTGTCTCTTTTTTGGGGGGGAAGCCCTCCTTTCCCTTCCCTCTTATTTATAATCTTTTGCAATTATAGTAGGTATTATAGAGATTTACCTTTGAATATGTCATTAAGTGGGTTTGGAATTAGGATCCACCTATTAGAGTGTAAATATGCTGTCTAATTTTCTGTGTCTGGGATACTTCACTCAATATAATTTTTTTCTAATTTGATCCGTTTCCTGGCAAAGTTCATTAATTCATTTTTTTCAATGACTGAGTAGTATTCCATTGTATAAATGTACCACATTTTCGTAATCCATTCGTCAACTGTTGGGCGTTTGTGTTGATTCTATGACTTTGCTATTGTAAATAGTGCTGTAATGAACATGGTTGTGTTTTATGAGATCAAACTTCTTAGATTTTCCCTTAGCGAGTGAGTATATGCAGTGCCTCTTTTATTGCACCTGACTTACCTCATTTAGCATAATGATTGTCAGTTCCAACATCACTGTTGTAAATGATAACAGTACATTTTTATAATGGATATTGTTCCATAAGTACCATGTTTTCTGTATTAATTCGTCAATGAACTTCATATTGCTTCCAATTCTTGTCAATCATTTTGTAGTGACCATTGAAGCTCAAACATCCAAGAAATGCTGGATTTTATGTGTTGTGGTTTTTATCTTAAATACAACCAGAGTCCCCTATGCTAAAGGCTTGTTGAACTTGCTGGCTTTCGTAATTTTAAAAACAGCTGTTGTTGGTGAAGTTCATTTCATTTTTACCTGATTTGTATTTTCCTAATCTATAATGATGTTTAGCATATACATCTTGCCAATTTAATAAAATGTGTAAACAGTTTCTACAGAAAATGATAAAAATTATTGACACATTTTGAAGTGGGATAATTAAAATGAAAAATTATGTGCAAATGCTTGAAAGCTTAGTATGCAGTGAGGAAGAATCTATCCAAGATAAGTTCTACATTCAATACAATCCTCAACCCTTTACTCTGTTATATAGAGACAGAGATAGATATACAGATAGACATATAGACATATATCTGTCTGATAGATAGATATAAAGATATGAAGACTGATATCTATCATTACAGCAGTACATGGTGAAGAAATAAGAGGACAATAATGAGAAACCCAGAAAAAAAACATGTGTTATGAATGTTTGATTTTTCAGCAGAGAACTGAAAATCATCTCAAAATACACATGAGTCTGATCAGAGTCAAAATGGAATTGTGGTTCATGTATTATACCGTATGTAAAAATAAGTTCAAATGAATTATGGACATTAATATGACAATTATATAGAATTATCTTAAGAAAATGTTCATAAGTTTTTTTAAGATGTCTTAAATACAGATAAGAAACTTATGTCAAAATTCATTTCATTATGTTATTATTAACACTTCTTTATGAACATATACTAATTATAAATACTACAACAAAGCAAAGAATGTGAGAAAACACATAATACACAAAAGTGAAAAAATAATGGAAAATAAGGGTTCTTGATAGAGAAACTCTAAAAGAGCATTAGGCATGCAAAATTATGTTCAATTTCATTAATAAACATGAAACTAACAATAAAATTAAAATGTATAATGAAATATTACAAACTCAGACATGGAACATTGAATATATTGTCATAAGCATGTTTAGTAATAAAACATATTCAACAAATTTATCATTTAAACATTGTTAATCATGTAGATTGCCTTTGCATTTTGTGTTAGACTAATGTCTTTCTTCAGAATTTTTTAATGATTCCAAAGCCAATCTCTGTGCCAGTTAGACAATGATGCCTCTTATTATCTCCTGACAAATAGCATCATTCTACTGTCTATCTAGAAAATTCATTCCTATCAAAACCTTATGTTTAATATTTTCTTATAATGGCTAGATTATTTAGCTTAATGCATCTTCTTAAAAATTATTTATGCTGAATCACATTTTCTTTCTGTGATTCCACAAAGTATAATTATTTGTTTATACCTTCATTTGTTAATGAATCCATTGATTTTCTTCCACTTGGATACTGAAAATAATGATGATATAAAATGTGTGTATGAATTTTTTCTCAAGGGTCTGGTTTCAGTCTCTTTGGATATACATTATGATGAGAGATTTTTCAATCATTAATCAATTCTATGTTTACATTTTAGAGGAAGTTGAATGTTTTTCATAGTGGATACAAATGTTTCATTTTGAACACATATAAGAAATAATTTATCTATCATCAGTCTATTTTTATCACTTAATTTAATTGCCATTCTATTGTGTATGAATCAGCATTTCATTGTGCATTTAATTTGCATTTCCTCAAATATTAGTATTAATACAACTTCATGTGTCTTCTAGCCATTCTATTTCTTTCAGTAAATATATAATCAATTTGGTAGGTATCTTTTGATTACATTGTTTCTTGGTAGAGTTTTTGGAGTTATCCATATATTCTAGACTTAGTCCCTTGCGTGTTATATGCTTTACATGTATTTTGTTCCATCTGGTGTGATTTCTTTTTACTCTGCTTATCACATCTGTTGATTCACAATAGCTTTAATTTTTATGAAGTTCAAAATTTGTTTTTCATTTTTTTGACAGAACTTTTGCTGACATGTTTAATACATCATTAGCTGCAATGTCGTAAAATTATTTTTCTTTGTTTCTTTTGAGGAGTTTAGAATGATTAATCCTTAGATTTATGTAATTTATTCATTTTAGGTAAATTTTGTATATGCTTTCAAATAAGGCTGAAGCTTCCAAATGACAATCCACAATAGCTATTATCAAAAAAAAGTTAAAAATTAAGATGGAGAGAGTAGAACCACTTCATTTTGTTGTGAATATATATTAATACAGCCATCGTGGAAAACAGAGTTAAAAACCCTCAAAAAGCTACAAATAGAACTCTCCTATATGACTCTTCAATATTAATACTGAGTATATATAAAAATAAATGAAATTGTTATGTTCAAGAGACTTATATAATCCCATATTTATCATATCACTATTTGTAATAATCCAGTAATTGAGACAACACAAATGTCTATCCATTGATAAAAGAAATGAGAAAATTTTATTAATATGATATTCCTATTGAAAACACATATGAAGAACGGAATCTGGTTATCTGAAATGACACCAAAAAATCTAGACTTTTTTAATTGAATTAAGACAGGCAAAGATGTCAGTTACTTACAAGGAATCTAAAAATGTTGATCGCATAGAAGCTGAGAATAGGGTAGTAATTTTTGGAGCCTAGGGAGAGTAGGGATGAAGAAAGAGGAAGCAAACCATTTGATCAATGGTTTCCAAGCTACAGTAAAGAGCACAATGTTTTTCTTTGCTATTAAGCAATAGAATAGACATGCATAATAGTTATGCACTGTATACTTTTAAAGCTAGAAGAAATAATTTTGAAACTTTTCACAAGAAGAAAATCAAAACTTTTCAGAAGATATCTGTGGTTACCCAGATTTAAACATCATACAATGTGCATGTGTTTTAAAACATTATAGGTACCTCATTAATCTGAATAATTTTATGCTTTCTTTGTATCAGTTAAAATAAAATTTAATACAGATGAATTCTTTATACTCTTTTGAACTTCTTTTGTATATAAAATTATTTCAATATAACAAATTTAGAGGAAATATATGTATATAGTTTGCCCTAGAGTATGTTCTATGTATATTTGAGAAAAAACAGTATCTTGCTGTTGTCGGGTGGAGTGCTTGGTGTCGATTATTTTCAGTTGATCTATGGTTTTATTCAAATACAGTATTTTCTTCTAAATACTCAATATATTTGCAATATCCATTAATGAAAGTGGTGAATAAGGATTCTCATACTATTTTAGAAAAGTCTCTTTCTTTGGTTTTACCATGATTTGTCTTTCCTTTTTGGGAAATTTTAGTCTATATTTTCTTAGTTTATTCCTTTGTGAATATAAAGTTACTATTCTCCCTGCAATATGTTTTAGTTAAAATTTATTTAACCTAATATCAAGAAAGTAATAATTTCTGGTTTATTTGGGGTACTACACACAAGTAGTGACTTTTTCAATAATTTTCTTTTTAAATTATTTTGCCCTTGAACCTAAAGTCAGTTTCTTCTGTGCAGAATACATTTGGACAATGTGTCTATCCATTTTAGTCCCTGTATTTTGAACAGTTAATTAATCCATTTGAATTTAAAATATTGTCTCATAAGGACTGTATTGCCTTTGTCAATCTAAAAGTAATATTTATACATATTATACATTTTTGTTACTACCTCAGTTCATCCTCTATTTTATTTTTTATGCTTATAGTGAGAGAATTTTTATAGATATTTCCTTCCTGGATACCATGGAAAAAATTTCCTTCCTGGATACCATGGAAAATAGCAAAAACCTGAAATTACTAGTTTTTCAGTTTGGAACTAAATGTTGTCATGTATGAATATTACTATTTTACATATGTCTTTTCATTTGTCAATATCTTTAAATTAGAATTATTTTAAGTATTTTATTTTCCCACATTTTTTAAGAATTAATAGTGCAAGATTTTTCAGCTACTACAGTAACAACCACCCTGGAAAAATGTTCCATGATGCAATAGTGGCATGAATGTTATGGAGGTAATCATCTCCTTTCTGAGAATGTGTAAGACATGCTCATCAGGAAGGAATCTATATCTGATACTGTATACCACACTAAGAACCCCTGGATGGATAGATCAGAAGTCCTATGGATAAACAAACTACTATTGTTTTACTATGTGGACAAGACATCAAACTGCTTTCTGAAAACTTACATTATTATCATCAGTATAGTTCTTTGTCCTTGACCAAGAAGCATTCTTTTGCAATAGAAGGTATTTAATTCAAAGAGGAAGAACTAACCAAAGTGCATAGAATACATGACTGCAGAGTTCTTAGCCCTTAATAGAACATCTAAATCATTCCCCACCCCAAGTTTCAGAGATAATCATGGAACAGTGCTGGAAAATACGTAAGAACCAGAAAGTTGGGATGGAATGTCACAAGGAATGTATTGTAAACAAAACAGAGCAGTTACACCTATGAACTCAATCCAACTGTTTTTTACTTCAATAAGACATGTACTAGATTTTGCCTCTCAACACTTTGTCATGGAAGAGGAAGATATCATGAAACACCACACTTCACTGAGGTACTATTGAAGATTGTTACTGACCATGAAAATGGGAGCTACTTTTCTCAGCAATGTGTTTAGCTACAAGTACAGACAACTCAGATGAAACTCAATAGGATCCTCTGAATACACACAAACATCTGAAAGTAGGAGGGAGACTGGCTGGAAAAAAAGACACACATGGTGATGGGGAGCCCACAAAGAGCATCTGGTCTATGCCATTGAGTCTTGAACCCTCACAAGGGTGGAAGACACAGAGGGAGGTTTGGCATTCACACAAAAGGATGCTCCAGGGGATGGGAGGGAAGAAGGGGGAGGCATTAGGAGAAGGGGCTGGGGGGAGGGGGGTGAAAGGAAGGAGAAAAAGGGGAGAGTGCAAGGAGTATGATTGGGGAGGGGAGGACAGAGGGAGAGGACAGGGTTACGTTTTGAGCTTGTGTGATTAGGGAAAAACAGTCTAGCATAGATCACAGAAAAGAAAGCTCCAGGCAGTAGGATCCTTAGAAGCAATGTGTTAAAACAGTCATAACAGTTTCCATGGTGATGGGGAGCCCATGAAGGGGCTCTTAGCTATGCCACTGAGCCTGAACCCATACTAGGGTGAAAGACTTAGAGGGAGGTTTGGCATTCACACAAAAGGATGTTCCAGGGGATGGGAGGGCAGAGCCATATTTGACAAAGTTTTTCTTCCCTTCTCTAGTACCTGCCCCAAGCACACTTTCTGAGTGGTTATTTCTGCTAACATCCTTACTAGTCCTGGTAAAATGTTCATATGTCTGCCATTGTGTAGATCTGTTGCAATGACCATCTGGGTACAGCATCCCTGTTGAAGCTGGAGTGTGTTAGTCAGAAGTACACAATCCCACCTTTAGACTCATATCATATTGCCTCTTTTTCTGTAATGTTCCCTGAGCCTTGGAAAGGGGAAAGATTTTGATTGGCTGATTATGGCTGAGCATTCCAGGGTCATTGATATTCTGCGTTCTAGCCAGTTGTATTTTCTGCCTCACTAGACTTCCATTGTTATAAGTTGCATGGTTTGGAGCTATTCTTCAGGGTTAAATGTGTTTAGATGATGTTTTACTATCAAAGTTTTACAGTTAAAAGAGTTAATACATAAGTGTCTATTTTCTTCCAATCTACTCTTATTAGGAGAGATGTATAGTATTAGGCATGAGTTTCCTGAAAAGAAGAGGCTTAGAATTTTCAGAAAGTAATTGCTTACCCATGGGATGGACATACTGCTATATTCCTATATTCTCACCAGTGTTGTAGAAGCTTGAAGCTTTCATAATGGAGTGAGGCTCTTGATTTCTCTTTTTCCCTGAACCACATGCCTCTTTTTCCCCCACCCATACCATTTATTAGGACAGATAACATATCTTCCCTGCTCTTTTGGATTTACTTTCACAATGGCCTTATTCAGCTCTCTTCCATTTGGGTGTTCTTTGCTTGGCTTCCTGACTTAAATTCCTTTGTGTTTTGTGAGTATTATGGAAATTTTCCTCTGAGTATATAATTTTGCAGTTTAGGATCCACTTATAAAGGAGAATATATGGCACCTGATTTTCTGTTTCTGGGAATTAGAATTCCAGCTGTTTTCTGACAAATTTAATTATTTCATTTTTCTTAACAGTTGATTAGTATATCACTATATATGTGTGCTACATTTTCATTATCCATTCATATACTGTTGGACAGTAAATGAATCTAGGAATGAACTCTAGGCTAATTCCATTTCTCTCATGTTGTGGACAGAACCACAATGAGCATGGATGTACACATGTCTCTTTAGTAAGATGTAGCTTTTTTTTGGAATATTCCCAGGAGTGGAATAGCAGGCTCATATGATATTATGACTTTAAAAATGTTTAGAAACCTCTATACTGACCTCCAAAGGGTTTCTACAAGTTTATATTTCCATAAGCAGTGTATGAAGGTTCCCTTCTCCCCTGTATTTGTTGCTTTATGTGTTTCAGATTTTAGCCATTCTGAGTGGAGTCAGATGATGGGTGATTTTAATTTACATTTATCTAATGGCTAGGAAAGTGGAATACTTTTAAAGATATTTTTTAGACATTGAAATTTTGTCCTGAGAAAACTTTGTTTTAAAATCTAAGACCCATTTTTCCCCAATTTCCCCTTTAATGACAAAGTAAAGGTTGATAATATGGCTCAGAAAGTAATAGTTACTGTGTACAAACCTTGCCATCTGAGTTCAATCCCTAGTATGCATACCCAAGTTCAATTCCAAGTCTGCAAAGAGAGAGCAGACTTGTCATCTGACCTCCACCAATGTGCTATGGCACATACCTGCTCCCCCCGCATTCTCTTTTTTTTTTTTTCCACTACCATGGAAACTATTATGATTGATTAACCCCTTGCCTCTAAGGATCCTACTGCCTGGAGCCTTCTCCCCTATGATCCATGCTAGACTTTAGGGGGTGTTTAACATGTCAGCCATTGTGCAGGTCAGGAAATGTCCAATTCTGGCTGCTGCAGCCCTAACTTGTGTGGAGTATCTTGGACATAGTTGGCCCTCCCAATCTTTAGGCTCTTACAATCTTGTCACCCTCTCTTTGGCAAGGTGCCCTGAACTTTATGATGGGGAAAGATTTGGCTGGTCTGGTTCTAGGTAAATAATGTAGGGTCTCTGTTGCTCTGAATTATGTTTTTTTGTTGTCTTCAGTTTGCTTTTCCTGCACTACCCTAGGTTGCATTCTGATTGGTATCAAAGGCCACCTCCTAACCAAAGATGAAAGACTGCTTAAATGAAAATCTTAATATAAAAGGAGACTCAAAGGTAGATGGAAGAATAGGAGTAGGACGCAGCATTGTGTGTGTTGGTGGGGGCGGGGGTCAGTGTCCCATGTGCAAGATGGTTACCTTCTGTCAGTCCCTGTATTCTCCATGATTGGTGAAAGCAAACTTGTTCAGCCTCAAGTGACCAGAAGGAAAGTGAGAATGAGCTGCACCAGATGTCTCGCTACTTAGATGTAATACTTGACCATGGCCTATTTTCTCTACTGAAGTGTGATTCCTTATCTCCTTTTTTTTTTTTTTTTTTTTTTTTGGTGGGCAGGCCCTCCTTCCCCTTCGCTCCTGTTTATAATCTTTGCAATTACAGTAGGTATGTCAGAGATTTATTTTTGAATATGTCATTAAGTGGGTTTGGAAGTAGGATCCACCTATTAGGGAGTACACACAGTGTCTATCTTTGTATGTCTGGGATATTTCACTCAATATAATTTTTTCTAATTCCATCTGTTTCCTGGTAAATTTCATTAGTTCATCTTTTTTGATGGCTGAGTAGTATTCCATTGTATAAATGTGCCACATTTTCTTTATTCGTTTGTCAACTGTTGGACATTTAGGTTGATTCCATCACTTTGCTATTGTAAATAGTGTTGTAGTGAACATGGTTGTGCTCAGGTCACTGTAGTGAACTTCTGCATTATGCTAAAATCCATTTTTAATTGTATTGTTTACCTCTTTGATATTTAATTTTTAAAAATTTTTGTGTACTCTGGATATTAGTCCTCAATCAGATATGTGGTTAGTCCCTTTCCCGACTCCGCCACCCCCTGGATGCCCGCAGTCCAGCCGGGACTCATCGTGACCCAGGTAAGCTCCGCACCCACCCACCCCCAGAACACCAGGCAGCCCAAGGGACCTAGCTTCTCTCACCAGCCTGCTGGAGCCGGGAATAACCCCCACACTCCGGGCCATGCCCCAGCTCCCCCAGGTTAAATAGCGCCCCGCCGCCACATCCTCCCTTTCCCCACTCTGCCACCCGGAAGGCGAGCAGTCTATCCAGGACTCACCGCAACCTAGGTAAGCTCTGCCCACGCCCAACCCCAACACCCCAGGCCAAATAATTCAGTTCAGTGAAAAAGACACAGAAATTGAAAGAAGGTCTTGAGAGTTAAAATGACAATGCCCAAGTCAAAGTGCAAATCCATGAGAAACAATACCCACGTAAACAAATCTCCCACTGAAGGAATTAACACCATAAGGATAGACTCCAACCAGAACAAACCCACGGAAAATGGCCAAAAAAGCCTGACCGGGATAACGACTTTCAAAACATGATCATTACCATGTTCAATACTATGAAAGAGGAAATTTGGGAGGAATTAAATAACTGCATCAATCACTTTGAAGAGGAAAACAACAGACACTTGGAGGAGTTGAGAAAAACAGTTCAAGAAACAAAAACAGGCATAGAGCAGTTAAAACAGACTTAAGCAGAGTTTAAAACTGAGCTAAAAGACAAGTTATCTTCAACTCAGAACTCCACAGAGAGTCTTAGCAGAACTAACGAAGCAGAAAACAGAATTTCAGACCTTGAAGACAAAGTGGGAGTATTAACCAACTCAATGGAAGAGGTTGTTAAGGTCAAAAAGATACTCGAGAGAAACATTCAAGAGTTACGGGACATCCTGAAGAAGCCTCACATGCGTATTCATGGAACACCAGAGCAAGAATATCAAAATACCACACCTGAGGAAATTTTTCAAACTATCATCAAGGAAAACTTTCCTCATCTAAAAAAAGAGAGACCCATCCAGATACAAGACGCATTCCGCACCCAAAGAGATATGACCAAAATAGAAACTCACAATGGCAAATAATAGTTACAACACTCCACATTCAAGATAAAGAAATGGTGTTGAGCTTCAAGGGAAAAAAAAGTCACTTTTAAGGTAAACCTATTAAAATAAAAAATGACTTCTCAGTCGAAACAGTAAAAGCAAGAAGAGCTTAGAGAGACATACTTCAAATATTGAATGAGCAAAAATGTCAACCCAGGCTGATATACCCCAGAAAACTATCCGTCATGATCGACAGAGAAAGAAAAATCTTCCAGCACAAAGACAACTTGAAGGGATACATGTCCACCAAACCAGGCCTTCAAAAAATGCTAGAAGTGATACTCAAGAGTGAAGAAAAAAACAGGCATATCTGTGAGAACAGAAAGGAAGTATAACACCATTAAAAGTGAAGCAATATACTTACAAAAACCACTAAACATAATAAATGTCCAGAATTAAAAATAGTTTCTCCATTATAACACTAAATGTTAATGGACTTAACTCACTGATCAAGAGACACAGATTACAAACTTGGATTAAAAATCATAGTCCATCAATCTGCTGCCTGAAGGAAACCCATGTCACCACAAAAGATAGGCACATCCTAAAAATAAAAGGCTGGTCAATAATTCTACAAGCTAATGGATACAAAAAACAGGCAGGGTACCCATTATGCTATTGGACAAAGTGGACTTCAAACCAAAAAAAATCATAAGAGACACAGATGGGATACTACATTTTAATCACAGGTACAATTCACCAGGAAGACTTCACAATACTGAATATATGTGCACTTAATACAGCCCCCCCACATTCATTAAGCAAACACTACAACATCTAAAGTGAGAAATCAATACCTAAACGATAATTCTTGGGGATTTCAATACTGCCCTCTCAACATGGGATAGATCTACAGGTAAAAAACTTAACAGAGATACTTTGGAACTTAATCAAACCCTTAAAGAAATGGACCTTACAGATCTCTATCGAATTTTTCATCCACGCACCAAAGAATACACATTTTTCTCAGGAGCACATGGAACTTTCTCCAAAATAGATCAAATATTGGGCCACAAAACAAATCTCCACATATACAGGAAAGTTGAAATTCTTCCCTGCACCTTATCAGACCACGACGGCCTAAAGATTGACATCCACAACCCAACGAGCAACAGAAAATACACTAACTCCTAGAAACTTAACACTATGATGCTGAATGAGAATTGGATTCAGGAAGAAATTAAAAAGGAAATAAAAGATTTCCTGAAAGCAAACGATACTGAAAATACAACTTACCAAAATCTCTGGGACACAATGAAAGCTATCCTAAGAGGTAAGTTCATCGCTCTTAATGGCTACATCAAAAAAAAAAATGGAAAAATCAGAAATAAATAACTTAACAATGCACCTAAAAGCTTTAGAGACACTAGAGCAATCTGATCCCAAAAGCATTAGAAAAGAGGAGATTAGCAAAATAAGGGGAGAAATATCTGAATTCAAGATTAGGAAAACGATACAGAAAATCAACAAGTCAAAAAGCTGGTTATTTGAAAAAATCAATAAGACTGATACACCCCTAGCTAAATGAATCAAAAGAAAGAGAGAGAAAACCCAAATTAACAAAATTAGAAATGAACATGGAGTTATCACTACTGATACACAAGAAATCCAGAGAATTATAACGTCATATTACAAAAACTTATACTCTGTGAAATTTGACAACAGAAAAGAGATGAATGAATTCCTAAGTAAACACAACTTACCGAAATTGAATCAGGAAGTTGGGAATTATTTAAATAGTCCTATAACATATAAGGAAATTGAGGAAATAATCTCAAATCTTCCCAGCAAAAAATGTCCTGGACCAGATGGATTCAGCACAGAGTTCTACCAGACATTTAAGAAGCTAATAACACCAATACTCCTTAAACTGTTCCATCAAATAGCAAAGGAAGGAACACTACCAAATTCCTTCTATGAAACTAATATCATCTTAATCCCAAAACTCAATAAAGATACACTTAAAAAAAAACTATAGGCTGATCTCTCTGATGAACACAGACGCAAAGATTCTCAACAAAGTTTTAGCAAATCGGATTCAAAAACATATTAAAAAGATTATTCACGGGGACCAAGGAGGCTTCATCCCCGGCACACAAGGTTGGTTCAACATACGCAAATCAATAAATGTAATTCATCATGTAAACCAGTCCAAAGTCCAAGACCACATGATACTCTCGATAGATGCAGAAAAAGCCTTTGACAAGATCCAACAGCCTTTTATGATCAAAACGCTAGAGACAGTAGGAATGGAAGGAACCTTTATCAAAATAATAAAAGCTGTATACAACAAGCCCACAGCAAGGATTATACTCAATGAGGAACAATTGGAAGCATTCACACTTCGATCAGGAACTAGACAAGGCTGTCCACTCTCGCCACTTCTATTCAATATTGTACTTGAAGTCTTAGCTGAAGCCATAAGACAAGAAAGGGGCATAAGAGGGATTCAAATCGGCAAGGAAGAAGTCAAGCTATCCCTATTTGCAGATGACATGATTTTATACCTGAGTGACCCCAAAAACTCCACCAGGAAGCTCCTGGAACTAATTGAGAAATTCAGCAGGGTGGCAGGATACAAAATAAATGTGCAAAAATCAGAGGCCTTCCTATATCCCCAGGATGAAACAAGTGAAAAAGCATTGAGAGAAACAATCCCATTTACTATAGCCCCTAAAACAATGAAGTACCTTGGTATAAATCTAACCAAGGAGGTAAAAGACCTTTACAATGAAAACTTTAAAACCATAAAGAAAGAAACTGCAGAAGACACCAGAAGGTGGAAAGACCTCCCATGTTCCTGGATTGGCAGAGTCAACATCATAAAAATGACCATCCTACCAAAGGCAATATACAAATTCAGTGCTATACCAATTAAAGTCCCAAAGCAATTCTTTAAAGAAGTTGACCAAACAATCTCAAAATTCATATGGAGGCACAAAAGACCCAGGATAGCAAAGACAATCCTGAGTAACAAAAACACTGCTGGAGGTATCACCATACCGAACCTTAGTCTATACAAATCCATAGTTATAAAAACAGCCTGATACTGGCTCCAAAATAGACACACAGATCATTGGATAAGGACTGAAGACCCAGATATAAGCACACAAAATTACAACCATTTGATATTTGACAAAGGGGCCCAAAGAATCCAATGGAAAAAGAACAGCATCTTCAACAAATGGTGCTGGCAAAACTGAATCTCCACATGCAGAAGATTAAAGCTGGACCCGTACTTGTCACCATGTACAAGACTTAATTCCAAATGGATCAAGGACCTTGATATCAGGCCAGAGACTCTAAAAACCATAGTTGAAAGGATAGGGAACTCCCTCGAGCTGATTGGGCTAGGCCAACATTTCCTAAACAGACATCCAATGGCACAGTCACTGCTACCAACTCTCAACAGTTGGGATCTTATGAAATTAAAGAGCTTCTGTTCAGATAAAGAGATTGTAACACGAGCTCAAAGGCAACCCACAGAATGGGAGAATACCTTCCTAACCACATATTGATAGAGCTCTACTGTCAAGAGTGCACAAAGAACGTAGAAATCTAAACATCAAGGAAACCAATGGCCCGATTAAAAAATGGGCCCTGGAACTTAAAAGGAATTTTACCAGGGATGAAATTAAAATGTCTAACAAATATCTTAAAAAATGTTCCACTTCTTTAGCCATCAGGGAAATGCAAATCAAAACTTCCCTGAGATATCATCTCACCCCGGTCAGGATGGCAAAAATCCACAATACAAACAAAAACAAATGCTGGAGAGGATGTGGAGAGAGGGGAACTCTCCTACATTGCTGGTGGGAGTGCAGGCTTATACAGCCACTCTGGCGAGCCGTCTGGAGATTCTTAAAGAAATTAAAGATTGAAATGCCTTATGACCCTGCGATTCCACTGTTGGTATAACCCCCCATACAGCAATGGTTCACCTCGATAGCACAAGCATGACCATGTTCATAGCAGCACTGTTTACAATAGCAAAGACATGGAATCAACCCAAATGTCCAACAGTTGACGAGTGGATAAGGAAACTGTGGTACATCTATACAATGGAGTACTACTCAGCCATCAAAAATGATGAATTACTGGAATTTGCCGGGAAATGGATGTCATTAGAAACAATTATATTAAGTGAAGTATCCCAGACCCAGAAAACTAAGCGCCGTATGTACTCCCTAAAAGGTGGCTCCTAATATCAAACCCACCCAGACCATCTTGAGACACTCATAGGCAAATCTATGTATTACCTACAGTAATTGCAAGGATTATGAACAGGAGGGATGGGGTTGGAGGGTCACTCCAGAAACAAGGAGAGAAGTGACCAGGTTACAGTATAGAAAATAGGCCTCCATCGAGGACTGCAAGAAAGTAATATGACACGTAGTTAAGTTTACAGACATTTGTTCCTGATCATTTACGACTAAGGGGGTATGAACTCACCAGAAGGGGAGGGAATATAGTCTGGCAGATTAAAAGGTAACCATTTTGCAAATGGGTGATTGACCCCTCTTATTGCCAAATGCCATATGACCCTGCAATTCCATTTTTGGAATGTAATACCCTTGAATGTGCTCTTATAATAAGACGCCAGTTTAACAGCTTTCTGTCTCTGGCCAGGGGGTGACATACAGTGCCCATCACGATGGAGTGAAGGGCATTGCAGGACAACAAAACTGCAAAAGAAAATCAACAAACCACTATCCAGAACTTCAGAGACTCTATATCAACCACCTAGAACTAGGCCAGCCTAATCTTACCCATCCTGAAGCTCAGGGACATTTGCGGAAGAGGGGGCGGTAAGAGTGTAAGAGCAAAAGGATGGGAGGAGCAATGATTTGCAAGATACTCCACACAATTTAGGGCCGAAGCAATCATAATTGGACATTGAATACCCGGCGCAATGTCCAACACACTATTGACCTCACAAAGTCTAGTATCTGCTAAAGGCACCAAGATCCTTGGAGGCAAGGGATTGACAGCCCCAGTAGTGTTCCTACGCTTAAGGGGAACACAGGAAAGGGTTCAGGGAAATGCCACTGGGTCCTTGTACGTCATCGGAGAGGAGGGCCCAGAGGAGAGTCAGGCATGCACAAGAAAGGACTCTGGGAATTGGGGCGGGAGGCACGGGGGGACGGGATGGGAGGGATGAAGGGAGGTGGAACAGGGGTTCTGGGGGGGAGGGAGGGAGGGAACTGGTGTACCTATTAAGTTTGTATGAGCTGAAATAATAATAAAAAAAATAAAAGCTGTATACAATAAGCTAACACCAAGGATTATACTCAATGGGGAAAAACTTGAAGCATTCACACTTCAATCAGGAAATAGACAGGACTGGCCACTGTCACCACTTCTTTTCAATATTGTACTTAAAGTCTTAGCTGAAGCCATAAGACAAGAAAAGGACATACAAGTGATTCAAATCGGCAAGGAAGAAGTCAAGTTATCTCTATTTGCAGATGACATGAAACTATACCTGAGTGATCTTAAAAACTCCACCAGGAAGCTCCTGGAACTAATACAGAAGTTCAGCAGGGTGCCAGGATACAAAATAAATGTAAAAAAATCAGTGGCCTTCCTATATGCCCAGAATGAAAGAGGTGAAAAATCCTTGAGAGAAACAATCCCATTTACTATAGTCCCTAAAAAATGAAATATCTTGTTTTAAAGTTAACCAAAGAAGTAAAAGAAATTTACAATGAAAACTTTAAAACCATAAAGAAAGAAATTGCAGAAGACACCAGAAGGTGGAAAGACATCCCATGTTCCTGGATTGGCAGAATCAACATTGTAAAAATGACCATCCTACCAAAGGCAATATACAAATTCAATGCTATACCAATTAAAATCCCAAAGCAATTCTTTAAAGAAGTTGACCAAACAATCTCAAAATTCATATGGAGGCACAAAAGACCCAGGATAGCAAAGACAATCCCGAGTAACAAAAACACGGTTAGAGGTATCACCATACCAAACCTTAGTCTGTACTACAAATCCATAGTTATAAAAACAGCCTGATACTGGCTCCAAAATAGACACACAGATCAATGGATAAGGGTTGAAGACCCAGATATAATCTCACAAAATTACAGCCATTTGATATTTGACAAAGGGGCCCAACGAATCCAATGGAAAAAGAACAGCATCTTCAACAAATGGTGCTGGCAAAACTGGATGTCCACATGCAGAAGATTAAAACTGGACCCATACTTGTCACCATGTACAAGACTTAATTCCAAGTGGATCAAGGACCTTGATATAAGGCCAGAGACTATAAAAACCATAGGTGAAAGGGTAGGGAACTCCCTCGAGATGATTGGGCTAGGCCGACATTTCCTAAACAGACATCCAATAGCCCAATCACTGCTACCAACTCTCAACAGTAGGGATCTGGTGAAATTAAAGAGCTTCTGTTCAGATAAAGAGATTGTAACACGAGCTCAAGGCAACCCACAGAATGGGAGAAAATCTTCACTAACCACATATCTGATAGAGCTGTATTATGCAGAGTACACAAAGAGCTTAGTAAACTAGACACTAAGAAAACAAATGGCCCAATTAAAAAATGGGCCCTGGAACTTAAAAGAAACTTTACCAGGGATGAAATTAAAATGTCTAACAAATATCTTAAAGAATGCTCTACATTCTCAGCCATCAGGGAAATGCAAATCAAAACTGCCCTAGGATATCATCTTACCCTGGTTAGGATGGCAAAAATCCACAATACAAAGAGCACCAAATGCTGGAGAGGATGTGGAGAGAGGGGAACTCTTCTACATTGCTGGTGGGAATGCAGGCTCATACAGCCACTCTGGCGAGCCATCTGGAAATTCTTAAAGAAATTAAAAATTGAAATGCCATGTGACCCTGCGATTCTACTTTGGGGAATAACCCCCCATACTGCAACAATTCACCTCAATAGCAAAAGCAAAACCATGTTCATAGCAGCACTGTTTACAATAGAAAAGTCATGGAATCAACCCAAATGTCCAACAGTTGACAAGTGGATAAGGAAACTGTGGTACATCTATACAGTGGAGTACTTCTCAGCCATCAAAAATGATGAATTAATGGAATTTGCTGGGAAATGGATGAGATTAGAAACAATTATATTAAGTGCTGTATGTACTCCCTAATAGGTGGCTCCTAATACAAAACCCACTTATAGACACTCAAAGACAAATCTCTGTAATAACTACAGTAATTGCTAAGCGTATGAACAGGAGGGATGGGGAAGGAGTGCCACACCAGTAACGAGAGAGAGGACCATGTTATAGCAGAGAAAATAGGCCACCATCAAGGACTGCAAGGGGTGACATCCAATACCCATCAGGGTGGAGCCAGGCGCATTGTGGGAGCAGCAAAACTGAAAAATGATCAACAAACCATAATCCAGAACATCAGAGACTCTATATCAATCACTTGGAACTAGGTCACCCTAATTTCTCCCCATCCTGAAGCTCAGAGAATTTTGCAGAAGAGGGGGAGGTAAGATTGTAAGAGTACAAGGATGGGAGGAGCAATGATATGCAAGATACTACACACAAGTTAGGGCAGAAGCAATCATATTTGGACTTTACATGCCCTGTGCAATGTCCAACACAATATTGACCTCACAATGTCTAGCATTTGCTAAAGTCACTAGGATCTTGGGAGGCAAGGGATTGATAGCCACAATAGTGTTCCTATGCTGAATGGGAACACAGGTAAGGGTTCTGGGAAATGCAACTGGGTCCTTGCACCTCATCGAAAAGGAGGACCCAGAGGAGAGTTTGGCATGCACATTAAAGGATGTCCGGGGATGGGAAGGGGAGGCACTGGGGATGAGGAGGGAAGGGGGAGAGTAGGGGGGCCTAGGGGGATAGGGAGTTGGAGGAAGGGGGGGACCGGTGTACCTGTTAAGTCTGTATGAGTGGAAATAAAAAAAAAAGATATGTAGTTAGTGAAGATTTTCTTCAATTCTGTTGGTTGCTTTTTTGCTTGTTTAAGAATATTTTTTTCCAGAAAGAAGCTTTTTTGTTTCATGAACTCCCACTTGTTCAGTGTTGTTCCTATTTCCTATTTATTTGGGTGCTATTCAGAAAATTCTGGCCTAAGCTAATCAACTCAAGTTTATTCACCATTCTTTCTTCTAAGATTTTTATGGACTCTTGTCTCTCATTTGGTCTATTTAATGTTATATGTCGGGCAGGATAACTGATAAAAGTCCAGTTTCATTCTGCATGTAGATATCTAATTTTGCCAGCTCCATTTGGTGAAGATGTTGTCTTTGTTCCAATGGACTTTTTGGGCACCTATATCAAAAATCAATTGACTGTAGGTATATGAGCTTATATCTGGGTCTTGAATTCTAATACATTGATTTATGGACCTGTTTAGAGGCCAGTACTATGCTGTTTACATTACTATAGATTTGTAGTTTAGATTAAAGACAAGTATGGTAGTACCTACAGCAGAGTTTTTATTGCTCTGGGTTATTTTTGCTGTCCTGGGCATGTTGGACTTCCAAAAAAATTTTGAGGATGTTTTATCAATTTCCACGAAAAATTGTTGTTGAATTTTGATAGTTATTGTATTTAATCTATTTATTGCTTTCAGTAGGATGATTATTTTTATGGTGTTAGTTCTGCCATCCAAGAACATGGGAGGTCTTTGCACCTTCTGATGTCATCTACAATCTCTTTCTTTAGAGTTCTGAAGTTTAAATATACAGATATTTCACATTTTTAGTTAGATTTATTCCAAGACATTTCATTTTCTTAAGAGCAGTGTTAACTGAATTGTTACTTTCAGATCCCTTAAGCTTTCCCCCCCCCAGGTGTATAAGAAATTATTTTTGTAGTATGCTACTCTGTTGAATCTATTTATTAATTCTGGGTGTTTCCTGGTGGAAACTTTGGGATCGTTAAGGTATAGAATCATGTCATGTGTGCAAAAATTGAAAACTTTACATTATTTTCTGTTGCTGTATCCCCCACCAGGCCAGCCGGCGGTGCCTCGAAGCTCGAGGTGAATGGGCAAACTGGCCACGGGGTTACCTCCAGACCCAGGGAATCAGGTGAGAAGCAACAGTGGAAGAGATGCCTCAGATTCAGAGTCACTAAGGGCGTTTGGGCTTATGTAGAGTCAGGGTCCAATCAGGTATTGCCGTCTCTCCTCCGGGGGACAGCCACCAGTCATTTAACTGTTTACTAGGTATCCATTGCAGGTGCAGGTTAGATGGCCGCTTCCCATTGGTTGTTCATCCCTCCGCTTGCATGGTCCTCTATTGGGACCTGTCCGGGGCATGTCTGTAGGTTTTTGGTCTTGTTATGGACTGATCTTTCCTGGATATGCCCCCATTCCTCCCTTTTGGAATGAGAATATTTATTCTGTGCTGTTTATTATATGTTGGAAATATGTAGCTTCTCTTCAGATTTTTACAGGAAGCTTTAAACTTTTGAACTGTCTTGGGATTACTGGTGTAGTCTATGAGAACTTTTAAAGTCAGACTGAGTATGGTTTGCATAATGAGATGGCATAATGAGCTTGTGGGGGCCTGGGATGGAGTGTCATGACTTGAAATTTGTCCCCCACAGTCTTATATGTTTGGGAAGGTCATGGCACCTTTAGGAGGTGGAGCTTTGTTGGAGGAAGGCAGTCATCATAGAGAGTGGGTCTTGAGGTGGATTATCTCTACCCAACTTGGGGGAGAGGTCTATTCTTGCGGTTAAGCAGTCTAGCAGCTCTCAACCTCCAAGATGATTGCTGTGACTTAGTCTATTACTATCATCTTCCAGCCTGCCATCCTTTTTCCACCATGAAAGTATTGTTTCTCCCTTCTGAAATTGTAGGCTAAATACATCTCCTTTATCCCTTAAGTTGCTTGGCTTTGGTTATTGTCTCACAGCAACACAAAGAGTAACCAGTACAGGTATTATCAAAAATGCAGAGATAGCAAGTGGTAGTGAGGTTGTGGAGTAAAGGGAACTTTAACATACTTTTGGTGGAAATGTAAGGTGGTGAGATATTATCAAAGTATGAAGAAGAAAGTTTTTTGAGAAGCTTCTTGGTGGGAAGTAAGTTTTGCTAATGTGGGAAGAAAACATCAAAATCCAATTTTATTTTATTTACTGATATTTTCCTAGTTTTACAAGCACAATGAGTAATAATCCCTGCCCCTTTCTTCCTCTGTCCTTCCCTCTTTCTCTCCTCCCTTACATATTACTTTCCCACATCCCACCTTCTTTCCCCTCCCATCTTCACTCCATCCCACCCTCCTTCCCATTTTCTTCTATCATTCATAGGGATGCCTCTGGATCATCTGCTCTGGTGAGAGTTCTGGCTTTTATGCCAGACCAAGTGGTTTTTCCTTCTGCTGATCCACTGATAAGGCACTCCCCTTCATCTAGTCCTAGTCATTAAGGTTCCTACCTAGCCCCTAAGGTTTCTGCTTGAAATTATTTCTCCTCAGATCCTCAATAGTCTATGGAGACATAATGATTTATCAACCATTGTGAAAGTCTGGTAAGGAAAAGTCTCATTGCATGGAATTCCTGGATGCAGCAGCCCTGCCTTAATTGGAATGTCTTATGTACATGTGAACCTTCCCATCATTAGGCTTTTAAAATTTTTACTGCCCCTTCTTCTGCAAGGTTTCCTGAGCCTTTGGATGGGGAGAGATTTGACTGGTTTGATTCTGGGTGAACATTGCATTCTAGTTGGCTATTGTTGTCTGTTTTACTGTTCTTCCACTGTAGTAGGCTGTGTCCTATTTGGGTGTTCAGATCTTCTCCTATCCAAAGATTTAAAAAAAAAACCCACTTTTTTTTAAAAAGAAGTCCTTTATATAAAAAAGGCTTATAGTAGAGGAAAGAGCAGGAATAGGACACAATAGAGAGACCTCCAGGTAACCAGCCATCTGTTTACTAACCTTTAATCCACTACACTTCCATAGTTGGGAATCCTTGTCTAGTACTGTAACCAATCTAAACAGCAGTGCACAGGGAGGAAACTGACAGTGTAGATGATCAGATGTCTTAATACTTCTGGGCTTTTCTTGATGGTAGCCTCATTTATCTATTTAACTGTGTTCCTTGGTCTCCAGTCTTTTGGTGCTTTGTTTCCCCTGTTACTCAAGTTTTGTTCTTTTGAGATTATAATGGATAATACAAATTTTCTCTTGAACATGTTATTATGAGGGTTTAGTACTAAGTTCCTCTTATAAAAGAGAACATGCAACGTCTTTCTGTGTTTGGAATATTTCACTCAGTATAACTTCTTCTATCTCCATTCATTTACCAGCAAATTTCATTTATTCATTTTTTGAAAGCTGCATAGTATTCCATTGTACATATGTTCCACATTTTCATTATCCATTCATCAATTTTTGTGCATTTAGATTGATTCCATGACTTTGCTATTGTGAATAGTGCTACAATGAACATGGCTGTACATGTGTCTTTATAATAAGATGAAGCAGTCTTTAGGAATATTCCCAGTAGTAGTATAGCTGGGTCATATGGTATTTCAGATTTAAACATTTTTTAGAAACTGCCATACTGATCTCCAAAGCAGTTGCACAAGTTTGCATTCCCACCAACAATGTGTGAGGATTCCCTTCTCCCTGTATCCATTCCAGAATTTTTTCTTGTGTGCATTTTGGATTTTAGCCATTGTGACCAGGATGATTTGATATCTCAGGGAACTTTTGATCTGCATTTCCCTAATGGAGAGCGAAAACAGTGGAAAATGTGGTGGAACATATTTTGAAGTATTTGTTAGACATTTTAATTTCATCCTGAGAAAAGTTTCTTTTAATTTCTAAGTCCCCTTTCTAGTTGGACTGTTTAACTCCTTGGTGTTCAATTTTTTTTAGTTCTTTGTGTACTCTAGATATTAGTGCTCTATCAGATAGGTGGTTAGTGAAGACTTTTTTCCCAGTGTGTTATCTTTTTGCTCAGTTCACAATATCTTTGCTGAACAGAAGCTCTTTAATTTCATGACATTTTACTTGTTGAGTGTTGGTTCTATTTCTTGTATAATTGGGGTCCTGCTTAGAAAACGATAACCTAGGCCAATCAGTTTGACGGAATTCCCTACTCTTCTTAGGGATTTTATAGTCTCTGGTCTAATATTAAGTTTCCAGATCAATTTGGGAGTTGATTTTTTGCTTATGGTGACAGGTAAGTGTCTAGATTCAATCCTCTGAATGTAGATATCCAGTTTTGACAGTACTATTTGTTGAAGATGTTATCCTTTATGAATGGTTTTTTTCTGAGCATCTATGTCAAAAATAAGATGACTGTTGGTGTATGGGATTATGTCTGAGTTTGAAACTCTTATCCAATGATGTATGTGTCTATTTTGGAGCCAGTACCATAAGGTCTTTATTAATATAGATTTGTAATATAGATTAAGGCCTAATATGGTGATACCTACAGTGGAGTTTTTATTACTCAGGATTGTTTGTTTTTGCTATCCTGGGCCTTTCGTTCTTCCACATGATTTTTGCGATTGTTTTTTATCAGTTTCTGTGAAGAATTGTTTTGGAATTTTCATTGGAATTGCACTGAATCTGTATATAATTTTTGGTAGAATGGTAATTTTTATGATGTTAATTCTGCCAATCCAGGAACATGGTCAGTCTTTCCACCTTATGGTGTCTTCTGAAGTTTCATGCTTTAGGATTTTAAGGCTTTCACTGTACAGGTTTCTCCCATCATTGGTTATATTTGTACCAAGGGATTTCATTTTTAGGGGCTATGGTACATGGAAATGTCTCTCTTAGGACTTTCTTCCTTTTTGCATCCTTGGTTTATAAGAAAGAGGCTGAGTTTTAAACATAAAATTTGTACCTGCTGCTTTGCTTGAAATTAGGTTTTAGCTCCAGGAGTGTCCTGGTAAAGTTTTTGAGCCCTCTCAGTTATAGAAATATTATCATCTACAAGTAGGGGTATGTTGACTTCTTTTCTAATTTGTATCCCTTTTATATCCTTCTCTTGTCTTATGGCTCTAGATAAGACTTCAAATACAATATTGAGTAGAAGTGGTTAGAGTAGACAAGTTTGCCTAGCCCCTGATCAAAGTGGGAATGATTCGAGGTTTTCACCATTTAGGAGTATACTTGATATAGGCTTTTCGTACATGGCCTTTTTTTATGCTGATATAAGTTCTTTCCATTCCTATTGTTTCCAGGGCTTTTATCATAAAGGGGTGTTGAATTTTGTAAAAGATTTTCTTGCATCTATCTAGAAAATAATGTAGTTTTGGTCCTTGGATTCGTTTATATTGTAGATTATATTTATTCATTCGCATATGTTGAACCAACCTTCTGTGCCTGGAGTAAATCCTACTTGATCATGGCAAATGATCTTTTTGATGTGTTTCTGAATATGGTTTACTAAAGGATTTTTGCATCAGTATTAATTAGATTGATCTATTGTTTTGTTTATTTATAATGTCTTCATTTGGTTTTGGGATCAGTATAATATTAGCTTTGTAGGAAGAATTTGGAAATGTTTCTTCTTATGCTGTTTTTTTGGAATAGTTTAAAGAGTAATGGTGTTAGTTGTTCTTTAAATGTCTGGTAGAATTCTGCACTGGGCTTTTTTGTTGGGAAAATTTGTAATCACATCTTTAATTTCCTCACTTGACATTCAAGTATATAAATAATCTGATTCATCTTGAATCAATTTTGATAAGTTGTGTGAATTTAGAAAATTGTCCATTTCTTTCTAATTGTCAAATTTTTGGAGTATAGGTTTCTGAAATATAACATAATTCTCTGAATTTCTTTGGTATCAGTTGTAATAACTACATTTTCAACTCTAATTTTAGTTTTTTCTTTTTGGTTTTGAGTAATATGGCTAGAGATTTATCATTATTGTTGATTTTTTCAAAGAACCAGTTATTTGTTTGGTTGATTTTTTAAAATTGCTTTTCTTTTGACAATTTCAGATATTTCTCCTGATTTTACTAATCTCTGTTCATCTACTGGTTTTAGGATTTGGATTGTTCTTGTTTCTCTAAGACTTTAGTTATATTGTTAACTTGTTTACTTGTGATGTTTCTATTGCTTTTACATAGGCATGGAGTGCTATAAATACTCTTTTTACAACAGCCTTCATCATGTCTGAGAGATTTTGATATGTTGTGTTTCCATTATCATTCACCTTTAGGAAATATCAAATTTCCATTTTGATTTCAACCTGAACCCACTCCTCATTGAATATATTATGGTATTTAGTTTTTAAGAATTTGTGTATTTTCTGTCATTTTCCTTGTTGTGGATATCTAAGCTTTATTCTACATGGGTCTAATAAAGTTCAGGATATAATTTCAACTTTTCTGTATATGTGGAGACTTACTTTATTTCCCAATCTTTGGTTTCTTTTAGAGAAATTTCCATGGGCTGCTGAAAAGAGTGTATATTCCTTGGTGTTAGGCTGGTAGTTTCAGTATAGGTAAGTCAGGTCCATTTGGGTTATGTTTTGAACTCTAGTGTGTCTCTGTTCAATTTTTGGCCTATTGTTCTATTCAGTGAACAGAGTGGGGAATTGAAATTTCCTACTATTATTGTGTTTGGATTGATTTGTTGTTTTAGACATTGTAGTAACCATTTAATAAATGAGAATGAGCCTATATTAGGTGTGTATTTTTTCAGTGTAGTGATGTCTTCCTGATGAATTATTTCTTTGACTAGTATGCAGTATCCTTTTTTGTCTCTTATGATTTCTTTTGGTTTGAAGTCTATTTTATCAGATATTAGAACAGCTACTCCAGCTTGTTTCCGGTTACTGGTCCCATTACCTTTGGCCGGCTTTTGCTCTGAGAATGTTCCCATTTTTCATAGTAATATGTATTTCCTGAAGGCAGAAGATTGATGAGTTGTGATTTTAATCCATGCTTATTGCCTATGTCTCTTAGTTGGAGAGTTAATCCTATTGATGCTTAGGGCTATAATTGAAATATATTTATTGATTTCTCTCATTTTCTATGTTTTATAGTTTTTATATGTGTATTTCTTTAGTAGATGTTTTGGCATTGTTTTTCCATTCTGTCCTCTAGGATATGCTTTTCCTTTTCTTTCAACTTGAGTATCTTATCTAGCATATTCTGTAGGCCTGATTTGGTGGTAATGTAGGCATTCAGCTTGTCCTTATTAATGGATAATTTTTCTTTCACCTTCATTCATGACTGATTATTTTGATGGGTATATCAGCCTGGGTTAGCATTTGTATGTTCACTCATGTCTTGAAATACATCTCTCCAAATTCTTCTGGCTTTTACTATTTTCATTGAAAAAGCTATTATCATAATAGGTTTACCTTTAAATATAATTTGGGTTTTCTTCCTTGAAGCTCTCAACATATTCTCTTTGTCTTGTATTTGTAGTATTTTGACTATTATTTGTCATGGTGAGTTTCTATTTTGGTCATGTCTGATCAGTGTGTGATATGCCTCTTGTACTTGGATGGGGATCTCTTTCCTTAGATGTGGAAAATTTTCATTGATGATAATATGAAAAATCTCTTCCAGTGGGATTTTTTTTTTTGTGTTTCTGGCATTCCATAAATGCACAGGTTTGGCTTCTTCAAGGCGTCCCATAGCTCTTGAATATTCCTCTAAAGTACATTTTTTTTTAGTTTTTTAAAACTCTTTAATTGAGAAAATTTGTTCTGCCATACTGTCATCTTGTTCTGATATTCTATTTTATGTTTCATTTTGCTGGTGAGACTCTTTGTTGAGTTTTAGGTAGTAAATTATCTTATTTTTAAATTCAAGTTTCACCTACACCTTAGATATTTTTCAACTGTTCTATGCTTAGTTGTGTTTCTTCAACAGCCTCTTTCATCTCATCCAGATGCCTGTTATTTCCCTGTTCATATTGCCTATGCGGTTGTTTAAGTCTTCTCAGTTTTCCTTTCATTGATTTGATCGGAATAATCAAGCTTTGAAAATCATTATCTTTATTGTTGAATTCTTGGCCAATGTCTATTCTTGTTGGAATCCACCATTAAAGGGTTGATGCTTTTTTGTAGAAGACTTTTTTCTTGTTTTTTTGTTGCAACTCGTGAATTTATGGTGTGACTTGGGCATTTTGTGTTTCATGTCTAGTATCTTTCTTAGGTGCACGTTTTTGATTTTTTTGATTCAGCTAAAATTACAACACTTAGACAGTTGTTTTGACTGTTTGCCTGGGTGTTAATGGAGTCAGTCTAATGTTTTTTGTGCTGTTTTGTGAGTAACATTATTTTACTGCCTAAGGAGTGTGTAAGCCCCACTCTAGTTAAGGGGGTAAAGGAGTTTTAGTCTAGTTTAACCAAGAGGTTCAATATTGGGTAACTAATTTTGTTAGGTAATATTAACGTTTAGTATCAGAGCAGGTTTAAGATTATAAAAATGGGTATGTTTAGTAGCCACCATGTAAGTGTGATATGGCACCTTTTAGATCCTTAGATGTATGTGAAGTCAAATGGTCAAGACCTAAGAGTAGTCTATATTGGGCTTAGGGTATGCTGTATAGAAATCTTAAGCTGTGGTGACTGTAGATTGAGATTAAAGGGAAAATAAAATGATGTGTAGATTCTCTTCTGTTGGGTGGTAAGCTTTTGGGGGTCCTAAGTAGTATGGTGTGTTTGTCCACTGCTTCCTGGTTTATAGTTTCTGTGGATTCTGTTCTGGCACTGCAGGGGCAGGGACTGGGTCCATGAAGTCCACTCAGTACCTAGCACGGAAGTAAGGTAGGGTTCATATCACTGGGCCTTGGGGCAATATGTGAGAACTGGCTCCTCCGCTGATGTTCTTACCTGCATCGTGGTGTTGTCCTGGAGCCTTGTCTTGGGACCTTAGGGCACGCAGGCAGGTGTGAACAGAGCCTGGCTCTGAACATGACTTCTTATCTGGTGTGTACAGGAGTACCATCCCTGGGCCTTGCGGTACAGGCTGTCAATTTTAAATAATTTAAATAAAAATACAATTTGAAGATTTGTCAAAGATGTAGATTAAGTAACACCCAATTCCTGGTACCAGTTTCCCTATCACTTACTTTTCCCTGTTCATGTGAGACAGCACTCAAAGTCAAGCTCCTTAAGACACAAAAGAGGAGATTTATTCATATAAAAGTTTCAAAGGAGAGATGTAGTCAATTAGGGAGGGAGAGACATGGCTGGTTGGCAGATTCTGGAGGTGACTTAGGTTATGTCCATCAAGGAGTTTGAGAGCTGTAAAATGGCTAATTGTAAACTATAATAGCAGAAATCTCCAAAAGTAGGATTTGACTAATCACCCTCAAGGCCCACCCCCTGTGCCTGCCTTCCTCCAGCAAGGATCCACCTTTAAATTATTCCATAAAAAAAATATATGCATGAATAGAATGCTGTTCAGTCTTTTAAAAAATTTTTGAATGCTTAATGATGAGTTTGAATCTTATCAAGAAATCATTTTCACAACAAATATAGTTTAGAGGTTCATTATTTTGATCCAAATCCTCAGACGGAGCCACCAACACTTAAAATTCCTAGGAGACACAGATGCAAATAACTTATGCATCTTTTTGCATATATCCTTACAATGATATTCAAGTATTTAGCACAAATATGTATACAAAAATAAATATCTTTTTAGAGTCAAATATATATATACACGTACACTTATATATGTGTGTGTGTGTATATATATATATATATATATATATATATATATATATATAACAAAACAGTGAGTCTCTGTCAATATAAATTTAGACTTCTCCATATTGTACCTCTAATTCCTGGAGAAATTGACATTATCCTTTTTTATTTACTTTATTTCATAAATAAATGATGGCATGAGTTCATCAGTTCTTGTTCACACATTTTATGTGAAATTTGAAGTCATTTGAATAGGGCCTAATAAGAACTACATCTTCATCAAATGTTAGTCATTATGAGCCAATGTTGAGCATAATTCCCTGAAGAGTACAGATTAAATGCATACTTTTTACATCTTAACCAAAAAATTATATCAGATAAAATGAATTTAAAGTTTTCAGCTATTATTATTGGTATTATATTTTCTCATGCAAATTCATCAAACCAGTAAACTTCGGTAACATTAGCAGTTGTGTATTTATTATTATTTGTTAATTGAAACACATTCCTGGTTTCAGGATTTATAATTGATCACAACACACATGGGTAAATGAGGTATGTAAGCATCATAATGAATGTTAATAGGCAATCAAACTTTAGATTGTTAATTTTCACCTGGTGCATATGTTTGTTTGTTTGTTTGGGAAATACATTAATCTATCTGAGCTTTACTAATATGCCTCTGAATTAAGGAAACTGAACTTAGGTTTTCTAACATTTGTGTCATTTCTATTTTGTTATATAGACCAGAGTCTTTTTACCTCAATTGTTTCCCAAAGTTGTTTATATTTTGCAATGGCCGAAACATCAGAAAAATGTTTATTCTCTTTCTGTGCTTTTGCCATTCTGCGACATTATGTAAACTCATGTTTCTGAATCTTATTTGACACAACTTTGAGGCAGGAAAGCAGAATCTGTCACTTCAGAGATTTTTGTAATATTTGACTGGTAAGATATGACCTGGGTTGTGACTGGGCAATCAGCATCTATATAATTGGAATCATTACAATAATGTGGTAAAATGTCTAGTAAATGGAGAACTTGCTTCAGTTGATAGACAGATGAATTTGAGGTTTAGAAGTATCAGTGGCACAGCATGTCCCTTCATTTAAAATTGTATACAGGAAATGTGCAGATTTGTAAATTTATCATGCAGTACACATTAGCCATATTAGATAAAGACTGCCAACTGGTGTTTCTAAATCAAAGGGCAGAGATAGTCTTTAATTATTCAGCTGTTTTCAATAGATGGGAATTTTTTCTCTCTTCATTGACTTATTACTGGATTGTAAACAAAAGTTATGTGTTTCTGTGTGTTTATGTGTATGCACACATAATCAATCTTCTACAAATCAAATTACTGCATGTTTGAAATAGGCACAAAACACTTCAGGGAAAATGCAAATTTTTACTTGAACTGTAGTTAAAATGATCTATATGTTTTTCTCTACATTTTCCTTTGTTTCCATTTTCTAGTACATAGACACATACATATCTCCCTCAAACTCTACCTAGTTATAAACTTCATCTTGTTGAAGCTAATCCACTTGACCTAGTCCTCAGTAATTTTTGGAATGATGAACAGAAGGATAAATGTTATTACTAAGTTTTTCCACTCTGAAATAAGAGTTAAATATGGTGATTTGGCTAAAAATAATCCAATAATAATTGATATTATCATTCTAATTTTAAGCAAATTATGAGCACTTTTCTTTACAGAGCTTCTTTTTCCTTGACACAAATATACAATATGGGGAAATTGATGTTTTACAAATGGAGCTGAGGACATTAGTATATGTGGTAGTCATGACAGATAATATAGCATTTTTATTTCATCAAAGTCTAATGGATAGATTTGAAAATGATGATTCCTACCTGGACACTTTCCCAAAAGGACATTTACTCCCTTTGCCTGCTTACTAGAGATAATAATACATCATTGTTGCACAAAGTGCCTTTCAAAACCAAGGTTTACTTTGTTTTCCTTCCTGGTGCTCTATGTGTAGGTAGAAATGTTAACAGCATTGCAAATATCATGAGTCAACAAAAATGTCACTGGGCATAGCATTTCAGATCTTTTAGAGAAGCCACACTCTGAGTATATGGACTAAATATTTTAATTTCCCTATGTTGTAATGTACCCTAGAGGTAAAAGATAGGAAGATTTTTAATTTTATTTAAAATGACTTTTTAAGTCCCATGACCTTATCCAAAGATTTCTCAGTCATTCAATTTCTGATACAACATTTATATAAAAAATTGCACTGCACCATTTATATATTTAGATGTGTTTCCCTGTATGCAGATTTGTGTGCAGATTTTGTGATTTTGCATGTCTTTCATGACAAGTGTTAGGGTCTATAAGGAATACAAGATGATAAGACACAAATTCATAAGAAACTTTTTCAGCTAGTCTCTGCATTGTGTTCCTCTGCTCTGTATGTAAACACAAGAAAACAAAACTATGCTCACATCACCAATGAATGGGCACTTATGGATAAAATATAAATGATAAAGATATATGATAAACTTACAGTTCTGTTGTGCTGGATAAGCAACATTTATGAAGCATTAAAACAGTGTTTGTTAGGCTGGAGAGATGGCTCAAGGGTTAAGACTTGGTCTTGAAAGGAGAAGGTCCTGAGTTTGGTCCCCAGGTCCCATGTGAAGCACCACATGGAATCAGAGGCAGCCTGAACTCCAGGCCTTGGTGGGCAGAACCTAGGAAATCCCAGAGCAAAGCAAGAAGGAGGTAGAAGCAATCGAATATGATTCCTGAAGTCACCCTTGGTCCTCCACAGGGACACACAGTGCCCTCTGATATTCTCTCTCTCTCTCTCTCTCTCTCTCTCTCTCTCTCTCTCTCTCACACACACACACACACACACACACACATGTGCACACATAAAACAAAATAAAAAATAGTGTTTTAAATCGAGGAAGGATCATATTTATATTTGTTGTATGAAATACTGAAAATAAGTGGCTTGCATGATAGCTCTAGTTTTCTTGAAAACCAGGTTCCCAATAGCATGATAATTTTAGTAAATGTTTCATCAAAACATAATGGATAGATAGGAAGATGATGATTCCTACCTGGACACTTTCCCCAAAGGACATTTACTCCTGTCACCTGCTTACAAGAGATAATACATCATAGACTCAAAAAGAATGAATATGGAGAATAGAGGCTCCAGAAAGAGGTTGTCATTTCTCAGACTATGATGTAGGTCTGAGCTCAATGAAGGAAAAATAATTTATTTCACTGCATGGATATATTTTTAGTTTATCAAAGCCATCAGTCTCCCATGGAATCAAAATTTAATGGCAGGAATAGTATGTGTATCCAAGGAACATGTTTATCTTAACATCTTTGTTATACTCAGTTACTATGAACAGTGCCTACGAAAGATGGTTTATGAAGGATTTCATACAACATTTAGAACAATATTTCTCAAGTACATTTTTGTGGCAGATACACTCAATTAATACAAATAGTAAATGTTCAGTAATATATTTAAAAATAAATGTCAATTTCAAAATTATATGACACCAGAACACATAAATAAAGAGTAAAGAAAAATAATTGTCAATGCCTAAAAGTCTTCAAACTCAAAATGGTTATGATACACTTTAAATATTGAGCTCAATGTCTTTTCAAAAATGTAGGTCCTAAAGTTTTCAATATAATTTAATAAAGAGTATATTATATAGGAGAAAAATAACAAGCATTGGTGTGCTGTAAGGAGGACCCTGAAATATGAATCTTAGACTTTGTAGTTGATATCTATGTCATTGTACAAAGAAAAACTTAGGCACCAGCAGAAAGTGTACTTTATCCCTAATCTGTTTTGCCTTTCCTGAACATGGATTAGAATATCAATACCAAGAGTTTCTGGCATGACTAAAAGCAGGAAATGTTAATTTAAAGGCTTAATGAATGGGATAGATTTTTTTAGTTCAGTACATAAGGACACAGGGTAAAGCACACTGTTTCAGAAGGGATTAATAGAGTATAAATTTCTGGGCATTTATCTTAGATTTCCACGGGAAGAATCTTTAAAATTTGGTCACATCAATCTACATGTTCATCAAATTCTCTGAAAGTCATATGATAACTAATAATATCAAAGGCATAGGATTTTATTGTTTGTTAACATCACTGAATAATTCTATGACCTCAGACTAGTTTCTTAGTATCTTAGTTCATGAAATGAATACTATGGAAAGATTTGCCTCATAAGACTTGTGGGTATTTATTTAAATATAACATATTATATGTCAGAAAACGTCCTGGTATATACTAGGTCCAAAATAAATAGAAATAGCTATTATTAGGAAAGATTATGACCTTGAATTAATGTCCAAGTTAATTGTTTTAGAGGTAAGAATAAGATAATTTGTACAGTTCTGATTCAATGAAAATAAATTAGCAGGGATAGATTTATCAACATTTTAAAACACCACCACCAACAGCAAAAAGATATGATATAAGAAATAATTTTTAAATTATTATGCACACTGTGCGTACTATATTTTTAGTGTAGAGAAATGACCCTTCCAACCACATACACTTGAAAAGTCATTGGGACTTCTTCAAGATATCAAAGATCTTACTTTTGTAGTATTAACCCTAAAATGGATGGTATACTAGACTTGATTAACATATCTTGAAGTCAAATTCTGAAAAATCAAACTATTTCAGAATAATAAGACTATTTCTGGAAATAAAGCTCAAGTTCATACAAATCAAAAAACTAATACTCAAAAGTGTTTTAAAACTTTATTTGTTTATTTTTCCAAGAGCATATGTGTGTGTATTAGAGAGTGCTGTGTTTATCTGTGGAGGACCAAGGGTGACTTGGGAATTATCCTGGGTGTTTCTACCTCCTTTTTTTTTTTTTTGCTTTGCTCTTGGTTTTCCAAGCCTTCCCTCACCAGGGACAAAAGTGCAGGCTGCTGTCATTCCTGCCTAGCATTTTTATGTGGGACCTGGGATCCAAACTTAGACTTTCTGCTTAGGAGGCAGTGTCTTAACCCCTAAGCCATCTCTCCAGACCTCAAAAGTGTTTTTTAAAAGATACAGTCAAATATACCAGTATTTACAAAATATCAAAAAAGTGACTGATGAGACAAATGAACAAACCAAATGAAAAAGTCAGAATAAGCTCAGATTCATTGATGACATTAAACACACATATATACACATATGTTTAATATATAATGACATATCAAAAGTACAAAAAACAAGCAGGTGATTTTAAAAGACTTAAATGAAATTTATCAATGTTAAAATTAAATATCTGAGGCAATACACCAGAATTGGGCCCCACAGGATAGTTCAGTCAGTAATGTGCCTGCCTGCTTCTAAACCTGGTGACTTAACTTTCATCCCTAGAAGTCAAAAAGTGAAAGATGAAGGTGAAAACTGTGTTCTAAATTCTGAAAGTTTTCCTCTGACATCCAACCCCATTGAGTGTCATGAAATACATATTAGTCTCCTCTCTCTCTTTCTCTCTCATCATTACTTCTCTGAAATAAAAATATTTAAAAATACCACCAAGGCTAACGTGGTACTTTACAGCCAGATTACAAAATTACAAAATGTCATAAATGGTATTAATGTTTTACCATCAAAGTATACAAATGACCAAATCAATGATGCGATGTGAGGAGCAAAGTTATGCAACTATCAAGGAGATTTTGTAAATGGGCTGATGGTGATTTTGGTGAAAGAATGGAATACATGATTGAGACAATCGGTGGGTTCATGGAATGAATATTCATGAGCCTAGAAACCAATTTTAGAGATAGTTTCTCTTCAGAACATTTTTTTCATATTATTTGATGTCCATAATTACAATATTTATCTTGACTTGGCCAGTTGAAAAATTTCAGCTTGGTGTGTTCACTGCACTGTTACACAGTGAAATAATAAAATGTCTTTTTATACATTTAAAAAAACAGTGAAATTTGTGAATGGTAAAGGAGGAATTAGTATTTGGGGATTGCTTATGTAATACATATACAATCACCTTATCTTATATAATCCCCTTATATATTATAAGTAAAAAAAGGAAAAACTAAATATAATTAAGAAATCATGACCTCTAAATTACCTGTGTCACAATCCTATTATCAGAAAGAGAAAGTTTGCTTATTTAAATTTGTGAACTTCAAAAATTCTTCGAACTTTATCTTAGGCTTATAAATTAATGATATTTGCAGATGGTGCCTGTTAATTTACATTTTAACAAACCAAAATCAGTTTACTTCCTATATTAAAATGTTTAATATGTATCACCAAAGGAATAGTTCTTTTGGCAGAGCTGAGAATTCAGGAACTTCATCGCAAGCACAATTTTTAGAATTGAACAGGACTTTGAACTTCCTAAATACAAATTATGTCTAAAGTTTGGTAAATACTTTTTAGGAGCTATCTATTTAGTTATTGATCCAAACACTAGATAACATTTTATAGTGACATCCATTAACTATCCAACATTTGGCAAGGTAGCCAAATATCATACTTTTGCAAGAGTTCTCTTAGTTTAACAGTAAACTTCCATTATTTTGTAAATTATCATGACTGTCAGTTAACTAGGATGTTTCCCTGTATATTGGTCAAATGGCCATCACTCCTTAAAATATCATCTGTGCTGTGGTTACTCTTTCTGCTGCTGTGAGACATTTAGAATCAATCAACTTAAGGGGAAAATGGAGATTTATGTGGCTTAGAGTTCCAGACAGGAGACACAGAAGCAGAAGGCATGGGAGACAGCAACAGCTGGAGGTAGCTTAAATCTTGTCCATCATGGAAGTCAAAATAGAGCAAACAGAAGATAGCTAGTGTCTACTCATAGTGGAACAGGACAAGGCTACACAATCTCTAGGCCTGCACCCTGTGACATGCCTTCCTCTAGAAAAACTGCACCTCCAAAAGGTTCCAGATGTACCTAAATATTAACATCAGCTAAGTATGCAAAAGCAAGAGCCTGTGGGGACAACTCATAATTAAACCATGACCATTTATAAGCAACTGGGAAAGAGGTTAAGTAATGGGGCCAGTAATGGCAGTACAAATGTGACTGTCTAGGCAATAACGGATTTTAGAATGGATTATGAACAGGGCAGAGACAATGAGTGTCATCTCTGGAATAATAGGGGAGAGATATATGAATAGAGAAAACCTTTAAGGCTAAATCTGTAGAAAGTAACTTTTGTCAAGTTTTTTTTTTACTTGTGTGTGTGTGTGTGTGTGTGTTTGTGTGTATGAGTGTGTGTGTGCTTCTATCTGTGTGACTGTGTATATCTCAGGGCACTGTGTGTGCCTGCGGAGGCCCAAGGGTGACTTCAGGAATCATCCTGGATTGTGCTACCTCCTTTTTGCTTTCTCTGGCTCTGCTCTCCAGAGTCAAAAGTACATGCTAATGCCTGGAGTTGTCATGTGTGATCTGGGATCTGAACTGAGAATCTGCTTGCTAGTCAGAGGTCCAATCCTTGAGCCATCTCCAGCCCCCATGGTTTTATGTAAGGAAAATACACAAAGTATTTGATATCAAATTGATCAAGGTGTCAGTCTTCAAAATGTCATAACTAGTTTCATAAGTGCAGAAATATCAATTTTCTTATTTACTTATCTGTAATGTAGAACTACATACAGTGAATTAGAAAAAAAATGTACACCTTACAGGCAAATACTTTCATCCCAAAACCACCTATATTCATCAAATCCTTGGAATGTGAATGTTTTTACAAATAAGGAATATATATATATGTACAGATGTATATCACATATGTAACATGTAAACTCATAAGAAAATGCATTTATTAGGATAGTGAGGATAATGAAAAGAGAGATGTCAATTTAAGTGTGCACTATAAAGCATGGATTCTAATAATATACATTATGAATACAGTTTTTTCAAAATATTTCCCCAAAAGTAGCACTAACAGGAAACTACCAGTAAATTGTAAACCATCCTTCCTATGATCAAAATCAGATAGCTGAATTTTATTAATAAAAGTATAATTTAGAAGAACTGCATTGAGGCTGTGGTTAATGAATACCAATGTGACCTTTAAAACTAATTTACTAAATACTTACAATTAAAAGACAATGAGGCTCACTGCTTACTGGGCACATAGTCATTACTGAAATATCCCATTCATTTGCAATCATTAGAAGATAAAACATTAGCCACTGTGAATTTATTAATGCGAGAACTGTCTGTCTCTTTGTGCCTAGGTTCTAATGCAAAGTGTCAGGGGAAAAGCATTTCACTAGAAAATAGTGATTTATAAAAAAACTTATACAGTTGAATATCATGTTATTAATAGTGATGCCATCCAGATATGAATATGTTTATTCATATTTAAAAGTATTCTTTTTAGAGTCATACATTTTTACCTTCTTAAAGTTTCAAGTGGTATAAATTTGGAGTTAAGGTAGACTTAAATTCTACTTACAACAGAAATTGGAATAAATTATATGTTTTGGGTATTTTTAGAATATTTCGTTTCTTTACTTGGGATACAGGTGGAAAGAGAGAGCAAACGATAGAGAATAGCTCCGTACATGTGACCTTTTATAGTCAGGTCAGAGGATAACTTTAAGTCGTTGATGTTCTTCACTACACAGACTCTGAGGATTGAATTCAGGATGCCAAGTTTCCTTTAGCCACCTTTATCTGCAGAAGCATTTTGCTATTAAAACTGCAATTTCTGTTTTTCTTCAGTTGTTAAGGCTATGTTTAAGCAAATTTACCATAATTGTTTCTGCAAAATTAAGTAATAAAATCAATTTATTTACTTGAAACAGTGTAGTTCAACAACATATAACTGAATATATATATTTTTCGTGGTAAAAGCTTTGTCTCATTGTTTAAATCAACATCTCTAATGATATACACCATAACACCCTCTTTTTGTGTTTACATAGAAACAAAACTATATACTATAGCATGTCTTTTGTTAACTTGAAATGGAACTCATATACTCTAATTACCCATATTAAATTGAAAAATATCAATATAATAGCTTAAAATAATATAAAGAAGAAATTTATGGAAGGTAAAGTGTAAATAAAAGTATATTTAATATAATGAGGAAATGCTTAGGTATAATTACTTTAGAAGTTATGATTAAAAGGTCTGATATTACTTAAGTGTAGAATTATTGTGAAAACAAAATAACAAACACAAATTATGCACAGACAAGAATTTGGCAATTCAAATATCACAAGAGACATTGCTTTAAATGAAATTCTTTTTTACTAAACCAATAAAAATCTCTAAGCAAATTCTAAAACATAATGAATTACAGTGTTCCCTGGATTTATATGCCTGCTATATCCCTTGTCAATTTGATTTTCTTTACATCAATTAAATGTAGTACACATTTGCACATAAGACTAAATTCAATTTTACTTGCAGATAACTTTAAATAAAATTTAGTGAGTGTATACCTAGCTGAATATTTGAAACTCTTATAAGAAATAGGAAAAAATATTGAGTAAAACTTGCTTGGATATAGAATGAAAAGGAACTTGTCCACCCCAACCTACACTCACCAGTTATAGAGCTTGGGAAAGCTCTGTAAATGTTGGCATTTACATCATCGTGAGAATATCATATCATAACAATATTCACATCATCATAAGAATTATGATAACTTACAAATTCCAGCAGTTATTAGTGATTTGATCATTATATTTCAATCAATTAATCAGAGATCCAGAAAGCATCAGAGCCAAAAATTAGATTAGCTGCCCCAGACACTCATCTTACAAGCGAAAGGGCTAAAATGAAAGTAAGAACCACAAAGTTAATGTTCTATGAATCATTCTTGGTAATAAACTCTCAGATAAATATTTTGGGATTCATGAAAAATAGATTTCACCTTTACCTAAAGATTATTATTTTAATTGCTTAATAAATACAAAAGAAAACCTCTCTACTAGAAAACATTCCCTTTTGTATATATAGGGTTTGATAAAGAATTATTTAGTGACTTCACTTTATGTGTTTCAAATTTGTAGAAAATTATGTATATTGTACAACTAGAGATAATGTCACTCTTCATACTTGCTTGTGTTTCCCTACTTCATGAATTACTGGGCTGTAATTCTGTACATACTTGGTTTAGACTAGAGTTTATATTGAGCAAATCAGCAGGTGATATCATTCATTTGAGGGTAACAGAATTTGATAAGGGAAGAAAATATTAAAAGCTAAGGAGTCTTTTTCAGAGTTCCATGAAAACTTCTCAGACAGATTTTCAAATGATTAAATTAAAGTGTTATGTGAAATAATGCAAATTTAAAAAATAAGAAAACAGAGTGGAGCTTCATTATGGTTGAGCCTAGATGAACATTATGTTAAATTATGTGAAATTAGCTAGTCACTAAAAGATGTTCTCACCATATGTGAAAGTCAAAAAGTTGATCTTATAGAAGTTGAAAGTACGATAATGATCAAAGTCTGAGAAACATATGATGTAGATATGTAGAAGGGTTGGATATTAATAAAAATAAATAGGGTGACTGTCTTCTGGTGCTTAAGAGTTGGCTTAAGAAGAAATAAAAATAAAAAAATCTGAGATACCTGCAGTTCCTAACTGCATCATTCCATGACCTTGAGAAAAATCACATATCGTTTTTAAGATTCAATCATCTAAATCGATCCAATTGTGTGTTGCATATAGGTTTGTGAGGTCAACTATATAGAAGCATAACATTACATCTGATAAATTATATAATTGTCTCTTTAACTCTCAGATATATCTTGGTTTGTATAGTCAAACGGATTATTGCTTTATATAGGTTGTTCATAGGAGTATGAACATTATACTAGGGTCAGGAAAAGATTTTTAGGCAAGGGAAGAATATGAATTTTAGGCACGAAAACATAAAAATGTAGTTCACTAAAAATTATGAAAAGGAACTAATTAGTTTAAATAGGAAAGTATATGATAAAAATGCCCATAGGAAAAAAATTCAAATAAGCAGCCTAATGTTATACCAAAGAGAATGAAAAAATGAGTAACAAACTAATCTAAATTTATTAGGCACAAGGAGATGACAAAGTTCAGAGCATAGATTGATAAAAGAGAATGTAGAAAACTAAGAAACAGGAACAGTGATCTTCAATTATTTGAAAAGATAAACCAAATTATTAAACATTTAATGAATCTAGGAAAAAAATAAAGACAGAAAATTAAAATAAATGTAAGAGGAATCATAACTGGTACCCCAGAATCACAAAGGCTCATAAAAATATCACAGACCTTTTGAAGCATGTGAAAATATTTATATAACAAAGTAAATTTCAAAACCACCTAGTTAATCAAGTTGTGGGGTATGATTCATACAGACTCATTTTGAGTCTAGAACTGAAACATAGAAATTTTAAAAATAGATTAATATAAAAAAGCCTATCTTTTCAATGTTAAGTGGAAGCACCTAAATGATTACTGAATAGTAGCCAAATAATAACAGAATAAAATTTGTTTCTGTGTTCCTTTCACACTTAAATTGTGATTGAATGCCTAATTGGAACTACAAGATAACTAAGGATGTGAAGAAAATATGGCTAAATAAAACAATTTAGTTGCATCAAGAAAATCTAAGAAGCAAGGGAATAAAATTAGTTATGCAAATCACTTACATTTATTACTCTGTGGCAGGCACTAACCTAAATACTTAGTGGATATAGATGGATGGAATATAAAAGATGGATGATATATAGACAGACAGATAGATAGACAGATAGACAGACAGACAGACAGACAGACAGATAGATATTGATGATAAAGCAGATTGATTCTTTTGCATTAAGTATTTATGTTGCTGATATGCAAACATGAAATTGCTCAGGGGAACAAGGAGTTTATTCTTGCTTACCTTTCTTGGTTAACACATTAACAGCCTGTCAAGAGAGTTCATGCTGAAATCAGAAGCATAGGGAACTCACCACAAAGGAATTGCTGAGAGTGAGACATGCCAATACAAAACAGTATGCCAAAGTATAGCAAAGTAATGGAGCAAAATGTCAATCTTATTCACTTGCTCAGGAAATTTTCCCATCTATATGGACTGTATATTCCCACATTAATTAGATAATCTCCTGAAGATTTTTTTTCAGGGTTTGTCTTAACTTCTAATTCTTTTCAGATGTGCCCAAATCATTGTCAAGTGGGCATCTGCATGTAACTGGTATAGATAGATAGAACAGGCAAGCAGACAAACAGATAGATACATAGACAGACAGATAGATGGAAGAGAAGTGGGAAAACAGATAATAAGGGAAATAAGTGACTAAATAATAAAGGATTGTTTTAATAAATTTTAAATTTAGCACAAGTAATTATTAGAATAGCAGTATTGTGCTATATCTGTTTTCATTCTTACTTTATAGGTATAGTAATGGAAAGATAAAAAGAGAGGTGAAATGTTGTAACTAGGATCATATAAATGGCTGAAAAAGTGTGTGAGCCCAGGTCCTCTCCATTTCAGAAGCCTTGCCTTAAATTACCCTATTTATATCATCTTTGAATGCATTTTTTTTGCATAGTGAACAGGGAAAGGAACCTTACAGAGTTACAAGGCTGATCCAGGGTTCCAACCTCAGCAGTAAGGTTCAATGATATTATCAAATACACTACACTTCAGTAAAATTAAGAGAGGGATCATGAAATGAGGAATGAGATTATGTGGAATTTAGGTTAATTAAAACTAAGGTGTACATAATAAAGTATAGAACAAAAATAGGATTTAGCAAAATTAAAATAAAAATTTGAAGGTCAAGAAAAAAAAGATTCTGACTCAATGAATCAGGATCCAAAATTTGGAGACTAGGCAGAGGATAGCTGATTCTGAAATGACTAATACTTTTCATTATCTTCTCCTAGCCACCATGTCATGATTTGAAATTTGAGTTGTCTTCTACAAGCTCATGTATTTGAATCTTTAGTATTTTGGGAACATCATTTTACCTTTAGGAGGTAGGGCCTTGCTGGAGGAAGGCAATCACAAGTAGTAGGCCTTGAGTTTGGTTAGTCCCACCCTACTTGAGTGTGTGAGTCTGCTCCAAAGCTTGAAGACGCTCTCAGCCTTCATGATGTCTGCCATGGTTTAAGCCTTCTCCAGCTTCTGCGTCCTGCCATGACGTTTCCACCATGAAGGATTATATCTCCCTTCTGGAACCATGAGCTGAATAAATCTCTTTTAGGTTCCTTGACTTTGAGTGGTACCTCACAGCAACAGAGAAGAGTAACTGGAATCCATCCACATCCAGATTAACATCTCAGGAACATGATTCCAATTCCTATAAGCCTCAGATTGACAACATTTCATTATAACAATGAAATACCTGAATTATTCAGTTTTAAAATAGGAAATGTTCATACTCATTCACATATTTGCAAATTTCAGCCTGAGGTCAGTTAATTCTATTGCTTTGGGGCTTGTGACAGACCATAACGTAATAGTGAAAAATAGGAATTGAAGGAATCTCTCATTTTAAGGATAGAAGTAAAATGAAGACTAGATTTCAGAAGTCTTAATATCTCCATTACTTAAATATATACACAGTGACTGATAGACCTGCCATTATTGTGCCTCTTAAAAGTTGTACTATTTACCAGTAACACCTTGGATTATAGGTAAGTCTTTAGTAAGTGCCTTCGGGGAGTCACTTCTCCAAATCACATTAGAGATCAACTTTTCAATATTCCAAATATTAGATAATGTGTTTTATCTCTGTGTATTTTTAAAATACGATTCTACACGTTGATACACATTCTTACAAATGGAAGGATTTATTCATTTTAATGAATAAGAGTATTACTATTTGATTGAATATCATATTACCACATTTTCTTTATTCATTAATCTGTCAAACAGCACATAAGTTGTTTCCTTATCATGGCTACTGTGAATAATTCTGCCAACATATTAATTTTATTTCTATTTGATATTTGACAGTGGGATTCCTGGATCTTATGGCATTTCTTTCATTAATATATTTAAAAATATGTGATATTATTTATAGTAGCCATGCTAATTTCTATCCTCAAAACAACATGTACGGTTTCTTTTTTTTTTTATATCTATCCATATATATATATCCATGTTTATTTGTAGCATTGACATATGCTTTCTTAAAGCATATCTCATTATAAAAACATAAAAATAATGTAACAAACATCTTCACAGTGATCTAGGACAATCCATACAATACATTCACTTCCTCTCTAAATCATTATTCTGATTCCATGTAATTAGTAAAGAGGTCAGGCAGAAGGAAATAAAAATCTGCTGAAAAATCAAGTTTTTGTTGGAGAAACAGACTTAAGTGTGTTCAGCAACATCGATATAACTGACCCTTCTGAATTCTGAAAAACAAATGGAGAAAAAGAAAGACAACAGAATTAAAAAAGCATTTTTTTGTTAAGTCTGCAAAACATGACTTGGATATGGTTTTTGCGGGGGGAGGAGGGGTGGGAAGTGATGGAATTCAATCCAGTGCTTCATGTATGCTACGTATAGATTGTATCACTAAGTTACATCTCTAGTTGTGCATCATTCTTACAATTTTATAGTCCTAGAAAAAGTGCATTTCATTAAAATTCATGGCATAAAATTGTCATAGCCAAAAATGACTTAAAAATGCCACTGTTCATGTCTGTGTTTTATTATAACTTATTAACCTATTTTTTATATGGCTCTTTCTGTGTGTTTATGTATGTGATGTAGTTCACATATGTGGTGGGTAAATGTATGGGTTCACATGTGTGTGACAGGGTGTTTTTTGATAGCGTCCTTTTACACAAGGCAGGGTGCTCTCATTGAACACGGCTAAAATTGGCAGGGTAACTAGAGAAGCCTGGGGATCCTTGTTTGCCTTAAGATTAGTGTTACAGGAGCAACCATGTTGCCTGACTTTTACGTGAACTTTAGGGATCTGAAATTGTGGCTTGTGCTTGTGCGGCAAGGGTTCTTTGGTCTTCAGTATATACTGCTCTTTTTTTTTTTTACATTATTTTATATTATGTCAGCTCATACAACTTAATAGGTACACCAGTTCGTTCTCCGTTCCTCCCCGAACCCCCTGTATCACCCATCCTTCCATCCCCATGCCTCCCGCCCCAATTCCCAGAGAGTCCTTTCTTGTTCATGCTTGCTTCTCCTCTGAGCCCTCTCTCCGATGACATACAAGGACCCAGTGGCCATTTCTTGAACACTTTCCGTGTTTTAAGTATAGGAACTGCTGTGGCTGCCAATCCTTGCCTCAAGGATCTTGGTGCCTTTAGCAGATGCTAGACTTTGTGAGGTAATAGTGTGTTGGACATTGTGCAGGGCATGCAAATCCAATTATGATTGCTTCAGCCTAACTTGTGGGAGTATCTTGCAACTCATTGCTCCTCCCATCCTTTGCTTTACACTCTTTACCGCCCCCTCTTCCGCAAAGTCCCTGAGCTTCAGGATGGAGAGAGATTAGGCTGGCCTAGTTCTAGGTGGTTGATATAGAGTCTCTGAAGTTCTGGATTGCGGTTTGTTGATTCTTTTGCATTTTGCTGCTCCTGCAATGCCCTTCACTCATCCATGTGGCATTGTATGTTCACCTCCTGGCCAGAGACAAAAAGCTGTTAAACTAGAGTCTTGTTATAAGAGCACATTCAAAGGGTATGTATTAAAAGTAGAAACACAGTGAGGGACGGGTCTATCACCATTTGCAAAATGGCTACTTTTATTGCAGACTATATGCCCTCTCCTCTAGTGGATCACCTCAGTAGTAAATGATCAGGAACGAAAGTCTGTGAACTAATCAGATGTCTCATTATTATTTGAGTCCTCGGTGGAGGCCTTTTCTCTGCTGTTACATGGTCCCCTTCTCGTTCTGGGTGGCCCCTACCCCATCCCTCCTGTTCATAATCCTTGCAATTACTGTAGGTATTACAGAGTTTTATTTGAGTGCTAGGTGGCTGGGGTGGGTTGGTACTAGGAGCCACCATAGGGAGTACATACAGTGCTTAATTTTCTGGGTCTGGGATACTTCACTTAATATAATTGTTTCTAATGATCCTCCTGGCAAATTCCAGTAATTCATCATTCATATATTTAAAAATATGTGATATTATTTATAGTAGTCATGCTAATTTCCACCCTCAAAACAACATGTACGGTTTCTTTTTCTTTACATTATTCCCACACTGATATTTTTAGATTTTGAAAATTTCATATTAACTAGTATGAGGCAATAACCTTTCTTGGTTTTCATTTGTATTTTCTTGATGATTAATAATATGTAACATTAGATATACAAATTGACCATTAATAATTTTTTCAGGAAATAGCACAACTTTATTTTAACCTCTAAAAATAAAACTACAATTGACAATAAAGGAGACTGTGCAATTAAATATTTATTTAATAAAACCAGAATATGCACAGCACATGCAGTGTTAGCAATTAAAGTAAAAAAATAAGCAATTACTGAAGCCACAGTGACTTGAAGTCCAATCTTTGCATTCAGCATGTTTAAACCTATTCATTATTTTTGAAACATTAACTGAAAATATTGCTGGTTGATAAAACTTGCTTAAATGCTGTCACTGGATGTACAAGTCACTGATTATGCCAAAACAACAAAGAAAACCACATGTTTGAAGATTTAAACATGCCAGATAGTCACTGAAAAAAATACAACTAAAGAAAACTCACACAACAAACATCTGAGAATCTGAACACTCAGATCAATGTTTTGAAGTGTTTCATTAATATCTTAAAACAAGTATATCAAAACCTTGGCATGATTTAGTTTCAAGTCGCCAATTTTGTTTTTACTAATATCAGAAAGTTATGACTATACTGCCAATGCCAGGTCTGCTTAATTTGACTTGAGAGTTTTACCATAGTTGAAAGTGTAGGGAATTCCCTTGAGCTGATTGGGCTAGGCCAACAGTTCCTAAACAGACATCTAATGGCACAGTCACTGCTACCAACTCTTAACAGTTGGGATCTTGTGAAATTAAAGAGCTTCTGTTCAGATAAAGAGATTGTACACGCGCTCAAAGGCAACCCACAGATGGGAGAGAAATCTTCATTAACCACATATCTGATAGAGCTCTATATCTAGAGAGCACAAAGAACTTAGAAAACTAAACACACGGAAACTAATAAGCCCAATTAAAAATGGGCCTGGAACTTCAAAGAAACTTTACCAGGGATGAAATTAAAATGTCTAACAAATATCTGAAAAAATGCCACCCTCCTAGCTATCAGGAATGCAAATCAAAACTTCCCTGAGAATTCATCTCACCCCGGTCAGGATGGCAAAAATCCACAGTACAAACAACACCAAATGTGGAGAGGATGTGGGTGAAAGAACTCTCCTCCACTGTGGTGGGAATGCAGGCTCATACAGCCACTCTGGCGAGCCTGTCGGAGATTCTAAAGAAATTAAGATCCAAATGCCATATGATCCTGCGATTCCACTTTTGGATAACCCCCCCCATCAGCAGAGGTCCACCTTGATGCAAAGGTGTACCGTGTTCATAGCAGCACTGTTTACAATGCAAGTCATGGAATCAACCCAAAGTCCAACAGTTGACGAGTGGAAAGGAAACTGTGGTCAATCTACAATGGGAACTACTCAGCCATCAAAATGATGAAAAGTACGGAATTTGCCGGGAAATGGATGTTTAGAGACAAATTATATGAGGAAGTATCCCAGACCCAAAAATTAAGTGTCGTATGTACTCCCTAATAGGTGGCTCCTAGTACCAACCCACCAGCCCACCTAGAGACAATCAAAGATAAATCTCGTAATACAGTAATTGCAAGGAGTATGAACATGCAGGAGGGGGGTAGAGGGCACACCAGAAACAAGAGAGAGAGGGGACCATGTAACAGCAGAGAAAATAGCCCTCATCAGGACTGCGGTAAGCAATGAGACATCTGGTTAAGTTCACAGACTTTTTATTCCTGATCATCTACAACTGAGGGGGTGTGATCTCACAGAAGGCGAGGGCAATAGTTTGGCAGAAATAAGTAATCATTTTGCAAATGGGTGATTGACCCTCCCTCCCTGTGTTCCTACTTTTATTGCATCTACCTTTGAATATCTCTTATAACAAGACTCTAGTTTAACAGTTTTTAATCTCTGGCCAGGGGGTACATCCAATAGCCATCAGGATGGAGAGACATTGCAGGGCAAAACTGCAAAAGAAAATCAATAAACCATAATCCAGAACTTCAGAGACTCTATATCAACCACCTAGAACTAGGCCAGATAATCTCTCCCCATCTGAAGCTCAGAGGAAATTTGCAGAGAGGGGGCATTAAGAGTGTAAGAGCACAAGGATGGGAGGAGCAATAATATGCAAGATACTCCACACAAGTTAGGGCCGAAGCAATCATAATGTCTTTACATGCCCGCACGATGTCCAATACACTATTGTCCCACAAAGTCTAGCATTTGCTAAAAAGCACCAAGATCCTTGGAGGCAAGGGATTGACAGCCAAAATAGTGTTCCTATGCTTAAGGGGAACAACAGGAAAGGGTTAGGGGAAAATGCCGTGTGTGTCTTTGCATGTCATCGGAAAGAGAGACCAGAGGACAGTCAGGCATGCACATCAAGGATTCTCCAGGGATTGGGGGAGGGGAGTCCCTGGGGGTTGGGGAGGTAGGGGTGAGGGGAGGGCGAGCAGAGGGGTGGGGGGAGGAGGAAGGAAGGAGGGAACCGGTGTACCTATTAAGTTTGCATGAGCGGAGATAATAAAAAATGTTAAAAAAAGAGTTTAATATGACAACATTAAAAGCTCACACTATGCCGAATTATATAATTATATAATTTCATGCATTCAACAGTCAAGTGCCATGTGTTTTTGTACTGTCTTTTGGTCGAGTTTCTTTAAACTTTTAAAGAATCACTTTTAAGCTTACAAAAATAGATATTTGTCACAATGTTTAATAAATATTACTTAAAACTAGTGGTGAAAAGTATCTAGAAATCTGTCATGTGCAAACAGTTTTCTTCACAACTGTCATTGCTATAATATCTCAAATAAATATCCCAAATAAATTTTAGAATCTAGTCCTATCCCCTTCCTACACAAGTTGCATTCATCAATCTCCATGTGACAAAATAAGATTGGAAGTTTAAGAACCGGCACATTATATATACACACACACATATATATATATATATATACACATATATATATAATTCTCTGAATGTGCAATGAAAGAAGTACTTTGTTAAAAGTTATGGGCAAAATGTACAAAAGTCTAAACCTAGACCAACTGATATAGCACTGTAACAAATGACCTCAATACTGTCAAGTGTACCAACTTAATAATAATTTTAAAACAAGGCAGGATACAGTTTAAAATCTATTGCATTTTAGGAAATTTTTGCTGCCTTCCTATGTAACTGTAAAAGGATTGAACATTTTGATCACTGTGAGCATTCTGGCACAAAATTAGTCCAGAATTCCAAGTGGCAGAGACATTTTAGTATGGACAATGTTCATCTTTGGCCAGATTTAGCAGAAACAGACTTTAAGTACAATGGAAACCTACATAACTAAAATTGACTAAACTGCACTGTAGAGCAGAATTGACACCTTTTGCAGTTATGTACATATTTCCAACCTGTGTAATCTCAAAGATTTCAGTTTGTTACTGTTCTAGAGCCATTTCTACAAAGTCTATCGTAGCTAGTTAACATCTCAATGCAGCTTGAACAGAATAATGTGAATTTGCATTTAAAATAAGCCTGCTGTATAATTTTTCCTGTTCATCCCCTCTTGACCAAATAACATCAAAAATGTCATGTGTTATCAGACCAAAAATCATCCAGGGCCCTAATGAGTGCTGGTCATTGCTGTGGTCAGCCATTTTATCATTCAATTTCTTTAAGGCAGCCATTTAAAGTCTAAGTAGGTGAATTTTCCCAAAATCCTATTTCTAGTTATCAGACCTTTAAACTTTCCCTGTAATGACATGCCCACATTTGGCTATCTCATAGTTAATGATCTGCCTAAATATTGAAAGAGAAATTGATGTATTTACTTGCATTAGCTTTGAAAACAGTGCTTTGAATGTATGCATGTATTCAAAACATTAATAATTTTGGGGGGATTAAGACAAAATTTATTAGAAGAGAGAAAGAATGGAATTCATGGATGTGAGTCCATGAGGGGCAAGGAAGCTAAAGATGGATGCCAGTTAACCATTAATAATTTTGAGGAATATATATTTAGGAATAGTATCCATTTTCATTGAATGTTTGTATTTGTTATGAGTATTTTAGTTCATTAAATATTTTAACTATAATTTCCTTTGAATATGAATAACTTGCAAATAGTTTTTGCCTTCTCTACAAAACTTTGTCTGCCTTCATTGTCTCTTGTCTCTGGATTGTTTTTTTCTTCTATGTTGTATTTTCTTAAAATGATGGAATTGCATTTGTATTTTGTTTGTTGGTTCATTTAATTCTTGTGTTTCTGGACTCTGGTTCAAAGATAATCCTGCCTATTGCAGTGTCTGAAGAACTTTCCTTGCTTTTTTCTCTAGTAGCTTCATAGATTAAGGCTAGAAAAGTATGTATTCAATTAATTTTGGGATTTATTTTTTAACTGATAAATTATAGAGGTCTGGTGTAATTCTCCTGTTCAAGGATATCCAAATTTTCAGTATAATTTCCTGGAAAGACTAACCTTTTCACAACTGTATACATGTTAACTTTGCCTAAGTGGTCTTTAAATATATGAATTTGTTTCTAAGTTATCTGTTCTTTTCCATTTGCTGTTGTGTGTGGGTGTGTGGGTGGGTGTATGTGTGTGGGTGTGTGTTTGTGTGTTTGTGTATGAGAGAGAGATAATCTATGTAGCTCTGTGTTGATACCATTGACATACTGTTTTGCTTTGAAAACAGAATGAAATTGGCAGTGAAGCACATAAAAATTGAGAAAAATTCAGTATGTTGCTGCCATCTGTCCAGAATCCCAAATTTAAAAGCTGGGAATCATCTTTAAATATCAACTTACTTGTATTCTTATATTCATTCAGTCAGCAAGTCACAACATAATCCTTTTAAATAACCATGTTTTCACAAATCTACTGCTGTGGAATCAATTTAGTTTTTCATTATATATTATCATTTAAATGTCCTCCTTGATTTGTATCTCATTTTCCTTTAATATATACCTATTCCAGCTTCATATTGGGTGATCTTTAGGAAACACAAATCTGATTCACATTCTCCTAACTATCTAATAAGTTCTTAAAACTCTTAAAAGCAACTCTTAGCACAATTTATAGGAGTGTTACATGTTCTTCCTTGATTAATCTTCCTTTCCATATTCATCAATTGAATCCTTTGCTTATTGAGCAGTAAAGTATTTTCACATTACTATTATCTATTTTTTTACCCATTCCTGGCTATTGCATATGCTGGGTCTTTTTGTACTTGAAAACTCCTCTTTATTCAAATCCTTATCTCCATCACTGGTTTATTTTACAGTTAATTCTTTTTTCTTTTGTTCATTCTTTTTTTCCCATCATTTTGTTTTTCAATGTGGCATACATGAATACAGTGAATTACAAAGTAAGACTTTATAGCCCAAGCTGGTCTCAAAATTGTTATCCTCTTAATGTAGCTTTCCAAATGCTGCAGTTACAGCATGAGCAGCTATTTCTTCTCATCTGTTATGATTCACATTAAACCTCTACTCCTCTCCCGTTCTCAAGAAATAGAGTACAGGTTTCTCTTGTGTGAATTCTCTGGGTTATCATAGGACATATTAGATCATTATAATTTTCTTCTTTCTTGATGCTCTTTCTAGTTACAGTCAGAGACTACAGAGTAAGTTTCACATCATAGTCATCTCTATATCCTAAACTGATATCCCTGGTAAGTCAAGTTAACGTATTGTCCATGCTTCTGTGAATGTATGTAAACATACATATCATAAGGAACATATAATATATATATCAAACAGGCTTATAAATATAGGTACATCTACATATATACATATGCGTACATATCCTATATGCTAGCATTTTTCTCTTTGATTTCAAATGCATATCACTGCCAATGTTTTAGCATTCAGAAACCTCATACTAAAGCTTACTCTTCCTTCCAATGGAGTTTCACATACACTGAAGTATATATTTCATTCTTTCCATAGGGTGTATATTTTCTGCTGTTTATATACTAATGAATTTTCAGACTTCTAGTTCCATTTCATCTCTCTCTTCCAAGTGATCTGCCTTAAAATACAACAAATTTAATCACTTACTTCTTTAACAAATATGCTCTTGATGATGTGGATTGTTTAGTGCACATGTAGCAGTTAGCCTGCATTGTTGCTGATAAAATTACTATCAAACAACATACGGGAACAAGGGGCTTATTCTCTTATGATACTCTGGTTATAGTTCTTAGTCCAGATAACAAAACAGCATGCACCATCTCAAAGGACTGAGGTAACAGGCCATGCCATATCCAAGTAATGTTTGGAGAGGGACAATCATTTTCCAGACCAGCATGTCTGGCCAAGTATACAAAAGGATGCTCCTTTTCTCAAACAGTTTTCTCTATTTTATTCACTCGTCCAGGGACTAATTCTACACACTATGGGTTGAGCCTTCATAATCCACTAAAGAATCTCCTGTAATTTCTCTCTGGGCTTAACTCAACTACCAATTCTCTACAAAGATGCTCAGAGGTCAAACCCTCAACCATCAAGTTGAAACCTGTGTCTAAGTATAATGTTTACTCGGCAGGTAATAACAATAGTTTTCTAGAATTAACATAATAATATACCACAAAATGGACATCTTAAATAATGGATCTTTGTCATATTTCAAGAGAGGAGAAGTAAAAATCGATAGGAAGTTTAGTTTCTTTTGAAGTCTCTAACATAGTCTGAATGTGATCATATTCTTGGTATGTCCTCGCATGGTCTTTTCTCTCAACATGTATTTTTCATATCTCTTCCTTCTTGGATTATCTAGTTAATTATTACTATCCCCATCCATTATTATTATTACATTATTTTTGTAATTTTACTTGCATACTAAAAGATTTATCCTCTAATACAATCACATTGGAAGCATCAATTTTAGCAGATAACTTTGGGTAGCAAGGGCAAAATTGAGTAACTAACAATTGCATGCAGGATATGATGTCAGTGGGCAGAAAAATTTGAAATTCAACTTTCCTTAGAATTTCATTGCTGCCACAAAGTATGATCTCCATTAGATATTAATATCAATAAAGAAAAAAAGCTCAGAAAGAATATTTTACCTAAAAATTATTGGAAATTCCTTTATTGCAAATTCACATGTTAACCATCATGTTGCATTTGTAAACATTTTTGCAAATTTTTCAAAAATATTAATTAATTGTGTGTGTGTGTGTGTGTGTGTGTATACCAAAGGGCACAGTGTGTCGCAGTAGATTACCAAGGATTACTTAAGGAATCAGTTTGGATTGCTTCTACATCCATTTTATTTGCTCTGGGATTTCCCAGGCTCATCTATCAGGGCAGGAAGTATAGGCCTACACTGTTTTGCCTGGCCTTTTTATGTGGGACCTGGGATCTGAACTCAGGACCTTCTGTTTGAAAGGCAGAATCTTAATCCCTGAGCTACCTCTCTAACCCAAAAACATTTTAAATCCCATAATATCCCAAGATGTCTTTCATTCCCTGAAAATGATAAAATTAATTGCTTTACAAAAAGACAAGATCTCATTAAAAGAGGAAAGCTACACAATAGAACATAATAAAACTGAAATAATCTCTATTATGGAGTTTGAGCAGAATCCTTGTTTCACATAGCAGCAAGAGAATATATTGAAGAGTCTGATCAATTGACTATGTCCTAATGTTCATGCTAAGAGATTATCCATCCATCTTATATTAGAACAAAGAAGCACTGAACAAAAAGAGAATATAAAATTTGTAATAATTAGGTTTCCATATTGCTGAGATTGGACCTCAATGATAACCTATTTAATCAAGGATTAAAATTGTCAGGAATGTGCAGACTATTGAAAATATACTTGCCAGCATCATCCCTTAACAATGACCTTCTAGAGACAGGAGAATCTTTGGCTAGAGCATCATCTTTGATACTGTTCCAGTTACTATTCTGTTGTTATGATAAATAACTTAAGGGAGAAAAGATTTATTTTTTGGCTTACAGTCCTAGAGGGGATAAAGTCATTTATGTCAGGGAACTCATGGTGGCAGATACTGCAGCCAAAGCAGAACTATTGACATTATAACAGCCATGAGGGCAAAGAAAGAGGGAGAAAAAGGGAGAGATAGAAGGTTATTTAGCATAAAGGCCCACCCACGGTGATTGTGATTCCCACAGCAAAGCTCCATTCCCTAAAGGTTCTATTATATTTACAAACCTCACACTAGCTGGGGACCAAGTATTCAAACAAATGAACCATTGGGGATAACTTTAAAATGCTAAAAAAAGAGATTACAGAAGACACCAGAAGATGAAAGACCACTAATGCTCATAGAATGACAGAATTAGCATAGTCAAAGTGAACTTTCTATCACATCAATATACCATTCAATGCAATACCAATCAAAATTCCAACCTAATTCTTCACAGAAATTGGCAAAAAAAACCCCTCAAATTTCATATGGAAACATAAAAGATCCAGGATACCAAAAACACTCATGAGTAATAAAAACTTTGCAGAAGTTATCACCACACTAGACCTTCAACTATTCTATAAAGCCATAGAAATAGAAACAGCATGTTCCTGGCTCCCCAAAAAAGATATAGACCAATGCATGAGAAGTGAAGACCCAAATATAAATGCACTTACCTATAGTCAACTGATCTGTGACATAGATAACCCCCCCCAAAAAAAGCCACTGGCAAAAGGACAGCATCTTCAATAAATGGTGCTGGCAGAATTGGACGTGTACAAGAATGAAACTAGCCCTGCACCCACCTGCCCACCACAGACAAGACTTGCTGGCGGTCCTCCATCCCAGGTAAGTTCCACCAGCACTCAGGTCACCACTCATCCCAGCTCCTCCCGCCAGCCAGCCTGAGCAGGTGCTGCTCCAGGCCAGGGAGGACCCCTGGGCCACACACCAGGTCCCCAATTTATTTGTGCCCACCACCAGCACCTGTGCTTTTTCCCTGGCCCCCAGGACATGCTTGAAGTCCAGCAAGGACACACTGCGCCCCAGTCCAGGGAGGATACACTGATCATCAGAATTAGACAGTCTGAAAAAGACCCAAGCAAAGCTCTAGGGGACAAAGCCCACACATCTGAAATCCTCTAAATTCATCTAATCACATGGGAGAGATTCACCACATCCAGCCCAAAGATAAGTAAACCCCTTTTTTGCCATCCTGTTCCTTTCAATAACTAGTTACTGTAGAGTAACTTTTCCATACAGCCACCCCCAAAACATATACAATTTCAGGGGCTATCCCACTCATCCTCATATATCACCAAAGTATTAAATCATAAAAGTGCACTACCATACTAATATTCGCCCACTGTCCATCCCTTGTACTAACTGTCTAATAGCGTCATCTAGGAAATAACAATAATAACAAGTGTAACCAACACCAAGGCATACGCTAGTAATAACTTCCCGAGAGTAGTGATACCAACTAATTCAGTTCAGTCAAAAACATGAAGAAATTGAAAGAAGGTCTTAAGAGATGAAACAACAATACACAAGTCAAAGTGCAAATCCATGAGAAACAAAACCCAAGAAAACAAATCTCCCACTGAAAGAATGAACACCATAATGATAGACTCCAACCAGAACAAATCCACAGAAAATAGCCAAGAAAACCTGACCCAAGATAATGACTTTCAAAGTATGATCATTACCATGATTAATACTATGAAAGAGGAAATCCAGAAGGAGTTAAATAACCGCATCAACCACTTTGAACAGGAACACAACAGATACTTGGAGGAGTTGAGAAAAACAGTTCAAGAAACAAAAATAGACATAGAGCAGTTAAAACACTCTCAGGCAGAGTCTAAAATAGAACAAAAAGACAAGTTATCTTCAACCCAAAACTCAACAGAGAGTCTTATCAGCAGAACTAATGAAGCAGAAAATAGAATTTCAATCGTGAAGACAAAGTGTGAGAATTAACCAACTCAATGGACACTGCGAATTAAATAACTTAACATGCAGGTTAAAGCTTATAGACACAAGAGTAATCTGATCCCAAAAGCAGAAGAAGAGAGGAGATAGCAAAATAAGGAGAATTCTGAATAAATAGGAGAGAATATCTGAGAATTAGGAAACCAACAGGAATCAACCAGTCAAAAAAGCTGGTTCTTTGAAAAAATCAATAAGATTGATACACCCCTAGCTAAATGAACCAAAGCAAGAGAAAAAAACCACAATTAACAAAATTAGAAATGAAAATGGAGTTATCACTAAGGATACCCAAGAAATTCAGAGTATTATAATGTCATATTTCAAAAACTTATACTCTGTGAAATTTGACAACACAAAAGAAATAGAAGAATTCCTAAGTAAGCACAATTTACCTAAATTGAATCAGGACATTCTGAATTATTTAAATAGACCTAAAACACCTGAGGAAATTGATGGAATAATCTCAAATCTTCCCACCAAAAAATGTCCTGGACCACACGGGTTCAGCACAGATTTCTACCAGACATTTAAGGAGCTAATAACACCAATACTCCTTAAACTGTTCCATCAAATAGCAAAGGAGAACACTACCAAATTCTTCTTACGAAGCAATATCATGTTAATCCCAAACCTAATTAAGATACACTTAAAAAAGAAAACTATAGGCCAATCTCTTTGATGAACACAGATGCAAAGATTCTCAATAAAGTCTTAGCAAATCAGATTGAAAAACATATCAAAAAGATCATTTATGGGGATGCAGTAGGCTTTATCGCAGGCAAAGAAGTTTGATTCAACATACCCAAATCAATAAATGTAATTCACCATATAAACCAGCCCAAATTTCAAAGAACAACATGACTCTCGATAGATGCAGAAAAAGCTTTTGACAAGATCCAACAGCCTTTTAGATCAAACACTAGTAGAGACAGTTGGATGGAAGGAACCTTTATCAATACAATAAAAGCCATATATCAAGCCTCACGCAAGGATTATACTCAATGGGGAAAAACTTGAAGCATTCAACTCGATCAGGACTAGACAGGCTGTCCACTCTCAGCACTTATATCATATATGCCATCCTGATCATTTACTTACGAGGGGGAGTGATCTCACCAGAAGAGGAGGCATATAGTCTGGCGATAAAAAGTAACAATTTTGCAAATGGGTGATAGTCCCCCTCCCCATGTGGTTTCACACTTTATACATCTCCCTTTGAATGTGCTTTTATCACAAAGACTCTAACAGCTTTGTCTCTGGCCAGGGAGGAGTAACTACATGCCCACCCGGTGGAGTGGAAGGGCATTGCAGGAGCAGCAAAAACTGCAAAAAGAAAATCAAAAAACCACAATCCAGAACTTCAGGACTCTATATCACCACCTAGAAACAGGCCAGCTTAGTCTCAATTTGCACTTGAATTTTGCTGAGCCATAAGACAAGAAAGGGACATACAAGGGATTCATATGGCAAAGAATGAAATCAAGTTATCTCTATTTGCGATGACATGCATCATACCTAGTGATCCTAAAAACCGCCAGAAGCTTGGAACTAATACAAGAGTTCAGCAGGGTGGCAGGATAGCATATAAATGAACAAAAATCAGTATACTTCCTATATACCAAGAATGAAAGAAGTGAAAAAGCCCTGAGATAAACAATCCCATTTACTACAGCCCTTAAAAAAATAAAATACCTTGGTATAAACCTAATCAAGTATGTAAAAGACCTTTACTATGAAAACTTTAAAACTCTAAAGAAAGAAATTGCAGAAGACACCAGAAGGTGGAAACACCTCCCATGTTCCTGGATTGTCAGAATCAATATCATAAAAATGACCATCCTACCAAAGGCAATATACAGATTCACTGCTATAGCAATCAAAATCCCAAAGCAATTCTTTAAAGAGGTTGATCAGATAATCTTCGAATTCATATGGACTGAGGATATAAAAAGAAATCCTGAGGAAAAAAAAACATTGTTGGAGGTATCACCATACCAAACCTTAGTCTATACCAGAGTTATAAACACAGCCTGGTTCTAGCTCCAAAATAAACACATAGATCAATGGATAAGGGTTGAAGACCCAGATATAACCCCACACAATTATAGCCATTTGATCATTGACAAAGGGCCCAAAAAATCCAATGTAAAAAGACAGCCTTTTCACAACAAATGTTGTGCCCAACAAACTGGTTATCCACATGCAAGAAGATTAACAACTGGGACCCAGCGCCCTTAGTGCTAAGTAGTCGGGGGGGGGCGCGCCGGGACTGCGCGTTCCCGAAGAACAGAGGACGGTGCCAGCCCTGGCGGAGCCGGGCTCGGGCGGTTCCGTTGGGCGACAGTATCAGGGGTTCATTACGCCTATAATAAACAGCTCGGGGGACGGTGGCCCGCCGCCTCACGTTGCTCCTGGAGCCTCAATATTCCAGGCCAGCGACAGAGATACCTCCCGAAAACCGTTTAGTTGCGAAGGGTAGGCAACTCCACTGAGCCGCGGCACGCCCCCGCGCCCGACACGACACGTCGCGCACGCCAAGCGCCCGGCAGGGTGGCCTCCACGCGGGTCAGGAGCCGCCGCACCAGCCGAGGGCAGGGCCCCGCGCAGCGCACTCAGTCACTCACGCACTCACAACACCACTGCCTCCGCGCTCGAGCAGAGCGCTCCGATGGAGGCGGCTCCGCAGGGGTACGACCCGAGGCCGGCAAACAGCACGACTCGCCGTCGTCGACTGACGATGTGAGCCGCGTCGCGCATGCCGGCGAGACCACACGCGGGCACGGCCCCCCGGCCCCCCCCCCCCCACCCACACCCCCACCCACAAAAGTTGAAGGAAAGTAAAGAGCTTCTAGTTGGTCAGTAAAAACGCTTGTAAACTCAGCACAAAGGGAACCCCACAGAAGGGAGAACTCTTCATAACCATATACCTGATAGAGCTCTATTCTCAGAGTGCACAAAGAACTTAGAAAACTAACACACCAAGGAAACACAAATGACCCATTAAAAAATGGGGCCCGGGAACTTAAAAAGAAATTTCCACAGGAAGAAGAAGTTGATGTTAGTCTAACAAAATATCTTAAAAAATGCTCCACATCCTTACCCATAGGGAAATGCAAATCATAACCCCCTGAGATATCCATATCACCCAGTCAGGATGGCAAAAATCCACAATACAAACAAACCAAATTTTGGAGGGGATGTTGGGAGGAGTAAGGGAACTCTTCTACATTGCTGGTGGGAATAGTAGGTTATACAAACCACTCTGGGTATCAGTTAAAGATCTTGAATATGCCATATGACCCTGCTATTACACTATGAACTACTCCCGATTTTAAAGCAAAACAATTCACCCTCCATAGTATAAGCATATCCATGTTTAAGCCGCACTGTATCATAGCAAAGCAAAGTCATGAATCAACCCAAGTTCCAAAGTTGAAGAGTGGATAAAAAAAATGAGGTACATTTATACAATCGAATACTACTCAGCCATCAAAAATGAATGGACTTAATGTTATTTTCCAGGGAAAATGGATGGACTTAGAAACAATATCCCAGACACAGAAAAATTAAGCACTGTATGGTACTTCCTAATAGGTGATCCTAGTACCAAACCCTCTACGACACACTCAAAGATAATCTTCTGTAATACCTCCAGTAATTGCAATGATTATAAGCAGGGAGGGGGAAAGGAAGGGGGCCTCACCAAAACAAGGAGAGAGGTGGATCATGGTACACGCAGAGAAAATAGGGCCACCATCAAGGACTGCAAGTATGAATGATATCTGGTTGGGCTTGCAGACTCTCCTTACGGTTTTCACTTGCATCTGATGGAGTTGATCTCACCAGAAAGGGAGAGCATAGAGTCTGGCAGAATAAGTGGCAAACCCCGCCAAATGGGAGACTGAAACCCCCCCCCCCAATACGCCAGTGGTCTCCTCTTTCTTATTCATCTGCCTTTGAATCTATTACTCTTATAAGACTCTATTTTTAGACCATTTTATCTCTGGCCAGGGGGGATATCCGTTATCCCCGTGGATGGATCCAAGGGCAGTGCAGGGAGCAGATAACTGAAAAACAAAATCAACAAAACATAATTCAGAAAATCAGGAACTACATCAAACCACCTGGATCAGACAGCCTAATCTCTCCCATCGTAAAGCTCCGGGAAATTTGGGAATAGGGGGCCGGTAAGATTGTAAGAACCCTAAAGATGGGGAGGAGCAATGATATGGCAAGATATCCATAACAGTTAGGGCCAAAGTAATCATAATAGGACTTGGATGACCTGTGCAATGACCAACATATCATTGAAAACGCCAAAGTCACGCATGGATTCACAGGCACTAGCATCTTTAGAGGCAAGGGATTACAGCCACAATAGTGTTCCTGTACTAAAGGGGAACAAAAAAAGAAGCTCTAGGCAATGCCAATGAGTCCTTACACCTCATCAGAGAGGAGGACCCAGAGAGAAGTTTGACATGCACTCTAAAGGATGCTCCAGGAATGAGGGGTGGGGAGGGAGCACTGGGAGAAAGTGAGGGAGGGGGGAAATGAAAGGGAAAAGGGTGGAGGGAGCAAGGGGATCCAGGGAGGAGTGGAGGGAGGGAGGGAAATGTGGTACTTATCAACTCTGTATGAGTGGAAGAAATGAATAAAAAAACCACACATTTCTTTGATATAGAGACACATAATCCAAACTGCAGCTCTCTCTGAATTTTGATATTCTGCTGATGAGCTGTGTAGTGCAATGAGGACCTTAGCCTCAAAGCATTATGTAAAGTATTAGCATTACTTAACCCTTCACTTGGTTTAACCTAAAATGGAAAGATGGTAATCATTTGAGTTACTTTAGACAGGAAGATTATCATAGCATATTTAAGGGATGTGTGAATTGAGTTTAAATTCAGGATTTGCTTAAGATCTGTGATGCTAACATAGTTTTATTTAGGTTTCAAGTCGTTAGTACAGCTGAGCTAAAAATATAAAAAACTATGAAATTCACTCTACTTACTCACAATAGAGTAAATTATTCCCATTTTTCAGACAATTCCTCAGCATACAGCCGATACATGATTATGTGGTTAATAAGTGATAGCTAATTCAAAAGGATAAGCAGAAATTCAATATTTTTGTTATATGGATAAAAACCATGCCTGGCTCACTTTATTCTCATTACAGCAATATATAACCATGGAAACCCAGATCAAATTAGGGGTTTTTGGCATATGGAAGACTAATTGATTGATTATTGCATTATGTGCTCAAGAAGGATTTGAATAATCCACTGTCTTTGTACATGACGCTTCCTTTTATATTTGGCCTAAAAATGTTGGAACAAAAAGAATGAGAGATACCATTCCTAGATGATGAATTTTATTTAAAATTAAGGGGAGAAATAAACATCTTGCTGACAGATTTTCACTTATGTCCTCTGTGTCATGGTTTGAATGTGATATGTCCCCCACAGTATCATATGTTTGAATCCTTAGTTGTTTTTTGGGAAAGTCATGACACATTTGGGAAGAAAAGCCTTGGTGGAAGAAGTCACATCATGTGTCTTGGGCATAGAAGTTGGTTAGTTCTACTCTTCTTCCCAGAGAAATTTGCAGCAGCTCTCTCAGCCTACATGATGTTGGTGACCTAAATCAACTCCAGCTTCTGCTTTTCAGCCATACTTTTTCCACTATAAGGGACTCCTGTAACCATACAGTGAGTAAATCTTTTCTCATTTTAAGTTACTTGAGTTTGAGTAGTAAATCACAGCTGTGCAAAGAGTATTTGCTATAACTTTCAACATAACTAAATATATAAATATATGAAATCTTTTATATCATTTTCAGTGAAAGTGACAGGTAGCTATTATATTACGTTGTGTAATATGGGATTTAATAATATTCTTTGAAATTATAAGGAATAAACATTTCAATTCTTAATACAGTGTGTGCTATCACATCTATTTAGTCATTAATTTATGAAGCAGTTAATATTTTTTGTAGATGAAAGGTAAAATTGACAACTCTGGGCTGGGGAGATGACAGTTGTTAAAGTGCTTGTCATACAAGAGAAAAGAGATTATACTCCCATATCTCACATAAAGTGCAATGTGGTTGTGGTAGACTGCCTGTAATTTCAACCTGAAAAAGCAGAGACTGGGAATCCCCAGTACAAGGTAGCTAGACAGACTAGCTCTGGGTTTGATTAGACACCCTGATTCAAAAACAGCAAGTGAGAAGAGTGATTTGAATGATTCCCAATATCAATCCCAAACCTTGACATGCATGTGCACACAAGTTTGCATACCTGGATACAAATGTGTGCTCACACACATGTGAATGTTTACACATATATTCACACATCCCACATGCTTATACATGAAAATTGAAAGAAAAATCTGAAAACTTTTAAAAGGCAAGATCTTACAATGTAGTTTATCAGATGTGTGTTTATTTTTTATTCTTTAATATTTTCATAGTTAAATAGCAGAAGATAATTCAGGGAAAGAAAAAAATCAGACAGTGTAAATATTACAGCCATAAATCTATGAGCATGAGACTCTGGCTATAAGAGTTTCACTAATGGTAGATGTTAGAGCAGAGTCATGAAGAAGGAATCAAGACGAATGGTTGACTGAATATGATAGTGCAATTTAACCTGATCCTAAAAGGGAATATATTCATATTACTACAAAAACTTACACTTATTTTTGTTCTTGGAGTAACTACAAATGGTTAGACAGCTGGGAAACTCTTTTTACTGGTTGAATTATATCTGTAACATTGGTTGGTATAATTTCTTCCTCAAAACTCCTCACGTTATTTGTTTCTTTCTATCAGATTCTCAACCTGAAAGCACATCAGAATGATCTGGGAAAGTTTAATGGATTGTCAATGCAAAGAACATCACTCTTGAGTAGTAATATTAAAGTCACATACCGTATTTTCCACTTTTTGCATCAGAATAGAAATATATTCATCTAAATGTGTCTGAGTTGTCACTCATGTTCAAAAGTAACAATCATTTTAGCAGAACAATCATTTTACTTTAGCATGATTTTGATTTTATGTATATTTGATGAATACACCAGATTCTTCATTATGTCAAAATGGTTTGCTCTAAAGTGTTTTTTCCTTGTTCACTTCAGAAGTGAACCTACATTCATAGTCAGCTGGATGTCTGGTCATGTACTCATGCAAATAATGATATTGTTTTATTATTCAAACCCTTCAGAATACATTGTTTAGGTTTATGATCATGATTATAAATCTTTCAATGGGAAAATGAATTGTAAGCCAAATCTAAAATTATAGCAGAAATTGAGTTATAACTGAACAAAAGAACCTCATCATTAATTTTGCAGAGGGAAACAATGAAAGAGTCCAATCATTAGAACTGAACTGCATGCACAGATTGGATTCAGAAGTTTGAACCTGAAAATAGGATGGTGAATAACTTTAAGAAAATATAACTTAAATAATGGTTTAGGGTATAAAATTGTAAATTAGGGACAAAAGAATTGCAAAATACAGATGTGCATATATATAAAAGAATGCATGTTTCACATGTGGAGCAATCCCAATGTTTTCCTTCTTGAGGAGATCAGTGGCTTTGTTATTTAATGTCTGCAATTTTGTCTGTTATTTATTTCTATTGCTGTGTTCTGCAATACAGGGAGACATCATCTTCTTAGATTCTTAATGAACTGCAGTACTTTTTCAACCCAACCTTATCAAGTTATGGATAATCTTTATCAACACTTAAAAATGATTTAAAAATCCCTAAGCAAAATACAAATGTTAGGCAGTTAGCCATGGAGGTTTACTTGTAGATGTTAATTTAAACTGAGACTTTAAGAACACCTGTAAATAATTATTTCATTAAGGCAAATCCTTGAGCAAACTTGTAGAAGATTATTTAATTGAGGTAGAAGAGACCCAGACAATAGTGTGTGGTGCCAGGTGGATAACAAGGACAAAGAGATAGACAAATTCATTATACAATGGATGCCCCTTTCACAGCTTTTCCTGTGAATAAGGTATTTAGCTCCTGATATTGTTGGTACTATCTTTACAGAAAAATCAGCAATAACCTAGGACCATGAGGATGAACTAACCCCTTGTTCCTACAAATTGTTTGGGTCATGTATTTATCACTACAACTAAAGATAAACTAAAAGTGGTTGCTGAAGGATCATTTTATCTGAACGAACCATGTGCTGAAGTAAATAAGTAGCCAACAGTTGGAAAAAAATCCCCTCCCCAAATTAAATCATGGAGTCCACAAAAAAGTTAACCTATGAAAAATTCACTATTATCGAACTAGGATTTTCATCTGGACTTCACTACTAGGAAAAACAATCAAGAAATCTAGGCTGATTGAATTTGATCTTTCACAAAGAGACCCAAAAAATCCAATGGAAAAAGAACAGCATCTTCTACAAATGGTGCTGGCAAAACTGGATGTCCACATGCAGAAGATTAAAACTGGACCCATCCTTGCCATCATGCACAAAAATTAATTCCAAATGGATCAAGAACTGCAATGTTAGGCCACAGAGTATAAAAACCCTAGTGGAAAGGGTAGGGAACTCCCTTAAACTGATTGGACTAGGCCAACAGTTCTAAACAGAAATCTAGTAGCTCAGTCACTAGAACCAACTCAACAAAGGGGATCTTATGAAATTAAAGAGCTTCTGTTCAAATAAAGAGATTGTAACTTGAGCACAAAGGCAACCCTCAGAGTGGGAGAAAATCTTTGCTAACCACATATCTGATAGAGCTCTATTATCCAGAGTGCGCAAAGAACTTAGAAAACTAAACACCAAGGAGATAAATGGCCCAATTAAAAAATTGGCCTGGGAACTCAAAAGAAACTTTTCCAGGGACAAAATTGAAATGTCTAACAAATATCTTTAAAAAATGCTCCACATCCTTAGCCATCAGGGAAATGCAAATCAAAACCTCCTTGAGATATCATCTCACCCCAGTCAGGATGGTAAAAATCCATAATACAAATACCACCAAGTGCTGGAGAAGATGTGGAGAGAAGGGAACTGTCATAGTTAAGCACAGGTGTCAACTTGACTCTTGAGGGTTTGAGCTCTGGGCAAATTTGTAGAGAGGTTGATGGTTGAGTTAAGCCTAGAGCAAACCTGAAGAAGATTGTCTAGCTGCTGGGGAAGACCCAGCCCATGGTGGGTGGGATTAGGCCCTGGAAAAATCAGAGAGACCTGGTTGAGAGAGTGGGCATCCTTCTGTGTACTTGGCCAGATATGCTGTTCTGGCAATTAAGGATTGTCCATCTCTCAGCTGTTATGCCGTTATGGTGGCCAGTTCCCTCAGCCCTCGTGTTGGTGTGTGCTCTCCTGTCAAGCTGGACTATGAACTGTAACCGGACTGTGGTAAGAAAGTAAACCCCTTGTTCCCTTAAGCTATGTTCTGGTCATTTATCAGCAACTATGCAGATGAACTGCAACAGAAATTTGGTACCCAGGAAGTGGGGTGTTGCTGATAAATCTGACTATGTGGATTTTGTGTCTTTTGAACAGTTAAGCTGGACAAAGTTGAAAATGCTTGAGAATTGTCACTTTGTGGATTTACAAATACCCTTCTTCAGAGTTTAGTGGGCCAATTGCTGAGAGAGATTGTTCAGGCCAAATTTGTGATGAGGGGAACAAGGACTTTGGTAAAGCTGAATTTAAAGATGATGGACTGGTTTGCTTGACAAAGGAGAGCTATGTTGGCAGCCTGAAAGTTTTGGATTGCAAAGGGCAGGCAGCAGAATATCTGCTGCTGTTGGACAAATGAACATCAGTGAAGGAAAATCTAGTGACTTGCACTGTGACGGTGGACGAGGTGAATACCACTGTATGGCAAATTTGTGGTTTGAAAATCCAGATTCCTTCAGCGGCCAAAAGCCCAAGTTAAAGCTGTTTCTTGCCCTTTGGAAGTTTAGCTGCCTGGAATAGGCTTTTCCAGCATCAGAGCACAAGATTTGGTGCAGCTGAGGCTCCAGTGGACTAAGCTGCGTTTCAACCTCGCTTCGGAATCTGGCAGTGTCCCTCAGGTAATACTGGTTTTCGTGTACTACTGGGAGGTTCGTGGAGAGCAGCAAAAGCTTGGCACCAAGTGGCAGGCGTAGAGTTCCTGCAAGAGATGGTGAAGCTTAAAGCTGCAGAGGAGAACCCAGAATCGTGTTTGAGATGCCAGAACTGTGGGACTGCTGCTGAGGACGACTGCAAATGGAGATTCAGCCTGGTTCAAAGAAGTCTGTTTTTATAACTTTGAGCTGCAAACAGGGACTGGGAATGCCTAGAATCTTTGCACCACCCTGACTACGTTGATGAGCAACAGAAGATGGATATGGAAGTGAAGGATGCAGTATTTGATTTTCTGGACCTTGATCTTTTTAATGTTTTCTTATTGTTTTAAGATCCTTCTGTTTTAATGTTTTATCTGTTTTAAAGTATTTAATTTAAGGTTAAGAAACTTTGAACTTTTAAAATATTGGAACTGAAGTTTTAATGACAGAATATTTTAAATTTGTCCATGGAATGTATTTATATTTTAACATCTGTGGGGACAAGGAAAGGTTACAGTTTAAAAGTGCTATTGTTTTTGTGTCAAGTTGACAAGGGGTGGAGCGTCATAGTTAAGCACAGGTGTCAACTTGACTCTTGAGGGTTTGAAGTCTGGGCACAGTTGTAGAGAGTTGATGGTTGAGTTAAGCCTAGAGCAAACCTGAAGGAGATTGTCTAGCTGCTGGGGAAGACCCAGCCCATGGTAGGTGGGATTAGGCCCTGGATAAATCAGAGAGACCTGGTTGAGAGAGTGGGCATCCTTCTGTGTACTTGGCCAGATATGCTGTTCTGGCAATTAAGGATTGTCCATCTCTCAGCTGTTATGCCGTTATGGTGGCCAGTTCCCTCAGCCCTGGTGTTAGTGTGTGCTCTCCTGTCAAGCTGGACTATGAACTGTAACCGGACTGTGGTAAGAAAGTAAACTCCTTGTTCCCTTAAGCTGTGTTCTGGTCATTTATCAGCAACTATGCAGATGAACTGCAACAGAATCTCTCCTACATTGCTGGTGGGAATGCGGGCTTATACAACCACTCTGGTGATCAGTCTGGTGATTTTTTAAAAAGTTAAAGATTGAAATGCCATATGACCCTGCCATTCCACTTCTGGGAATAATCCCCCATAAAGCAAAAATTCACCTCAATGACACAAGCACAACCATGTTCATAGCAGCACTATTTACAATAGCAAAGTTATGGAATCAACCCAAATGCCCGACAGTTCACAAATGGTTAATAAAAATGTGGCACATTTATAAGTGGAATACTACTCAGCCATCAAAAAAGATGAATTAATGAAATGTGCCAGGAAATGGAATTAGAAAAAAATGTATTGAGTGAAGTATCCCAGACCCAGAAAGTTAGACACCATATGTACTCCCTAACAAATGGATCCTAGTTCCAAACACACTTAATGACATATTCAAAGGTAAATCTCTGTAATACCCACTGAAATTGCAAAGGATTATAAAGAGAAGGGAAGAGGAAGGAGGACCTAAAAATAAGGAGATAGGCTATTACTCTTCAGTAGAGAAAATAGGTCACCATCAAGTATTGCATGTAAGTAGCAAAATATCTGGTACAGCACAATCTCACTTCCCTTCCTGGTCACTTGCAACTGAACAGGTTTGATCTCACCAATCAGGGAGGATATAGCGACTGGCAGATAAATAGTACTTGTAATGGTTACTCTTTACTATTGCTGTGAGAGAGCACCCAAACTCAAACAACTTATGGGAAAACGGGAGATTTATTCAACTTAACAGGTCCAGAGGGGAAATAGATACAGTGTTTCATGGCAGAGATGGCATGACTGGCTGGCTGAGGCAAGAGGCAGGGTAAGTCACAGCAGACCTCCAAAGGGCTTGAGCTTTCCTGGAATGTCTTTCCTCCTATATTCTGTGGTCCCTTTTATGTGGTTCATTACTGGGAGGTTCCTATGGGATGTAGGGTGGGTATAATCCCTTCAGGTGGTCTCATTTGATCCTTTCATGTGTGCTCTCAGCTGATCTTAGTTAATACCAGGTATGTCAAGCTGACACCAAGGATTAACGATCACAGTACCCATCTGGCAAATGGGACACTGCTGTGTCCTAGTCCTATTTTTCCATCTACTTTTGAGTCTCTTATTAAGATCTTTGTTTAAATGGTCTTTTATCTTTGGTTAGAAGATGACCTTCAATACTAATCGGGATGCATCCAAGGGGAGTGCAGGAAAAGCAAAACTGAAAACAACAAACCATAATTGAGAACACCAAAGACACTGCATTATTTACCTCGAATCAGACCAGCCAAATCTCTCCCTATCCTAAAGCTCAGGGAACCTTGCAGAAGAGGGGGTGGCAAGATTTTAAGAGTCTAAAGATGGGGAGGACCAATGATATGCAAGATAGACCACACAAGTTAGGGCTGAAGTAGCCAGAATTGGACTTTGCCTGACCTGCACAATGGCAGACATGTCAACAATCCCTCAGTATCTAGCATGGATCACAGGGAAGAAGGCTCCAGGCAGTAGGATCCTTAGGGGCAAGGAATTCAACAGTCATAATAGAGTTTCTATACTAATGTGGAGCCCAAGAATGGGCTCCGGGCTATGCCACTGAGTCCTGAATCCACTAGGGTGAGGGACTCAGAGGGAGATTCCATGACCATATAAATAGATGCTAAAGGGTATGGGAGAGAGAAAAGGGGAGGCACTGGGAGAGGGGTAGAGAGGGAGGTGAAAAGAAGGGTGGAAGGGGGGAGAGTACAATGAGTACTGGGGAGGGAAAACGGGGAGGGGGAGGACAGGGGTACATACTGAGCTTGTATCATTAGGAAAAAAACATAAAAGGTGGGAAAAAATAAAAAAGAATGAAAAAAAATTTAAAAAGAACACCTAAATTGATTGACCATCTGAATGCATGAAAAAATGCTAATAAATCTCAAATGAGAGTTAGAATGTAATAGAATATCAATAAGAATAATTTTACAAAATATAAAGGTCAATCAGAGAGAATACCAAAAGGAAACACTGTAAATTGGCTATGCTAAATACTGAATATATCTAACAGACCCATGAAAAATATTGTGCATTCTTCTCAAGGGTACACAGAATATATATTCAAGTACACAGGATATACCAAGTCTTAAAAAAATTACAAATATTGATATTATGACAATTATCTTTTCCATTACAATGATATAAAACTAGAAATTAATAAAGAGAAATTTAGAAAACTTATTTTGTGTGTGTGTGTGTGTGTGTGTGTGTGTGTGTGTGTGTGTGTATCAGAGGCACTGCACGTCCCTGTGGAGTTCCAGGAATGACTTTGTGAATTATTCTGTATTGCTTCTACCTCCTTTTTGTTTCTCTCTGGGATTTCCTAGGCTCTGCCCACCAGGGAGCAGAAGTGCAGACTTCTGCCATTTCTTCCTGGCATGTTTTATTTGGGACCTGGGATCTGAACTCAGGTCCTTCTGCTTAAGAGGCACAGTTTTAACCCCTGAGTCATCTCTCCAGACCCTTAAAGAGAACTTAAAAATATCTTGATAAAAGACAATAGAAGCCCAATTACCAAACATTTTAAGATGAGTCAAAACAAATCGAAGTTGAAAATTTAACAAATCTAAATAGAAAATTTATTGTTAAACATAACTTTTGCTTGGCCACTTCATACTGAAATAGCAAGAACTATATGATTTCTTGTTTGGAATTCAGAAAGTGCCTAGGCACTTACCCATAGAGGCAACCCAGATGAAACACAATTTGGCCACACAGGCAAAAACAGATTTGAAATACGAGGGAGATTGAAGGAAATAAAGGAATTCAATAGGAGAAGTGGGGGTGAGACTGTTCTATCGGGGGTGTCTGAGTCTGATTAAAAGTTTTTTTTTGTGACTGTTTGCTTGTCCCCCCTCCCCTGTCCATTATCTCCCAGATGTGGCAGAAAAGGGAGCCCCAAGTTCCCACAAGACAAGACAGATTCAGTTTGTGAGGTGTTGATGTGGAATACAGTTGGAAGGATGAAGACTTGGAGCAAAAAGTAAGTTTATCAGGCACTTTCCTCTGGTAGCCTTATGGAAAGATGACACAGATATTCCAACTTATGAGTGGATGGATTTAAAGCTCAATATCTGCCTCTGGGCACCTCCTCAGGCTCAAGGTACCTGGGTGGTTGGTCATTGTGCTAGTGAGATATATAGGTGTCAGCTTAACAAAGAAGACTGAGCCCTGGGGACATTTGTGAAGAGTTAGTTAAGGCAAGTCCTGAGCAAGCCTGTGGGAGATTGTCTGATTGATGGGGAAAGACTCAGCTCTTGGTGGGTGGGACCATTTCCTGCACAAGTGGAGAAGACAGAGACAACCAGTTCTCTGACATTCTTCAGCATACTTTGCCAGTCTTGCTATTTGGCAAGTGAGGTATGTCCCCATCTAAGCAATGATTAAAAGTTTTGATAAAATTAAATAGAGAAAGTGTTATGATTGGTCATTATTGAGTTCTTTAACTTAGAGGAAGTTTCCAATTCCTACACATTTAATAACATTTAATATGATGCTATTTGTATATCATATATGGTCTTTTTATATCAAGCTATATTTCTCCTATGAATAATTTGTTGGGAGTTTTTTATTTCATGAAGAGCTATCAAATTTTATGAATTTTCTGTTGTTTATTGAAATTATTATATCATTTTGTTGTTTCATTATGTTAATCTGATGCATTGTAAAAAGTGATTTTCATATTTTAGGTACCCTTTATACATGAAGGTTTAAAACCACTTGTTAAATGGGAATAATCATTCAATTTGGTATTGAATCCATTAAGCTAGACATTTCTTTTGAAAACTTTGATCTTTATTCTCAGCCTACAATTTTCTTTAATTCCTCTTTTTTTGCTGTTGTGGTTGTGCTGTCTCATTTGGTATCAGAAAAAGAAAAAAGTCTGAAATTTAAATGAAATATCAGAGGATATTCAACAGCAAAGCAATCTAGAGGAAAAAGAGAAGAGGAGGCATTATGGTTTCTGACCCAAAAACTTACCTGCAAGGACCTAGTAACTGACATAAAAGGACACATAAGTCAATTGAAGAAAATAAAGAACATGATAAAAAAGTTATGTATCTTTAGATCACTGACCATCAAAAAATGTGCTAAGAAGGAATTAGTGATTAAGGGATGAAAATATTCATGAATGCAACACGAAAAAATAAAATATATCTTAGAAAAAATACATATTGCTGAAAAAGAGTTTTAAGTAAATATGCCTTTGAAAATTGAATATCCCCTTCTGACCAGGTCAAAGCTTGGACTTGCACATTGCTATAAGTTTGGCCTGTGATCTCCAGACCATGCCTCACCTTCCTGGCCCAAGCACATCTGCTGGTCACTCCAGCTTGGAGTTCCTTTCCGTCTGAATCACAGCTCAGACCTGTGCCCTGCTATAAGGTGGCCAGCGGTCCTTAGACCATGCACACACCCCCAGAAACCTTCACCAAGCTACTTGATGGTCCTTGGGTTTTCTTCTTCTCCTTCTTCTTCTTCTCCTCTTCCTCTTCTTTCTCTTCCTCCTCCTTCTCCTCCTCCTTCTCTGTCTCTCTATCTTTTTCTCCTTTTTTCATTTTTTTGATTTCTTCCACTCATACAAAGTTGATAAATACCCCATTCCACTCCCTCCCTCCACCCCTCCCTGTCTACCCTTGCTCCCTCCACCCTTTTCCCTTTCATTTCCCCCCTCCCTCCCTTTCTCTCACTGCTCCCCCCCCCATTTCTGAAGCATCCTTTAGTGTGCATGTCAAACTTCCCCTTGGGTCCTCTTCTCTGATGAGTTGTAAGGACTCATTGGCATTGCCTAGAGCTCTTTTTGCAATCTCCTTTAATATAGGAACACATTGTGACTGTTAATCCCTTGCCTCTAAGAATCCTAGTGCCTGTGATCCATGCTAGACTTTGGAGTTCAATGATATGTTGGTAATTGCGCAGGTCATTCAAAGTCCTATTATGATTACTTTGGCTCTAACTTGTATGGAGTATCTTGCATATAGTTGCTCCTCCCCATCTTTATGCTCTTACAATCTCACCACCCCCTCTTCTGCAAACTTGAAGATGAGGAGATAGACCATATATTGGGCCACAAAATGAATCTCCTCATATACAGAAAAATTTGAAATTTATGTAAGCACAACTTACCTAATTCATATCTTGAATGAGGATGAATTGAACTATAAATAGTTCTGATAACAACTGAAGAAAATAAATGTCCTCTACTAGATGGATTCAGTACAGAATTCTATCAGACATTTAAAGAACAACTAACACCATGACTCTTTAAATGATTCCATAAAATAAAGAAGGAAGGAATACTATGAAACTCTTTCTACAAAGCTAATATTATACTAATCCCAAAACTTAATATACAATTAAAAAAGAAAGCTATAGGCAAATATTTTTGATGAACACAGATGCAAATATTCTCAACAAAATTTTAACAAATCAGATCCAAAACATGTCAAAAAGATTATTCACTATGATTAAGTAGGGTTTATGCCAGTCACAGAAGGATGGTTCAACATGCACAAATCAATAAATGTAATCCATCATTTAAACAAATCCAATGCTCCAGACTGCTTGATACTCTCAATACATGCAGAAAAAGGTTTTGACAAGATCCAACATCTGTTTTATGATGAACCCCAGAGACAATTGGAATGGAAGTAACTTATGTCAAAATAATAAAAGCTATATACAACAAGCCAGCAGCAAGAGTACCAAATGAGAAAAAAGGTGAAACATTCCCACTTCGATCAGGAACTAAACAAGGCTGGCCACTTTCACGGATTCTATTTAATATTGTGCTTTAAGTCTTAGCTAGAGCCATAATCCCAGAGAGAGAGATACAAAGGATTCAAATCAGAAAAGAAGAAGGTCAAAACTATCTCTATTTGCAGACAACATGATCTTACACCTGAGAGATCCTAAAATCTCCACCAGGAAACTCCTGGAACTAATACAGAAGTTCAGCAGAGTGGCAGGTTACAAAATAAATGTGTAAAAATCAGTGGCCTTCCTATACACCAAGCATATAAAAAGCGAGAACGTCCTAAGACAAACAATCCCATTTAGCATAACCTCTGAAAACAATGAAAGACTTTGGTATAAATCTAACCAAAGAAGTGAGAGACCTTTAAAATGAAAAATTTAAAACCCTAAAGAAAGAAATTACAGAAAACACCAAAAGATGGAATGACCTTCCATGCTCCTGGATTGGCGAATCAACACCATAAAAATGATCATCCAACCAAAAGCAATATAGAGGTTCAACGCTATACCAATTAAAATCTCCAAGCAATTCTTTAAAGTAATTGACCAAACAATCTCAGTATTTATATGGAAGCACAAAAGGTCCAGGATAGCAAACAAAAAAAATCCTGATTAACAAAAACACTGCTGGAAGTATCACCATACCAAACCTTAATCTATACTACAAATCCATAGTTATAAAAACAGCCTAGTACTGGCTCCAAAATAGAAATGTAAATCAATGGATCAATGGATAAGGGTTGAATATCCAGATATAAGCCCACACAATTTCAGCCATTTGATTTTTGACAAAGGTGCCCAAAAATTCAATGGGAAAAGAAAAGCATTTTTCAACAAATGGTGCTGGCAAACTGAATATCCACATGCAGAAGATTAAAACTGGACCTGTACTTGTCACTATGCACAAAAATTAATTCCAAATGGATCAAGGACCTGAATATTAGGCCAGAGATTATAAAAACCCTAGTTCAAAGGGTAAGGAACACCCTCCAGCAGATTGGGCTAGGCCAACAGTTCCTAAACAGAAACCTAATAACACAGTTACTAGAACCAACACTCAACAAATGGGATCTTATGAAATTAAAGAGCTTCTGTTTAGCTAAAGAGATTGTAAACTGAGCAAAATGAAACCTACAAAATGGGAGGAAATCTTCACTAACCACACATTTAATAATGGTCTAATATCCAGAATGTACAAAAAGCTTAAGAAATTAAACAGCAAGCAGATAAATAGCCCAATTAGAAAATGGGCCTCAAAACTCAAAGGAAACTTTTCCAGGGACAAAATTGAAATGTCTAACAAATATCTTTCAAAACATTCCACATCTTTAGCCATCATGGAAATGCAAATCAAAATTACCCTGAGATATCATCCCACCACAGTCAAGTTGGCAAACATCCACAATAAAAACAACACCAAATACTGAAGAGGATGTGGGCAGAAGAGAACTCTCAAACATTGCTGGTTAGTGTGCTGGCTTTTACAAACACTCTAAAGATTAGTATGGTAGTTTCTAAAAAAGTTATGGATTGAAATGCCATATGATCCTGCTACACCACTACTGGAAAATAATCCCCCAAAATGCATCAATTCACTATAGTGACAGGAGCACATCCATTTTCATTGCAACACTATTTACAATAGCAAAGTCATGGAATCAACCCAAATGTCCAATAGCTGATGAATGGAAAATGAAAATGTGGTACATTTATACAATGAAATACTACTCAGCCTTCAATAAAATGAATTAGTGAAATTTGCTGGGAGATGTATGGTATTAGAAGAAATTATACTAAGTGAAATATCCCAGGCACAGAAAGTTAGATGTGGTATGTTCTTCCTTATATGTGCATCCTGGTTCCAAACTGATTTAATGATATATTCAAAGATAAATTTCAGTAACACCCACTATAATCACAAAGAAATTAAATCTAGGATGGAAGGGGAAAGAAGGCCTGATAAGAACAGAGACAAAAGAACACACTTCAATAGAGAAATTAGGCCACAGTCATGAACTACAAGTAAGTAGTGCGACATCTGATATAGCTCACTCTCATTTCCCCTTCTGTTCACTCTGGATTGAACGGGTCTGATCTACCCAGTCAGGGAGGGGACAAGGGCTGACAGAGTATAACCAACCAGCAACCTGGTGTCTGACTCCCCTCATACTGTGTCCTACTCTTAAACTTCCATCTACCTTTAATCCTCTTCTTATAATAAGACTTTCATTTAAAGTCTTTTTTCACTCATTTAAACACTCTTTTATCTTTGATTAGGAGATAACCTTGAAACCCAATCAGAATACCGCCAAGAGCAGTGCAGGAACAGCAACACTGAAAAACAAACAATCATAATTCAGTACACCAAAGACCCTACAAGATTCACCCTGAATCCGACCAGCCAAATCTCTCTATCCTAAAGTTTAGGGAAATTTGCAGAAGAGAAGGCAACAAAATTGTAAGAGCTTAAAGATGGGGAATACCACTATTCTTGCCTATTATCAAGAAATTCCACTCACATTTCGGCTGCAGCAGCCAGGATATTGCTACAATGCAATTCGACCTTGCCTGTCCCACATAATGGCTAACAGGTCAACAAGTGCTCAAAGTTTAGCATGGATTTCAGGGGAGAAGTCTTCAGATGGTAGGCTCCTTAGAGACAAGGGGTTAAGCATATATAACAGAGCTCCCATATTAGTGGGTGGCCCAAGAAGGAGCCACAAGCAATGCCACTGAGTCTCAAACCTTCACTAGTGGAGATGACTCAGAGGGCAATTCAACACCCATATAAACAGATATTCTGGAGGATGGGAGAGAGCAGGCAGGAAATACCAAGAGAGGAGGAGGGCAGAAAGAGGGAAGAGAGAGAGGGAACCGGGAGAGAGGAATGGGGGACAAAGGGTGGGAAAAAAACAGGGATGGGGAGGGGGGGGTACCTACCAAGCTTGTATAACTAGGTAAAAATAACACTAATGGTTTGAAAAAATTTGAATATCCACTCACAAAAGAATGACATTTGGTCTGATTTCTCACAATATAAAAATTAACTTTAAGCTATTAAAGTCCTAAATGCAAGACCTGAAATCACAAGAGGAAAGCATACAGTAAATTTTGTGACATTCTCCTATAAAGATTATTTGAGACACTAAGTGAATGGGAAACAAAAACAATGTAAAACAAAATCACTTCAAATTCAAAACCTTCTGCATAGAAGAGGAAACTTGAAAAGACAGTGAAAACACACTGTGCCAGCTTCCCTTTTCTGTTGCTGTGAGAAAACACCCCAAGTCAATCAACTTAAAGAGAGAAAGGGAGATTAGTTAAGGTTATAGTTCCAGAGGGGAGATAGTCTTTCATGTGGAAGAGTTATGACTGGCAGCAGAAACTGGAGTAGGCCTTGGTTACTGCAGACATTTAAGAGACAGAGAGCTGTTAGACTGCTTGCTACAAGAGCAGATCACTCCTAAAAGTAGGGTGGGACTAATCCACCTCAAGGCCCACCCCCTGTGATTGCCTTTTTCCAGCAAGACACCATCTCCCAAAGACGTCATGACGTTTGCAAGCACATGAAATAATGAGGGACACATTTCAAAGCATGACAAGCACTCAACAGAATAAGAAGTAACATTTCCAAGCTCTAAATTCAAAAAGCAATATAAATTGAATATAAGGGACAAAACTATCAACAAAGCAAATAATCTGATTGCACAATTGGAAAAATACCTAAATAGATATTTCTCAGAAGATATACAAATGACTAATAAAGAAGGAAGGCTATGCAACCCTAGTAATTAGGTAAATGAAAATAAAATGCAACATATTAGTGCCCTTTTATTTTTTAATTATTAATTTTTTTACAGTTTCTGTCCATATCCTCTTCCTGTTCCTCCAACCTCTCTACACCCCCTCACCTCCTTTCACTAATCCACACTTTTCCTTTCCACCCTCATGTTTCTCTGCATGTGTGGATTACAAGGTTCCCTTGAGAGTACCTGTATTAGTACAGACCTGGTGTTTGTGGCAATATAATTGACCTTTCAGTGGGTAAACAAACATGTAGGGATGCTCCCTTTCATTTTCCAGCACCTACACATAGGGTTCCCTCTGAATGTAGTTGGTTCTCCTGGGATCATTGGTGGCCCACGAGGGAATATTGATATGCTAGGCACTGTGTAGATCTGGTGGGAGAGAACTTATTGCAGTGAGCTCCTGGATGCAGCAGCACTGTCATTACTGGAGTGTCCTGGTTGATAGTACACTTGCCCATTTTTTAAACTACTACAATCTTACCACCCCCTCTTCAGCAAGGTTCCCTGAGCCTTGGGATGAGGAAAGATATGTATGGCTTGAGTAGGGCCAAGCATTCAAGGGTCACTGATTTTCTGCACTCTGGTGAGTTATGGTTTTCTACCTCAATAATCTTGGGTTGCAATAGGCTATATCTTGGCTGAGCAGCACCCTTTTTAGAATTGCAGTAATAATTATAACAATAATTGATTATGTTATGGAGAAATATATACACCTGTTACTGGGTGGAGCATAAATTACTAGCGACATTATTGAATGAAATATGGAAACCACTAAAATCTTAATCTTATTACCCAGTAACTCCACTATTGAGTATATGTCTAAAAAATAAAATCAATCTGAACTCTTATCTATGTACATTGCAAAATTATTTATACTCGCCAAGGTATGGAATACCCACAATTATGAATAAGTGAATGGATGTTAAATAAAATATGATATTATGTACATATAATATAGTACCAACATTCAAAAAATAGGGAATCTGGTAATTTATATGACAATGTGAATAATCATACTAAAAATATATGATATGACCTGGACCAGACACACAAAGATATATTCTGTCTGATTACACTCACACACATACAAAATAACAGAATGATAGTTACATGGGACTGAGAATAGATGAAATTAGGATGATGTTTGCCATAAGATAGAAAAAAAAGCTAGAATAAACTAAAGTCAAGAGTCTTGTTTTACAGTTTTGCTATTATAGCTAATGGCTATAAATCATATGCCTGAATATTGCTGAAATAGATTTTTAACTATTTTACCACAAAAACTGAGTATGTGAGGAAATGTATATGCTAATTAGCTTTATTAGTCATTTGCCAATGTATAGTATATACATTTCATAATATCTTTCACATCATAAATATATACAATGTCTGTCAGTTCGAGTACAAACAAGAAAGCAAATCTAGGTCAGTCATATAACAATTAAATTTGTAGTCAGACACTGTTGCAGTTATTCTGCCTGTTGCTGATAAATCCATAACCAAAGAGTCTAGGGGAACAAGGAGTTTTATTCTGGCTTATGATTGTCTGGGTATCATTTTTAATCCATCTTGGCAGAAAAGTTCATGTGAAAACCAGGGGACAAAGGCAACAGCCATACCATATCCAGAGGATTACTGATAGAGGAGCAAACCTCATTTGCCAATCCGCAAGTTCGTTCCAGTATGCTGAAGAATGCCAATGTACTGAACCAGCTCCCTCCATCTTACCCACCTCCCCAGGGAATGGACCCATGCACTATTGGCTGGGCCTTCCCGCATCAATTAGGAACTCTCCTGCAGGCTTGCTTAGGGCTTGTCTTTAGCTATCAGTTCTTCAAAGATGTACCTAAAGCTCATCCCGCAATTGTCAAATTGACACCACAGGCACATTATTTAGTGAAATCATGACCAAACTCAGGTATGGGTATCAATGAATATTGCAGGATTGAGGAACTAGATAAATTGGTTGCCATTCAAGAGTGAGGGCTAGAGTTCAGATCCCCAGTACCCATATGAAAAGTTGGGGAGGTTTGGAGGCCCCATGTAATCCAAGCACTCAGGAGGTAGAGAAGATTATCAATGGGGTAAACTGCCTAGCTGAATTAATGAATAGTTGAGGTCTGGGTTCAATTGAGAGACCTTACCTCCACAAATAAAGTGGAGAACAATTCATGCACACATTCACCCATATCCATGCATACTCCCACATGTTTGTACATATTCTTGCATATCAAACGCATACATATGTAAGACAAAAATTGGATTCATATGTTAAGCACTAGAAAAAAAACTGCTCTAGAAGATTTCAGGGCACACAAAACTTTCTTCACACAAGGGAGAATCATAATTAACTTTTCCACTGTGGTTCTACACATCAGCCTATAGTCTTCCTGTGTGCCTTCACTTAATCGTAACTAGATCACTGAGTCCTACCAACAATCTCTCTTCTTTCCCCCACACTGATTCTTCTTTTCATCTATGTTCTCCTCTCTTTCCCTGTACCAAAAAGGAAAATACAAACAAACAAATCCACTATTAATTACGAATTTTGATTTCAAGATTTCTGTAGTCATTTTATATGAAAGTTGACATACTTTGTGTTAAATGGTGTTTTTCTCTGAATGGATAGCCACAGTTTTGTCCTAGAATATTAAGATCTCATCTGTTGACTGTTGATATTCCCTCAGAGATAGAGACGGGGGGGGTTAGAATACATACCCACCCATGTGTCCCTACATATGAGGTCTGGGAGGAGCTAGAATGACAGTGTGCCTGTACACTTGCATGTGCACACACTTGTGTATGTATCTAGTCAGGTACCCTCATACATGAGGTTGAGAGGGACCCCAGAGCTCATAAGCAGAGGATGATTAGTTGGAGGTGAGGGGTTCGATCCTTGCAGCCATGGGGAAACCATCAGCTATTCTATGAAGAGCTGCATTTGAAATGTCCCTGCTCCTGTTAATAACCCTGGTCCCTACTCCTGTAAGCTCCATAAACTCACTGGTTCCTCAATTTGAACTTTGGTGTAATCATTACTTTGGTTTGTTGTGGAACTCATGTCTGGGGTGGTAAAACAATTGTATGTAGTGTCTCCCTAGGAAAAGTAATTCACACAACACTTTGTAAATCAAGAATCTTCTGATAAACTTTTAAGAAATAACCACCATTCTTACCTAAATGAATTAGAAGCTTGTAAATATTACAGGTCTAGATGGTCCAAACTACCTTATGATTATACATATAGAAAAAGTATTTACTAGAGTATTTTGAAATTAAAATAAATATAATGCAACAGGCTATACCTGATTACTATCCAATTATTTTTTCTTGTTAAGCTAATGATTTTTCTGAAACATTTCTAGTAAAATCTATGTACATACTGAAAAACTCCAGTGATTACAATTTTATACTAACAGATAACTTATTTTCAATCTTTTTTCCCAAAGCTTTATCAAAGTTGAGCAACAGAAACACACTTAAATTTTTTCATAGTAAAAAAAATCATCAAATATTGAAAACCACAAGCAGTCCTTGTTTGCAAAAAACAATTATATAGTTAATAAAATAAAATTTTATTATGTGTTATAATTTAATAAATGGAATTCCAAGGTAATGAAAAACTTACCTTTGTTCAGAAATGTCAACACTTTGAAAAAAATAATACTTCTCAGTTTAATTCATGTAAGCTAGTTTAATTAAGGGCCTAGGGTTTTTCCCTTATATAGAATAGAACTCATCGATCCAGGGATATTGAACTGTTTTTAAGATAATACTTACACATTTTAGTTTCTTCTTTGATAGCTTTCTGTTTAGATCCATGGTCCATTTTTTAATTGGATTGTTTGTTTTCTTAATATTTAATATTTTTTGATTTCAGCAAATCAGATACTATAAGAAAAATATGAGAGTATATGTCAAAGCAGTTCAAATCAACAATTCTTCCTACCAATATTAGTTCATTATGAATACAAACCTTTATGTAATTTTTGTTGTGCTTTAAGTGTTGGGATAGATGCTGGGAGTGATACAGATAGGTCATCATTTTTGGACTTCAGATTCTAGGTTGGAAGTCAGGTACTTTTCAGTGTTGTAATCCCTTCTTTATAACTTATCTCACTCAGTCTGACATTTGTATTCATCAGTTACATGTAACTTCTGTGACAAAAACACCAATCTCTGAAAGTAAATTCGAATGTATAGCTTATTAACTTTTTTCTTTTTAAAAATTTAAATAGACATCAAATTTCCTTCTTTCCAGAGTAATGCTTTTACTTATTACTCTTCTTATAGTTATATATGTGATCTCATCTCCATTATTCCTAAGAAGCTCTAGCTTCTTGATGACATAGAATATACACATTTGTACCTATATATTTTTGTGCCTATATTTTGATATATGATATAGATAGGCAAGGTAAAGTCAATACAGGAAATATTTATAATAAATTAGCTATCTTTAGTTAAAGTTTGAATGATACAGACCTGATTAGAAGTAAGAATTGATGGGCCATTTAAGTAATTCACCACTCCTGATCCAATTTAGGTAAGATGTGTTTACTTAGAAATTCATCCATCTCTTCTGTGTTGTCAAACTTCACTGAGTATAAGTTTTTGAAATATGATGTTATAATTCTGTGGATTTCTTGGGTATCAGTAGTGATTACTCCATGTTCATTTCTAATTTTGTTAATTTGGGTTTTCTCTCTCCTGCTTTTGGTTAATTTAGCTAGGGGTGTATCTATCTTATTGATTTTTTCAAAGAACCAGCTTTTTGACTGGTTGATTTTTTCTATCGTTTTCTTAGTCTCGATTTCAGATATTTCTCCCCTTATTTTGCTAATCTCCTCTCTTCTACTACTTTTGGGATCAGATTGCTCAAGTTTCTCTAAAGCCTTAAGCTGCATCATTAAGTTATTTATTTCAGATGTTTCCATTTTTTTGATGTAGGCATTAAGAGCTATGAACTTACCTCTTAGAACAGCTTTCATTGTGTCCCAGAGATTTTGGTAAGTTGTATTTTCGTTATCGTTCACTTTCAGGAAATCTTGAATTTCCTTTTTAATTTCTTCCTGAATCCAGTTCTCATTCAGCATCATATTGTTAAGTTTCCAGGAGTTAGTGTATTTTCTCTTGTTTGTTGTGTTGTGGATGTCCAGCTTTAGGCCGTGGTGGTCTGATAGGGCACAGGTTAGAATTTCAACTGTTTTGTATATGTGTAGATTCATTTTGTGGCCCAATATGTGATCTATTTTGGAAAAAGTTCCATGTGCTGCTGAGAAAAATGTGTATTCTTTTGTGCGTGGGTGAAAAGTTCGATAGAGATCTGTAAGGTCCATTTCTTTCAGGGTTTGATTAAGTTCCAAAGTGTCTCTGTTAAGCTTTTGACCTGTTGATCTATCCCATGTTGAGAGGGCGGTGTTGAAGTCCCCAAGAATTATTGTTTGGGGGTTGATATCTTGCTTTAGGCGCTGGAGGGTTTTCTTAATGAATGTGGAGGGGCCCGTATTGGGTGCATAAATGTTGAGGATTGTGAAGTCTTCCTGGTGAATTGTACCTGTGACTAAAATGTAGTATCCATCTGTGTCTCTTATGATTTTCTTTATTTTGAAGTCCACTTTGTCTGAAAGCATAATTGCTACCCCTGCCTGTTTCCTGGTTCCATTAGCTTGTAAGATTTTGGACCAGCCTTTCATTCTAAGGATGTGCTTATCTTTTGTGGTGAGATGAGTTTCCTGAAGGCAGCAGATTGTTGGATTGTGGTTTTTAATCCAAGTTTGTAATCTATGTCTTTTAATCGGTGAATTAATACCATTGACATTTAATGTTATAATGGAGAAATTATTTTTAATTCTGCACATTTTTTATGTTTAGTAGATTTTGTAAGCATGTAGTTTGATAAGGAAATTGAAGAAGTAATCTCGAATCTTCCCACCAAAAAATGTCCTGGACCAGATGGATTCAGCACAGAATTCTACCAGACATTTAAGGAGTCAATAACACCAATACTCCTTAAACTGTTCCATCAAATAGCAAAGGAAGGAACACTACCAAATTCCTCCTATGAAGCTAATATCATCTTAATCCCAAAACCTTATAAAGATTCACTTAAAAAAGAAAACTATAGGCCGATCTCCCTGATGTACACAGACACAAAGATTCTCAACAAAGTCTTAGCAAATCAGATTCAAAAACATATCAAAAAGATCATTCACAGGGACCAAGTAGGCTTCATCCCCGGCACGCAAGGTTGGTTCAACATACGAAAATCAATAAATGTAATTCATCATGTAAACCAGTCCAAAGTCCAAGACCACATGATACTCTCAATAGACGCAGAAAAAGCCTTTGACAAGATCCAACAGCCTTTTATGAACAAAACGCTAGAGACAGTAGGAATGGAAGGAAGCTTTATCAATATAATAAAAGCTGTATACAACAAGCCCACAGCAAGGATTATGCTCAATGGGGAACAATTGGAAGCATTCCCACTTTGATCAGGAACTAGACAAGGCTGTCCACTCTCACCACTTCTATTCAATATTGTACTTGAAGTCTTAGCTGAAGCCATAAGACAAGAAAGGTACATAAAAGGGATTCAAATTGGCAAGGAAGAAGTCAAGCTATCCCTATTTGCAGATGACATGATCTTATACCTGAGGGATCCCAAAAGCTCCACCAGGAAGCTCCTGGAACTAACTGAGAAGTTCAGCAGGGTGGCAGGATACAAAATAAATGTGCAAAAATCAGAGGCCTTCCTATATGCCCAGAATGAAAGAAGTGTAAAAGCCTTGAGAGAAACAATCCCATTTACTGTAGCCCCTAAAAAAATGAAATACCTTGGTATAAACCTAACCAAGGAGGTAAAAGACCTTTAGAATGAAAACTTTAAAACCCTAAAGAAAGAAATTGCTGAAGACATCAGAAGGTGGAAAGACCTCCCATGCTCCTGGATTGGCAGAATCAACATCGTAAAAATGACCATCCTACCTAAGGCAATATACAAATTCAATGCTATACCAATTAAAATCCCAAAGCAATTCTTTAAAGAAGTGGACCAATTAATCTCAAAATTCATATGGAGGCACAAAAGACCCAGAATAGCAAAGACAATCCTGAGTAACAAAAACACTGCTGGAGGTATTACCATACCGAACCTTAGTCTATACTACAAATCCATAGTTATAAAAACAGCCTGGTATTGGCTCCAAAATAGACACACAGATCAATGGATAACGGTTGAAGACACAGATATAAGCCCACAAAAATACAGCCATTTGATCTTTGACAAAGGGGCCCAAAGAATCCAATGGAAAAAGAACAGCATCTTCAACAAATGGTGCTAGCAAAACTGGATCTCCACATGCAGAAGATTAAAGCTGGACCCGTACTTGTCACCATGTAGAAGACTTAATTCCAAATGGATCAAGGACCTTGATATCAGGCCAGAGACTATAAAAATCATAACTGAACAGATAGGGAACTCCCTTGAGCTGATTGGGCTAGGCCAACATTTCTTATACAGACATCCAATGGCACAGTCACTGCTACCAACTCTCAACAGTTGGGATCTTGCGAAATTAAAGAGCTTCTGTTCAGATAAAGAGATTGTAACACGAGCTCAAAGGCAACACACAGAATGGGAGAAAATCTTCACTAACCACATATCTGATAGAGCTCTACTGTCCAGAGTGCACAAAGAACTTAGAAAATTAAACACCAAGGAAACCAATGGCCCAATTAAAAAATGGGCCCTGGAACTTAAAAGAAATTTTACCAGAGATGAAATTAAAATGTCTAACAAATATCTTTAAAAATGCTCCACTTCTTTAGCTATCAGGGAAATGCAAATCAAAACTTCCCTGAGATACCATCTCACCCTGGTCAGGATGGCAAAAATCCACAATACAAACAACAACAAGTGCTGGAGAGGATGTGGAGAGAGGGGAACCCTGCTACATTGTTGGTGGGAATGCAGACTCATACAGCCATTCTGGCGAGCTGTCTGGAGATTCTTAAAGAAATTAGAGATTGAAATGCCATATGACCCTACTATTCCACTTTTGGGAATAACCCCCCATGCAGCAGAGGTTCACCTCGATAGCACCAGCACGACTATGTTCATAGCAGCACTGTTTACAATAGCAAAATAATGGAATCAACCTAAATGTCCAACAGTTGACGAGTGGATAAGGAAACTGTGGTACATCTATACAATGGAGTACTACTCAGCCATCAAAAATGATGAATTACTGGAGTTTGCTGAGAAATGGATGTCATTAGAAACAATTATATTAAGTGAAGTATCCCAATCCCAGAAAGTTAAGCGCCGTATGCACTCCCTAATAAGTGGCTCCTAGTACCAAACTCACCCAGCCCACATTGAGACACTCAAGGGTAAATCTATGTAATATGGTAATTGCAAGGATTGTGAACAGGAGGGATGGGGTTGGAGAGCCACACCAGACACAAGGAGAGAGGGGAACATGTTACAGCAGAGAAAATCGACCTCCAAGGAATGCAAGTAAGTAATGTGACACCTGGTTAAGTTCTCAGACATTCGTTCCTGATCATGTACAACTGAGGGGGTATGATCTCACCAGAAGGAGAGGGCATATAGTCTGGCAGATGAAAAGAGATCATTTTGCAAATGGATGACTGATCCCTCCCTCACCGAGGTTTCCTGCTTTTATTACATCTATCCTTGAATGTGCTATTATAACAAGACTCCAGTTTAACAGTTTTTTGTGTCTGACCAGGGGATGACATACAGTGCCCATCAGGATGGAGTGAAGGACATAGTAGGAGCAGAAAAACTGCAAAAGAAAATCAACAAATCACAATCCAGAACTTCAGAGACTCTGTATCATCCACATAGAACTAAGCCAGTCTAATCTCTCCCCATCCTGAAGCTCAGGGACATCTGTGGAATAGGGGGCGGTAAGATTGTAAGAGCAAAACGATGGGGGGAGCAATGATTTGAAAAGTCTCCACACTAGATAGGGCTGAAGCAATCATAATAGGACTTTGCATGCCCTGCGCCATGTCCATCACACTATTGACCTCACAAAGTCTAACATCGGATAAAAGCACCAAGATCCTTGGAGGCAAGGGATTGATGGCCACAGTAGTGTTCCTATGCTTAAGGGGAACACGAGAAAGGGTTCAGGGAAATGACACTGGGTCCTTTTATGTCATGAGAAAGGAGGACCAAGAGGAGAGTTAGGCATACACAATAAAGGACTCTCTGGGAATTGTGAGGGGAGGTACTGGGAGAGGGGAGGGAGGAAGGGGGAGCAGGGGGTTCGGGGGGAGGAGGAAAGGGGAGGGAACTGGTCTACCTATTAAGTTTGTATGAGCGGAAATAATAATAAAAATGTTATAAAAAAAGAAGTAAGAATTTATGGAAGTAAATTAATATTTAACTTCAGGGTCCAATAATTTCCTGTGCAGTTTCCTGGTGAATATTAAAATTTAGATAATTATTGTGAGTAGTAGTATGTGTGGAGATGAATGTAAGAATAGAAACTAAAAGACTATAAAAAGGTTACTAAGAAGGTTGTGCTGAAAGAAATAAAGGCACAAACATAACAGGGAATCTGGATCCTTAGAACTTCATCTATCACAATGAGATAACAAAGGCATCCACTACTAAAACTCCTATACAATCATTACTGTTTCTGTTTTACCGCTTGTGCTTGCTTATGTGAACTTCTGATTGTTTTCCTTTCTGTTCATACTTTTGCTCACTTAAGTGGCCTTGTAAGACATTAGCCATATTGCTCCTACAAACTGCTCCTTCCTTGGTCATTCTGTCCTATCATCCTTATGATCTCTCTTATTCTTTGTCCCTAATATTAAATTCAATTTCAGAGATTGTGTTCCCATTTTTAAATAAATAAATTTCTGCTACTATTCTGAGAAATACCATGTGAAATTGATGATGAATGTACCATAACCAGTAATAAATCCTTGTAATTCAGTGTGAGGTCTTGTGATTTTCATTTATACTTCAATCAAAAAAACACTTCTGTGTTTTTGTCTATAAAATCATAATGGGAATAGAGTACCTCTCTTCCATGTAACAACCACATGGGTTTATCAAAGCATATCATAATGGAGATGCTTATCTTTCTGAAGGATTCCCCAACTCATTCTGTTACCAAAGTAAATTATATATATTTGACTGATAAGTCAAACTATATTATTCCAAATTTGTTGTAGCTGTAAAATTATTGAAGTTTTCCTTCTGGGTTCCCCACAAATGTTTGATGTTTACTGCAGAATCTATATATTAACACAGACAATCCAAAATAAAAGCTTAGTGATTTGTAAACTCTAAACAAGCTGAGAAAACTGTTATATACATATGTGTGCGTTTGTTTGTGTGTGTGTGTAATTCTCTTTAAAAATATTAATGACAAAAAAGATACTGTCTTCCATTGTAGCCGACTCTAATTATGAATCACTAACACCACTGACTCATTCTTGCTTCTCATGCAGGCAAGAACTAAGAAAAACCCTCACTTTTCAAACAGTTATTTCCTTCATTCTGGTGTTCAGATCACTTAACAACACAGTCAAATTTTCTCAGTCCAAGGAAGATTCTATTGTCTTTTAAGTCATAGCCATATAAAATTTTTAATGCATATCATGTAAATAGATAACACTTCCTTATTTAGCCTTCTTTGCCTGCATTTCTTGAATTATAGAAATGATCCCATTTCTTTTTTCAAAAAGAGTTATTTTTCAGTCATATGACAAATACCCTCACCTACTGCATTGTGAACACAAACCAGCACCAGATAAGAGCCATGTAGAGCATTTGGAGCCAGAGAACAGCCATATCATACAAGTAGATCCCATCCAATTCCAGAGAATCTTTGCCAGCAACAGCCAAAGTCAGATAACCTCATCTGATTCAGGAGAACCAAAGCAAACACCAAAGCCAGCAGTCACAGATTTAACAGAAAATGACCAAGTCACATCATAAAAACCACAAAATACACCAAAAATCAGAAAAACATGTCTCCTAAAAAAAAATCAGCCCCCATGTTATAAATCCCAATCAGAACAACCCATGGATACCAGTCAGGAAATCAGTACTGAGGATAGGGTCTTTTGAAGAAATGTTATTGACATTATCAACAAACTTTGAGAAGAATTACAAAAGGTGTGGGAGGAATGACAAAAGGAATATGAACTTAGAGAGGAAATGAGTAAGTATATGACCTTATCAAAATAGAAAAGTAATAAAAATTATGAGATGAAAAAGGCAGTAGAGGAAACAAGAAGTTTAGAACAGGTGAAAAAATGTCAAATATAAAAATTTTGTCTATCTTGAGACATGACTAACAGATCGGATTAAAACCACAACACATCAATATGCTGCCTCCAAGAAATACACCTCAGTTTGAAAGACAGGCAATATCCCTGGGTCAAAGTATGGTTGAAGATATTCAAATGCAAGTAGGAAACAAGGAGGAATAGCCTTCCTAATATCAGCAAAATAGACTTCAAACTGAAACAAAGCATAAGATACAGAAGGATATGACCTACTCATCAATATAGCAATACATCAAGAACTCACAGTTGTTAACATATATGCTCCAAACATAGGCTCACTAATGTTCCTTAAACAAACTACAGCACAAAAAACAATAAATCAACCCAAACACAATAGTAATGTGGGATTTCAACAGCCCAATCTCAACTAATAGACAGGTCAACAGACCAAAAACTGAACAGAAGCACATTGGAACTAAAAAAGGCATAAAAAATGGACCAAACAGACATCTACTCGATATCCTATCTAACCTCCACAAATACAAGAAAATCAAACTCACCACCTGTAATTTATTCAAACACCAGGGAATAAAGATGGACATTCATAACCAAACAGACAACAGAAAAGTATGCAATGGTTAACATGTCAACAAGACCCCATGGAATAGCATGGATCTCAGGGGAGATGGCTTCAGGCAGTAGGATTCTTAGATGTGAGGGGTTAAACAGATATAACAGTTCCTACATTAGTGGACAGCCCATGAAGGAGCCCCAAGATATGTAACAGAGTCCTGGACCCTCACTAATGTAAACAACTCAGAGGGTACCTCAGGGCCCATATAAGTTAAAATGCTGGAGGGAGAAGGCAGGAAACACTAAGAGAGGGGAGGGAGGACGGAAAAAGGTAAGAGAGAGAGGGAACTGTGGGAAAGAGAGTGGGATAGGAGGATAGGATGGGGGAGGAGAGGAAGGAGGGGAAGAGAGACTAGTGTACCCACCTATTGCGCTTGTGTAACCAGGTAAAAATATATTTTTCTCCCACATTTTATTTTTTTCCTAATAATACAAGGTCAATAGGTAACCCCCATCTTCTCCATCCCTCCTCCCCACCCCAGTAGTCCCCCTTGCACTCTCCCCCTTCCCCCTTCCTTTCACCCTCCTCCCTCCCATTCCCTGGAGCATCCTTTTGTGTGAAAACAAAATTCCCTCTGTGTTCACCTTAGTGAGTGTTCAGGACTCAGTGGCACAACTTGGGACCCCCTCTTGGGCTCCCAGTTACCATGGGAACTCTACTATGACTCTTTAATCCCTTGCCTCTAAGGATCCTTACTGCCTGGAGTCTTCTCCCCTGTGATCCTTGTTAGACATTGTGGGGGGGGGTGTCATTGACATGTAAGCCATTGTGCAGGTCAGGCAAAGTCCAATTCTAGCTACTGTGGTCTTAACTTGTGTGGAATATCTTGCATATTATTGGTCCTCCCCATCTTTAGGCTCTTACAATCTTGCCACCCCCTCTTCTGCAAGGTGCTCTGAGCTTTTGGGTGGAGAGATACTTGGCTGGTCTAGTTCCAGGTGATTAATGTAGGGTCTTTGGTGTTCTGAATTATGTTTTGTTGTTGTTTTCAGTTTTGCTTTTCCTGCACTGTCCTTGGCTGCATCCTGATTGGAATCAAAGGTCACCTTCTAAAAGGTTTTATTTAAGAAAATTTATAAAGGAAAGGGAAGAACAGAAATAAAGTAGAAGGAAGAACAGAATTAGGACACTGTAGAGAGAGTGGTTAGGCTCTAAATAAGCAAACATTTGCTCACAAGCCCCTAACCCCCCTACCCCAATGACAGGGAATACCCACCTAGCACTGTAAACTAGTCTAAACAGTAATGGACATGGAGAAAACTGAGAGTAGACAGGATCAGATGTCTCAAAACAAACCCAAAACACCTGAGAGCAAATGTCCATTTAAACACCTCTCATTTTAATTTTTAAATAGTTTTTAATTTTTGTCCTTGTTTTACAAGCATAATGGGTACTTAAACCTTCATCTTCCCTACCTTCTTCTTTCTTTCCTTCCCTCCCCTCTCTTAATCAATCCACCCCACTCTCTCCTACCTTAAATACTTAATACTCTTCTGCCCCTACTTCCCCCTCCCTCCCTATCTCTGTAATCTCCCTCCTTGCTTCCTTCTCTCCCTCTCTGTTTTCATCAATTCATTCCACTTCCTTGCAATCTCCTGTCTATCTGCTTCTGTGATTCCTGGCATTCCCTCTGGTTCATCTGCTCTTGTGGAAATTCAGGCCTCTGCTGTAGACTAAGCGGCCCTTCTTAGGGCAGATCCACTGATGGAGCATTCCCCTTTACCTGTGTATCCCTAGCCTCTAAAGTTACCTATTGCTTGAAATTATTTCTCCAGATATCCTCACTAGTCTATGAGGGAATGTTGATTTGTCAGTTACTGTGTCAATCTGGTATAAACAAGTCTCATTACAGTGAGTTACTGGATGTCACAGCCATGCCTTGAGTGGAATATCTTGTCCTGCAATGGACCTTCCTATCTTTAGACTCTTACACTCTTATCACTCCTTCTTCTGCAAGGTTCCCTGAGGCCTAGGATGGGGAGAGATTTGGCTGGCCTGATTCTGGGTGAATGCTGTAAGGTCACCTGCACTCTGTTTTCTCATTGGTTGTTGTTGTCTATTTCACTGTTCTTGTACTGCACAAGGCAGTAACCTGTCTGGGTGCTGAGATCCTTTCCTATCTGCAGGTTGAAAAAAGTTTAAAAAAGGCTTAAATGAGAGAGAAGAATAGGAACAGGAATAGGACATAGTAGAGAGTGTGCTTACTAACCCTTAACCCCTCCCCCCAATGATAGGTTAACACATGCTCAGCACTGTAAGCCAATCTAAACAACAGTGGATAGGGAAGAAACTTGACAGTGGACAGGGTCAGATGTCTTCCATATTTATGGATTTTTTCTTAACGGTGGTTTTATATTTCTATTTAACTGTGTTCCTTTGTCTCCACTCTCTTGGGTGTCTTTTTTCCCCTAATCCCAAGTTATACTCCTCTGAGATTGTAATGGATATTGACACAATATCCCCTTGAGTATGTCATTATGAGAACTTAGTTCTAGGTTCCATTTGTAAGTGAGAACATGCAATGTCTGCCTTTCTGTGTCTGGGATAATTTGCTCAGTATGAATTCTTCCAGTTCCATCCATTTACCAGCAAAGTGCATTAATTCATTTTTCGATGGCTGCATAGAATCCCATTGTGTATATGTACCACGTTTTCATTATCCATTCATCAACTGTTTGGCATTTAGGTTGATACTATGACTTTGATATTGTGAATAGTACTGCAATGAACATGGATGTACATATGTCTTTATATTAAGATAGCACAATCTTTGAGAATATTCCCAGTATTAGTATATCTGGATCATATGGTATTTCAATCCTTAATTTTTTAGAAACCAGCATACCGATCTCCAGAATGGTTGTAAAAACTTGCATTCACATCAGCAATGTATGAGGATTCCATCTCAACACCAAACAACAGGCAGAAAAATGTAATGAAAGAGCAGTGAAATAGACAACCAATCAGAATGCAGAGTACTGGTGACCCTATAATCAGGCCAACCAAATCTCTTCCCATTCTAAGGCTCAGGTTATTTTGTGGAAGAGAGTAAGATTCTAAGAGCCCAAAAATGGGGAGATCCACTACTGGCCAAGACAGTCCATTCAAGAGAGTGACACTGCATCCAGGAACTCACTGAAATGAGCCTTATCCTCACAAGGGCTGACATATCAATATTCCCTTGTAGACCAATGGGGATTTCAGAAGAAAAGATTACATGCAAAGGGAACCTTAAGGACTAAGGCTAGATAGGTGAAAGGCAGTGCCCCTATCTATGACTTAATCTGTCATAGAAACCTGAGCCCATACTAGAGCAGACAATTCAAAGAGAAACTTAGGGCCCAGAGAAGCAGATAGACAGGAGGGTAGAAGGGAGTGGGATGAATGGGTGATGGGAGGGGAGGACAGGAAATGAAATGGAGAGGAATGGAGGGAGGAAAGAGGGGGGCTGGTATAATTATTCATTATGCTTGTAAAAATACAAATAAAATAAAAAACAAATGCCCTCAGATGAAAATCTAATCTAAGAATCACAGGTGAAATGACAATGAATGATAAACCACTGTAAAAAAAAACAATTTAAAAATGACCACAGACACTATGTGATAAGTGATATCAGACAAATACTCTAGCCAGTTCCCAGATTAAACTTGGCTGCAGTCGCATCCCCGCCTCACAGCCTGTGCACTTCCTTTTTCCAGACCAGCTAGACCAGGCTGCCATGGCCCTGCCGGCTTTTTTTTTCACCTTTTACTTTTTCATATCATACAAAGTCAATAGGATCACATTCTTCCCGCCCTCCCAGTGCCTTGCACTTTCCCCACTTCTCCCTTTCTCTCACTCCCCTCTGTCCTTCCCCCTTTCCCAGTGCCTTCCCCTTCCTTGCTTCCCCCTTCCTCTTTCCCCTTCCTCCCTCCCTCCCATCCCCTGGAGCATTTTTTTGTGTGAAAGCCAATCCTTCCCCTGAATCCTCCATCCAGGGAGGGTTCAGGACTCAGTGGCATAGCAAGAAGCCCCTTTGTAGGCTCCTGGTTAATATAGGAATTCTATTATGACTGTTAATCCCTTGCCGCTAAGGATCCTACTACCTTCAAGAGCTTTCTCCCCTGTGATCCATGCTAGACTTTGGAGGGGGGGGGTCACTGACATGTCAGCCATTGTGCAGGTCAGGCTGCTTCATCCCTAACTTGTGTGGGGTATCTTGCATATCATTGGTCCTCCCTGTCTTTAGGCTCTTACAATCTTGCCATCCCTCTTCTGCAAGGTAACACCAAAGACCCTACATTAATCACCTGGAATCAGACCACCCAAATCTCTCCCCTTCCTAAAGCCCATGTGTTTCTTAAAGAGCACACCTGGGCTCTTGTTTCCTTTTCTTAGGCTAGACTAAGCTGCTGCCTTGGGCACACCTCATATTCCAAGCACTGGCAGCTTCCATTTCCTGCCTAACCTCTCCCAGTCTCCTCACTAACTAACCTAATCCTTCATCCAGCTCTGTCCATCCCAAGATAGTCATTTAAAAAAAATTCTCCAAGAATTCCTTTCTGCCCTGGACCAGGACCAGGGTGGATTCCCTGCTCCTCAGTTAAGGCTGCTAGAGCACACCCCAGGTCCCAGGTCATCTGTGTATCCCAGTAGCCATTCTGCTTTTCTGCCCTGGACCTGAACCAGGGCAGACTCCCTGGTCCTCAGGTAAGCCCGTAGACCATTCCCTAGGCCCCAGGTCATCTGTACCCCGACTAGTACCCAGACTGCCTTTATGGCCCTGGGGAGGGCCCCTAGGCCACACACCAGGCCCCAGGTCATCTGCGTGCCCTACTAGTCACACTGCCTTTCTGCCCTGGACTAGGGCCATAGTAGACTTCCTGCTCCTCAGGTAAGCCTCCTAGAAAACATCCAGGCACCAGGTCATCTACAGTCCCCACTAGTCATTCTGCCTTTCTGCCCTGGACCTGGACCCAGGTGGACTCCCTGCTCCTCAGGACCAGGGCAGACTCCCTGCTCCTCAGGACCAGGGCAGACTCCCTAATCGTCAGATAAGGCCCTTAGACTTTGTCTCAGGCCACAGGGGATCTGAGCACCACACTAGCCACTCTGCCTTTTTGTTCCAGTCCCCAGGCAGAATCCCTGCTCCTCAGAATTCAACAGAGTCTAGAGAAAACCAAGCAAAGGGCTAGGAAACCAAACCAATTCATCAAATATCTTCTAAAATCATCCCATCATACAGGAGAGAATCTTCACATCCAGCTCTAAGGTAAGTAAACACTTTTTACCATCTTGTTCCTCTCAGTTATTAGTGACTATAGTTTAACATTTACATATAGCCAACCAAAAACACATATATCTTCAGGGAGTAACAATTCACCCTCACATGTCACCAAGGATGTAAACATAAAAAGTGTACTACCATACGAAATTTCAATCCCTGTTGACTAAATCTGCCTTAATTGGTGTCCATCTCTAGGAAAAAACATGAACACCAGAGAGACATACCCAACTTCAAGGCAAACACCAGCAATAATTGCCCAAGTATAGTAATGCTATCTAATTCAGTTCAGCCAAAAACATACAAAAGTAAAAAAATGGACATAAGAGATAAAACAAAAATGCCCAGCTCACAGTGCAAATGCATAGAAATAAAAACCAAGACAACAAATCTGCAAAAAGAACCAACACTAAATTGATGAAATCCAACCAGAACAAACTCACAGAAAATAGCCAAGACAACCATACCCAATATAAGGATTTTCAAAGAATGATCTTTACTATGATCAGAACAATGAAAGAGGAAATCAGGGAGGAATTAAATAACCACATCAACTAGTTTTTTTTAACATTTTTTATTATTATTTCCGATCATACAAACTTAATAGGTAGACTAGTTCCCTCCCCCCCTCCTTCTCCCCCTGAACCCCCTGCTCCACTTCCTCCTCCCCGTCTCCCAGGGCCTCCCCCCCAATTCCCAGGAGTCCTTTATTGTGTATGCCTAACTCTCCTCTTGGTCCTCCTCTCCGATGACATAAAGGACCCACTGGGCATTTCCCTGAACCCTTTCGTGTTCCCCTTAGCATAAGAACACTACTGTGGCTGTCAATCCCTTGCCTCCAAGGCTCTGGTGCCTTTAGCTGATGTTAGACTTTGTGAGGTCAATGTATGTTGGACATTGCCCAGGGCATGCCAAGTCCTATTATGATTGTTTCAGCCCTAACTAGTGTAGAGATCTTAAAGATCATTGCTCCTCCCATCCTTTTGCTCTTACATCTTACCGACCCCTCTTCCGCAAATGTCCCTGAGCTTCATGAGGGAGGAGATTAGGCTGGCTTAGTTCTATGTGGTTGATTTAAAGTCTCTGAGTTCTGGATTGTGGTTTGTTGATTTTCTTTTGCAGTTTTGCTGCTCCTGCAATTCCCTTCACTCCATCCTGATGGGCACTGTATGTCACCCCCTGGTCAGGACAAAAAAACTGTTAAACTGGAGTCTTGTTATATAGCACATTCAAGGGTAGATGTAATAAAAGCAGGGAAACCTTGGTGAGGGAGGGGTCAGTCACCCCTTTGCAAAATGATCACCTTTCATCTGCCAGAATATGTCCCTCCCCTTCTGGTGAGATTATCCCCTCATTTGTACATGATCAGGAACAAACAATCTGTGAACTTAACCAGGTGTCACATTACTTATTTGCATTCCTTGGAGGTCTATTTTCTCTACTGTAACATGGTCACTTCTCTCCTTGTTTCTGGTGTGGCCCTCCAACCCCATCCCTCCTGTTCATAATCCTTGCAGTTACTGTAGGTAATACACAGATTTACCTATGAGTGTCAAGATGGGCTGGGTGGGTTTGGTATTAGGAGCCACCTATTAGGGAGTACATACGGCGCTTAATTTTCTGGGTCTGGGATACTTCACTTAATATAATTGTTTCTAATGACATCCATTTCCCGGCAAATTCCAGTAATTCATCATTTTTGATGGCTGAGTAGTACTCCATTGTATAGATGTTCCACAGTTTCCTTATCCACTCGTCAACGGTTGGACATTTGGGTTGATTCCATGTCTTTGCTATTGTAAACAGTGCTGCTATGAACATGGTCGTGCTTGTGCTATCGAGGTGAACCTCTGCTGTATGGGGGGGGGGGTTATACCCAAAAGTGGAATAGCAGGGTCATATGGCATTTCAATCTTTAATTTCTTTAAGAATCTTCAGACGGCTCGCCAGAGTGGCTGTATGAGCCTGCACTCCCACCAGCAATGTAGGAGAGTTCCCCTCTCTCCACATCCTCTCCAGGATTTGGAGTTGTTTGTATTGTGGATTTTTGCCATCCTGACCAGGGTGAGATGATATCTCACAGAAGTTTTGATTTGCATTTCGCTGATGGCTAAAGAAGTGGAGCATTTTTTAAGATATTTGTTAGACATTTTAATTTCATCCCTGGCAAAATTTCTTTTAAGTTCCAGGGCCCATTTTTTAATTGGGCCATTGTTTTCCTTGATGTTTAGTTTTCTAAGTTCTTTATGCACTCTGGACAGTAGAGCTCTATCAGATATGTGGTTAGTGAAGATTTTCTCCCATTCTGTGGGTTGCCTTTGAGCTCGTGTTACAATCTCTTTATCTGAACAAAAGCTCTTTAATTTCACAAGATCCCAACTGTTGAGAGTTGGTAGCAGTGACTGTGCCATTAGATGTCTGTTTAGGAAATGTTGGCCTAGCCCAATCAGCTCGAGGGTGTTCCTTATCCTTTCAACTATGGTTTTTATAGTCTCTGGCCTGATATCAAGGTCCTTGATCCATTTGGAATTAAGTCTTGTACATGGTGACAAGTACGGGTCCAGTTTTAATCTTCTGCATGTGGAGATCCAGTTTTGCCAGCACCATTTGTTGAAGATGCTGTTCTTTTTCCATTGGATTCTTTGGGCCCCTTTGTCAAAGACCAAATGGCTGTAATTTTGTGGGCTTATATCTGGGTCTTCAATCCTTATCCATTGATCTGTGTGTCTTTTGGAGCCAGTACCAGGCTGTTTTTATAACTATGGATTTGTAATATAGACTAAGGTTCTGTATGGTAATACTTCCAGCAGTGTTTTTGTTACTCAGGATTGTCTTTGCTATACTGGGTCTTTTTTGCCTCCATATGAATTTTGAGATTGTTTGCTCAACTTCTTTAAAGAATTGCTTTGGGATTTTAATTGGTATAGTGTTGAATTTGTATATTGCCTTTGGTAGGATGGTCATTTTTACAATTTTGATTCTGCCAATCCAGGAACACGGGAGGTCTTTCCACCTTCTGGTATCTTCTGCAATTTCTTTCTTTAGGGTTTTAAAGTTTTCATTGTAAAGGTCTTTTACCTCCTTGGTTAGGTTTATGCCAAGGTATTTCCTTTTTTTAGGGGCTAGAGTAAATGGGATTGTTTCTCTCAAGGCTTTATCACTTCTTTCATTCGGGCATATAGGAAGGCCTCTGATTTTTGCACATTTATTTTCTGTCCTGCCATCCTGCTGAATTTCTCAATTAGTTCCAAGAGCTTCTTGGTGGAGTTTTTGGGATCACTCAAGTATAGGATCAGGTCATCTGCAAATAGGGATAGCTTGACTTCTTCCTTGCCTATTTGAATCCCTCTTATGTCCCTTTCTTGTCTTATGGCTTCAGCTAAGACTTCAAGTACAGTATTGAATAGAAGTGGTGAGAGTGGACAGCCTTGTCTAGTTCCTTATAGAAGTGGGCATGCTTCCAATTGTTCCCCATTTTGCATAATCCTTGCTGTGGGCTTGTTGTACACAGCTTTTATTATATTGATAAAGGTTCCTTCCATTCCTACTGTCTCTAGCGTTTTGATCATAAAATGCTGATGGATCTTGTCAAAAGCTTTTTCTGCATCTATCGAAAGTATCATGTGTTCTTGGACTTTGGACTGGTTTACATGATGAATTACATTTATTGATTTTCGTATGTTGAACCAAACTTGCATGCCGGGGATGAAGCCTACTTGGTCCCCATGAATAATCTTTTTAATATGTTTTTGAATCTAATTTGCTAAAACTTTGTTGAGAATCTTTGCGTCTGTGTTCATCAGAGAGATCGGCCTATATTTTTCTTTTTTAAGTGAGTCTTTATTAGGTTTTGGGATTAAAACGATATTGGCTTCATAGAAGGAATTTGGTAGTGTTCCTTCCTTTGCTATTTGATGGAACAGTTTAAGGCGTATTGGTATTATTAACTCCTTAAATGTCTGGTAGAACTCTGTGCTGAATCCATCTGGTCCAGGACATTTTTTGTGGCAAGATTCAAGTTTACTTCCTCAATTTCCTTATGTGTTATAGGGCCATTTAAGTAATTCAAAACTTCCTGATTCAATTTCGGTAAGTTGTGTTTACTTAGAAATTCATCCATCTCTTTTGTGTTGTCAAACTTCACAGAGTATAAGTTTTTGAAATATGAAGTTATAATTCTCTGGATTTCCTGGGTATCAGTAATGATAACTCCATGTTCATTTCTGATTTTGTTAATTTGGGTTTTCTATCTCCTGCTTTTGGTTAATTAAGCTAGGGGTGTATCAATCTTTTTGATTTTTTCAAAGAACCAGCTTTTTCACTGCTTCATTTTCCCTATCATTTTCTTAATCTCGATTTCAGATATTTCTCCCCTTATTTTGATAATTTTCTCTCTTCTACTGTTTTTGGGATCAGATTGCTCTAGTTTCTCTAAAGCTTTAAGCTGCATTGTTGTTTATTTCTGATGTTTCCATTTTTTTGATGTATGCATTAAGCACTATGAACTTACCTCTTAGAACAGCTTTCATTGTGTCCCAGAGATTTTGGTAAGGTGTATTTTCATTATCATTCACTTTCAGGAAATCCTGAATTTCCGTTTAATTTTTTCCTGAATTCAGTTCTCATTCAGCATCATATTGTTAAGTTTCCAGGAGTTAGTGTATTTTCTGTTGTTTGTTGTGTTGTGGATGTCCAGCTTTAGGCCGTGGTGGTCTGATAGGGCACAGGTTAGAATTTCAACTTTTTTGTATATGTGTAGATTCATTTTGTGGCCCAATATGTGATCTAGTTTGGAGAAAGTTCCGTGTGCTGCTGAGAAAAATGTGTATTCTTTGGTGCGTGGGTGAAAAGTTCGATAGAGATCTGTAAAGTTCATTTCTTTCAGGGTTTGATTAAGTTCCAAAATGTCTCTGTTAAGCTTTTGACCTGTTGATCTATCCCATGTTGAGAGGGCGGTGTTGAAGTCCCCAAGAATTATCGTTTGGGGGTTGATTTCTTGCTTTAGGCGCTGTAGGGTTTTCTTAATGAATGTGGAGGGGCCCGTATTTGGTGCATATATGTTCAGTATTGTGAAGTCTTCCTGGTGAATTGTACCTATGACTAAAATGTAGTATCCATCCGTGTCTCTTATAATTTTCTTTGGTTTGAAGTCTACTTTGTCTGATAGCATAATGGCTACCCCTGCCTGTTTTCTGCTTCCATTTGCTTGTAGAATTGTTGACCAGCCTTTTATTTTTAGAGCGTGCCTATCTTTTGTGGTGAGATGGGTTTCTTGCAGGCAGCAGATTGATGGATTGTGATTTTTAATCCAAGTTTGTAATCTGTGTCTCTTGATCAGTGAATTAATTCCATTAACATTTAGTGTTATAATGGAGAAACTATTTTTAATTCCAGACATTTATTATGTTTAGTAGTTTTTTTTTTCATTTTCAGTACACTTCTATTATATATCCTTCCAGGTGATTGTCATATTAGTTCACACTGATATATTCTGCAGAGTATGTTATGTATTACCCATCTTTCTTGAATTTTTTTATTAAAAATTTAATTAAACATTTTAAAATTTTTTACTAGTTCCCTCCCTCCCCTCTCCTCCCCCCGAACCCTCTCCTCCCCTTCCTCTTTCCCCAGTGCCTCCCCCCCAATTCCCAGAGAGTCCTTTATTGTGTATGCCTAACTCTCCACTGGGTCCTCCTCTCCGATGACATATAAGGACCCAGTGGCATTTCCATAAGCCCTTTCTCTTGTTCCCCTTAAGCATAAGATCACTACTATGGCTGTCAATCCCTTGCCTCCAGGGGTCTCGGTGCCATTAACAGATGCTAGACTTTGTGAGGGCAACAGTGCGCTGGACATTGCGCAGGGCATGCAAAGTCCCATTATGATTGCTTTGGCCCCAACTATTGTTGAGAATCTTGCAAATCGTTGCTCCTCCCATCCTTTTGCTCTTTTAGTAGTTTTTATAAGCATATTGCTTCACTTTTAATGGTGTCATACTTGCCTTCTGTTCTCTTGGATATGCCTGTTTTTTTCTTCACGCTTGAGTATCATTTGTAGCATTTTTTGAAGGCCTGGTTTGGTGGACATGTATTCCTTCAAGTTGTCTTTGTGCTGGAAGATTTTTCTTTCTCCCTCGATCATGACAGATAGTTTTGCAGGGTAAATCATCCTGGGTTGACATTTTTGCTCATTCAATGCTTGAAGTATGTGTCTCCAAGCTCTTCTTGCTTTTACTGTTTCGACTGAGAAGTCATTTGTTATTTTAATAGGTTTACCTTTAAAAGTGACTTGTTTTTTCTCCCTTGAAGCTCTCAGCACCAGTTCTTTATCTTGAATGTGGAGTGTTTTAACTATTATTTGCCATGGGGTGCTTCTGTTTTCGTCATATCTGCTTGGGGTGCGGAATGCCTGTTGTATATGGATGGGCCTCTCTTTTTTTATATGAAGAAAGTTTTCCTTGATGATCGTTTGAAAAATTTCCTCAGGGGTGTTATTTTGAGATTCTTGCTCTGGTATTCCATGAATACGCATGTTAGACTTCTTCAGGGTGTCCCATATCTCTTGGATATTTCTCTCAAGTATCTTTTTGGCTTTAACAACCTCTTCCATTGAGCTGGTTAGTACTCCCACTTTATCTTCAAGGTCTGAAATTCTGTTTTCTGCTTTGTTAGTTCCTGTGATAGTTCTGTGGAGTTCTGGGTTGAAGATAACTTGTCTTGTAGCTCAGTTTTCAACTCTGCTTGAGTCTGTTTTAACTGCTCTATGCCAGTTTTTGTTTCTTGCACTGTTTTTCTCAATTCCTACAAATGTCTGTTGTGTTCCTCTTCAAAGCAATTGATTCAATTATGTAATTCCTCCCTGATTTCCTCTTTCATAGTATTGAACATGGTAATGATCATATTTTGAAAGTCGTTATCCTGGGTCAGGCTTTCTTGGTCTTTGTCCGTGGGTTAGTTCTGGTTGGAGTCTTACATTATAGGATTAATTTCTTCAATGGGAAATTTGTTTACTTGAGTGTTGCTTCTCATGGATTTGCACTTTGACTTTGGCATTGTCGTTTTAACTCTTAAGATCTTTCATTTTCACTAAACTGTATTATTTGGCCTGGGGTTCTGGGGGTGGGCAGGGACGGAGCTTACCTAGGTCGCGGATGAGGCCCGGCTGGACTGCGCGTGCATCCCCGCCGGCAGGAGCAGGGTGGGGAAGGGAGGATGGGGGCATCGGCGTGGAGCTATTTAACCTGAGGGGAGCTGGGGCGGGGCTGGGCACAGGGGGAGGTCCTCCTTGTCCCTTGGCCCTGCGCGCCGCTCCAGCTGGATGGTGGGGTAGGAGCTGGGTCCCTTGGGCTGACCTGGGGTTCTGGTGGGAGGGTGTGGGCGGAGCTTACCTAGGTCGGGGATGAGGCCCGGCTGGACCAGGCGCGCCTCCCGACCGGCGGAGCGGGGTGGGGAAAGGGACCTTTTTTATCAATTTTATCTCCTTCCCTTGCTTTCACTGTAGTTGAATTTAAAATATGGGATTAAATGACAGTGTTCAGAGTGGACTGGCTTCTCTCCTTGCCAAACCAAGTGTCCTACTTGACCTGGTTTGTTGCTGAGGCTAGCTTTCAATTTAATATAGAAAAAATTTTCATCATCTTTTGAGGAATATGTCCCTATTGCTTGACCTGATTTCTGTTCATAGATAAGAGATCTCTCCAAATTCTTTTAATCTCTATTGTTTATTACAAAAGAAATCTGCCTTTAGTTTTTTGGAAATTTTAATTACTTATAAGTTGATCTTTTTATCTTAAAACTCACAAATGCTACCTTTTCCCATTATATGAGTTATTTTATATTTTTTTGCCTTGGCTTTTTTTCACTATACATTACATCTGCTGGGATATGCTGATGATACATTGATCTAAGCTATTTACCTTTGATATGGAATTTTTCTTTTATCACCATTTGATTTACATGAGGTGTTTTGTGTCTGTGATGACCTTTCTCATATCTTCCAAGAGTGTACACATTAGTCTTCACCATGGGATCAAAAAATTGTATTATCTCCTCATATTTTTTCTTCCTTTTTCATCCTTTGTGTAAACCAGGTTATTTCAGCAATTTTGTTTTCTGCTCAGAGCATTCTATTACCATTTCTTCACTTATTTTTTTGTGAAGCATTATGTTTGTTTTTTTTTTTTATTATGTGAACCTTGGATTTAAGATTAAGTTGAACTTTGGCAGGAGATTTTTTTCAATTCTATTTTGCTTTTATTAATTGCCCCTATCATCTAATGTAAGTATCTATTGTTTCTCTATACATATTTGCTAAAGTCCCATGGTTGTAATGTTACTACTGAAAAAATCACTTGTTACTCTCATAAATTTGAAAAATGTGCCTTCTGGTTATTTCTTTCTTCTCTTCTTCTATCTTTCTATCCTTATTGTATTTTCCCTTCATTTATTTTTGCTTTTTTACTCTCTAATTTTTCCCTTCTGTATTCTTATTTTTTTTCATTTCTTGTCTTTTTCTGACAGACTTCTAAATGCTTCCTGCCTTCCCTGTTTTAGCTATCTATTCGTATTGGAAAACAAATAATGTAATTAATGTAAAATAAAGTAAAGTGATATAAAAATGGTCCCCCTACCCTTTCAAAATTGTTTCACAAGTCTTTGTAATTAGGCACCAAAACCTGGGCTTTAATATCTACCAATCTCATACAAATAAACATGTTGTACATATTTCATTAATCCTTAACAACTCATTCAATAGTCAGAAATGAGAAGGTGTGAACCAGCAAGCAATATATAAAACTAAAAAACCTAAGACTGTCACCATTTTAATACAGGTCGACCTTCTCAGCTCCTTGCATTCTGAAATGATTAAAAAACCCAACAGAATGTGTTTGCACACAAAATACAAATACAGTCATCTCAAGTAGCATAGCCCAACTTCTAAAAATGTCCAAGTCTACCATTTCCCATTAAACAAATATTCCATTCATCCATGTAAACCTATTCTCTCTTCTGACAGCTTTTGGAAAATTAATGTAAACTTCAGCTAATAATCCTCTAAACCAATATTAAAACTATCATGTGATGTAAATCTATTAACTCTATCACCAACAAACCACTGCTATTTTGAAGCACTCATAGGAAAGTGCATACAATTTATGCAGGAAAGAATATTAACCAATCATGCACTGAAATTTTCAAAGCTCTGTCCCTTCCCCTCACTAGGACATGGTGCCTAAACTGTCTACATGGCACTTACAAGCATCACAAGCACACAGAAAAGATACTAAACACAGAAACAGGTTATAAACATCTCACAAAAGTCTAGAAGCTAGAACGCACACCCAGGAATAATGCATATTGCATTAAATGCAGACACCATCATAATTAAAGAGATCAGTCAGAAAACAACTGAATAATTAAGAAAATGTTTTTCAAAGTATGATTATTTCACATTCAGGCATAGCAGAACAACTTGAAATAGAACAATACCTTCCTAAACAAATATGCTCAAGAACATCTTATACCAGCATTCACCCTAACTTTAAAACCAAGGTTTACATGTTAAAGTCTAAAAAGAATGCCTCACAAGAAAAATTGAAGAATAAAGGTGGTAAAATACTTGGAAAGGAGACAAGATTGCTGAGAAAACTTGGTTAAATGAAAAGATGAAAAAGGTTGAAAAACTGTAAGAAGGTCCCTTCTGCACTGGACCTGTACCATGGCATATTCCCTACTTCTCAGATTTGGCTCCTAGACCATGCCGCAGATCCAAGGTCATCTGTATACCCCACTAGTAGCCACCCTGCCCTTCTGGTCCTGGGGAAGGCCTCTAGGCGATGTCCTAAGGCCAAGGTCAACTGCACATACCAGGCTTCCTCTGCAAACCACCGGGGTAGATTTCCAACTCCCTAGGTAGGCCTTCAATCCATGACCCAGGCTGCATGTCATTTAAGAATTCCACTCTCTATTCTTCTTTTCTGCCCTGGGCACCAGATCAAATCAGTCTCCCTGTTAATCAAGGAGGGTTCAGAGGAAACCCAAGCAAATGGATAGGAGACCAACAACATTCTTCTGAGGTCTTCTAAAGTCATTCACTCATACAGGAGAGAATCTTCACATCCAGACCCTTTTCACCATTTATCCCTCTCATTTATTAATCACTGCAAGTTAACATTTCCATATAGCCACCCAAAAACCCATATAACTCCAGGGAATATACTATCGACAAAACATGTCACCAATAAAGTAAACCTACAAAGTGGACTACCAGATTATTCTGGCTATGAAACCCACCTTAGTTGATATTGTAACAGTCCAATAGTCTCAACTAGGAAATAACACCAATACCAGACTAGCATACCCCATTCCAAACAAATACAAGTAACATCTGCTCAAGTGCATTAATACTGTATAATTCAATTCAGTCAAAAAACACACAAAAACAAAAAGAAGGACATAAGAGGTAAAAGAAAAATGATCAGGTCACAGTGCAAATCCATAGCAAACAAATACCAAGACAACAAATTGTCTACCAAAAGAATCAACCCCATAATGATGGATACAACCAGAACAAACTCTCAGAAAATAGCCAAGAAAGTCATACACAACATAATAATTTTCAAAGCCTGATCATTACTATGATCAAAATAATCAAGCAGTTGTTAAAGCCAAAAAAAATACTTGAGAGGAATATTCAAGAATTATGTGATACCTTGAAGAAGCCCAACATGCATGTGTATGAAATTCCAGAACAGCAACCCCAAAATACCATACCTGAGGAAATTTTTCAAATTATTATAAAGGAAATCTTCCCACATCTAAAGAAGAGAGGCCATCCAAATACAAGAGGCATTCCACAATCCAAACAGATATGACCAAAATATAAATTTGCCACATCAAATAATAGTCAAAACAATACACATATAGGACAAACAGAATGTGCTGAGAAATTCAAGAGAAAAAACTCACTTTCTAATGTAAACCTGCTAAATGAACAAATGATTTTTCAATGGAAACAGTAAAATACAGAAGATCTTAGAGAGACCTACTTAAAATACTGAAGGAGCACAAATGTAAACACAGCAAAAATATCAGTCATGGTGGAGGATGAAAGAAAAATTTTGACCTATAAAGATAATTGAAGTCTTACATGACCACCAAGCCAGGCTTTCAAAAAATGCTAGAAGAAATATTCAAGCTTGCACATCAAAAAACAAACATATTGAAGAGGACAGAAGGGAAGTGTAACACCACTATAACTTTCAAGCTAAATAATACACTTAGAAAACCACTAATCATAAAAAATGACTGGGTTCAAAAGTAATTTCTCCATTACAACATTACATGTCAATGGAATTAACTCACCTATCAAAAGACACATGTCACAAACACACCATCTGCTAGCTTCAGGAAACATCTTACCATAAAAGACAAAAGTCAAAAATTCTTCAAACTAATGGAATCGGGAAACAAGCATGGTTAGCAATAATCCTATCTGACAAATGGGGCTTCAAACCAAAGAAAATCATAAGAAAGATACAACATTTTTGTCACAAGAACAATTTACCAAAAGGACTTCACAATACTGAACACATATACACATAAAATAGGCTCCTTCACATTCATAAAGCAATCACTACAGCCTCCAAATCAAGAAATCAATCCCAAATAGAGAGTACTTTGAAATTTCAAAACAGCTCACTGAATATGTGAAAGATCAATAGGTCATAAACTCAACAGAGACACATTGGAACTATATGAAACACTTATATATCTCTACAAGACTTCCCATCCAGGCACCGAGGAATACACATTCTTCTCAGCAGCCCACAGAACTTTTTCCAAAATAGACCACTTATTGAGCAACAAAATGAATCTCCATCTATAAGAGAAAGATGAAATTGTAGCCTATACCCTGTCAGACCATGTTCCAAAACAACCATAATAGATAATCCAATAACTCTTGGAAACTAAACACTATGATGGTAAATGAGAAGTCAGTTCAAAAAGAAATTCAAAAAGGAATTTAAAGATTTCCCAGAAGTGCATGAAGATGAAAATAACAGTATATGAAAATCTAGGGACATAATGAAAGCTATCTTAAAAGGTAAGTTTATAGGTCTTAATGCCTACATAAAACACCACTGACATCACAGCCTCATTGTGACAACATAGCCTTACTGTCACATCACAGCCTCACCTCTGTCATCACAACATACTCTCACTGTGACATCACAGCATTACCAGTGGCAACACAGCTTCACTGTCACATCGCAGTCTCACCTCTAACATCACATCACAGCCTCACTATGTAAGACCAGAGCCTTACCACTGATGTCTTTACCTCACTGTCAAGCAAACCCTCATACCTTCACCATTGACATCACAGCCTCCCTATGTCATCACAGCCACACCTATGACCTTACAAACTCACTATGATGACACAGCCTTAATGTGTCATGACAGCCACACTGTGAAATCACAGCCTCCACATTGACATCACAGCCTCACTGTGACATCACAGCATCTCCAGTGACAATACAGCCTCATTGGCACATTGCAACCTGACCTCCGACATAACATCACAGCCTCACTATGAAGGCACAGCGTCACTAGTGATATCCTAACCTCACTGTAAAATCACAACATCACTACTGACATCACAGCATCACTGTGACATCATAGCATCATTAGTGACAACATAGCCTTACTCTCATCACAACCTCGTCACTGACATCAAAACACAGCCTCACAGTGATGGCTCAGCCTCACCACTTATATCCTAACCTGACTAAAAATCACAGCATCACCACTGAGATCAGATCCTCACTGTGTCATCACAGCCTCACTGTGACATCACGGCCACATTGTGACATTACAGCCTCCACATTGACATCACAGCATCATTGTGAGATCACAGCATCACCAGTGACAACACAGCCTCACTGTCACATCATAGCCTCATCTCTGACATCACAGTACAACCTGACTGTGCTGCTACAGCCTCACCAAGGACATCCTAAACTCACTGTGAAATCACAGCATTACCAATGATGTCAAAGCCTCACCGTCACCTCACAGAATCACCACTGACATAAGAGCCTCACTGTGTTATCCCAGCCTTACTGTGGCATCACAGAATCACTGTGACATCATGGCTGCACTTCTGACATCATAGACTCACTGTGAGAGCATTGACTCACTGTGACATCATACTCTCACTATTACATTGCAGGCTCCACATTAACATCACTACTTCACTGTGACTTCATAGGTACATGTTTGACATCACAGCCTGTGAGGATACAGCCTCAGATCTGACTCACTGTGATGTCACAAACTCACCACTGACATAACAGGATCAGTGCTGTATTTCAGCCCCACCTCTGATGTCACACCTTCACTGTGACATAACAGCTTCTATGTGATCTCATAAACTCACTGTGACTTCAGCCTTGCCAGTGACACAACAGCCTCACCAGTCCCATCACAGCATTGTTTCTGACATCACACCCTCACTGTGACACCACAGCCTCATGGTGACTTCACAGCCTCACCACATACATCCTAGCCTCACTGTCACACCAAAGCTTCAACACAGACATCACAGCATTACTGTTATATAATAGGCTCATTACTCAGAACATAGCCTCACCAGTGAGATCATAACCTCACTATGGCATTATTTTCACCACTGACATCTCAGCCTCATCATAACATCATACCTTTACCACTGACATCACACATTCATGGTGACAACACAGCCTCACCTCTGTCATCATAGCCTTAATGTGTCATCACAACTTCACTGTCATCACAGCCTCACTAACATCACAGACTCTCTGTGACATCACAGCCACACCTCTGACTTCACAACCTCAGTTTAGGGCACAGCCTTGCTATGATATCTCAGCCTCCACAGTAATATCATAACCGCACTGTGATATCACAGCATCAACCAGTGACATCACAGCCTCACTGGGATATCACAGCCTCAACTCTGACATGAAAATGATATCATAGAACCAATATGACATCTCAGGCTCACCTGTGATATCACAGCTTCAATTCAGACATCACAGATTCACTGTGACTTCACAGTCTCATGGTGACATCAAGCCCTTATCCCTGATAGCATAACCTCACTGTGATATCACAGCCTCACTATGACATCACAGTCTTAACTCAGACATTACAATTTCACCGTGATATCACAGCCTCACCACTGACATCATAGGCTCACATTTCAGCTTCACCTCTGAAGTCACACCATCACTATGACATGACAGCCTCACTGTGACATCAGAACCTCTCTGTCATAACAAACTCACTGTGACTTCAGCCTTTACAGAAACACAACAGTCTCACTGGTGACATAACAAACACACCTCTAACATCACAGGCTCACTGTGAGGGCACAGCCTCACTGTCACATCACAGTCACACTGTGCCATCACAGGCTCCACAGTGACAACATAGTCTTACTGTGACATCACTGCATCATCAGTGACATCACAGTCTCTTGGTGACATCAGAGCCATACATATGTCATCACAGCCTCATTGTGACATCACAGCATCACCAGTGACAACACAGACTTGCTGTCACATCACGCCCTCACCTCTGATACCATATCACAATATCACTGTGAAGGCACAGCCTTACAAGTGACATTCTAACCACACTATGAAATTACAGCCTTACAACTAAAGTTACAGCCTCACTGTCATCTCATAGAATCACCACTGATATCAAAGCCTCACTGTGACTTCGTAGGTACATCTCTGACATCACAACCTCACTGTGAGGGCACAGCCTCACTGTGACATCACAGCCACACTATGTCATCACAACCTCCAGTGTTATCATAGCCTCACTGTGACATCAGAGCTTCACCACTGACATCACAGCCTCACTCTGAGGGAAATGGTCATATCAAAAACACAATAATTGCTGAGAGAAGGACAAGCTTACTTGACAGATTGTGAACCAAACAAAGTATGTTTATGTATGTCAAACTATTAAACCGGGGTCTTCCCTCATCAGTTAGATATCTCCTACAAGCTTGCAGGAAGCTGCCTTAACTAAATATTTCTTCCCAGATGGGCCCAAAGGCTTTCTTCTTTTGTCAATTACAAATTATAATCGTAAAATTGAAAATTCCCATAGATTATTTAAGGCAAAAAAAGTAAATTCAAGGAAAGGAGAAATTTTTAAAAGTAATTTCTCACTTTCCCAAACACTCAAATTTTTAGTATTTTTATTTCCATAATTTATTTAGGCTTTTCAGCACCTTAAAATCTGTTGATATTTGTTTGATTGATTGTAAGATTTTTCTGCTTGTAAAATCCTGGGGTTGTAGGTATGTATTACCACAGTAGGCTGATATTCTTCACTAGTTCTCAATTTGTGTCAATTCTGACACAAAACATTGAGTTCTTAACATATTAACCCTTGGAAAAGATACTTGGAACAGATAATCCATCTGTTCCTACTTAAGCGACAGCAATATTTGTCACTGCAAATACATTTGTATTAAAATTTTTAAGTAACTTTTATCAATTGTACCAATTAACATTCCCACCAATAACATGTAAGGATTCCCTTTCCTTTCTAATTTAAAACAATTCTCTAGCTTCATCCATTTTCAGGTATTAATATAATTGTTGATATGTGTATTAGTTAGTGTTCTCTAAAGTCACAGAACTCACAGAATGAATATATATGTGTATATATATATATATATATATGTATGTATATATAATATATTTATAGGAAATTTATTGAGTTGGCTTACAGATATGGCCGAGGTAGTCCAGCAAAGGCTGCCAGTATAACTGAGGTAGTTCAATGATGGCTGTCAATAGCTAGCTGTTCAGTTCGGTAGTCAAGTGGGTGATGACTGAAGGCTGGAGAACTCCTAGAGTCTTAGTCTAGTTGAAGGCTAGAAGGTTGAAGAAACCAGGCAGCCAGAAGGAAGAACGATTCCTAGCACAGCTGCAAGAAGGCATCTGTTCTCCTTGGTGGCTCCTTTTTACATGATGCAGTATTGGGACAATCCTTTGAGAACTTTGGAGGTTCTGATAGGATCTGGGGCATGTATAATACTTTCAATTTGTCTCAGTTGATCCTTTCCAGAGGTGGTCTCACCCCAGCTTAGTTAATACTGGATGTGTCAGGTTGACACCCAGGCTTAAATATCACAAGTCCGCCCCTTGTCAACTTGACACTAAATCACATTTCCTTAGGCCATTAAAAGTTCTCCAAATAAAAACAGTAAGATTCATAGTTCTGCCTAACATAACTATCCACGTACAACTGCACACTCATTAATTTTTCCAAGATCAATGACAATGCCCCTTAAGAAATGCTTAGTCTTATTGTCCCATAACACAATATCACAATGTAGATTATAGCATTTCATCTATAACTACAGATTAACATTATATTACATTACATAAATATCTCCTTAGAGTATGTGCACATGCACAAGTCTATTCCCACAGTCTTACAATCCATTCCCAGGGGTATTCCCCAGACCGCTGCTTAAACGTGTTAGAAAAGTCATGGAGTTCTTTAGGGGTATAACACACCTCTTCATGGACCACACTTTCTATTTCACCTTTGGGAGCCTATTTAGCTTTGAGCCTAGTTGTAGGCCTGGAAGCAATCACAGGTGGGCAGGCCATAACATCAGCTTTTCCTTGAGGCAAAGTCTTTGTTCTTTTTTCAGGCAAATCATGAGTAATTCCCTCATGCAAAGATGGAGATAGCAATTCTGTAGAGGGTGGGGGTATGGATTCATTATCTGCTAAGTGTGGGAATTTGAGGGTTCATTGTCCTGGTCCTCATCGTCAGTTTGGTCTTCCCACACATCAGCATCCCACTTTTCAGGATCCCACTCTTTGCCAATCAGTGCTTTTACTTTAACTGCTGACACCTTTCGAGGCTGGGAATTTAATTTATGTTGTAACTCAGCCACTCTAATAATCAAAGTTTGGGTTTGATTTTCAGCAATTTGAGCCCTATTGCTACTGGAGAGAAGATTCTCTTCTAGGGCACACTTAGAAAATTCTAAGTTGTTTATGTAGTTTAATGAGAGATGCTAGAAACAACCAGCCAGCATCATCGTTTTCCTTATTCTTACTCTTTTTATATAAAGTTTCGTATATGGAATCGCTGAGCTTCTCAATCCTCACAAGAGGGGCATCAAGACTATCCAACACACCTACTTTTACCAGTTCTAGAAACAGTTCAATCCAAACAGTTGCAGTGTCCTCCATGCCACTAGGGGAGTCTTTAGTCACTGGAGGTTCCACTGGGTCAAAAAGCCAGCTCCAGATATCACAAAGCTTGCCAGCAAAATTCATTCTTACAATTCTGTTTCTCTAGAACCACTTCTAGTACCAATTTCTGTATTAGTTAGGGTTCTCTAGAGTCACGGAATTCACAGTATATATATATATATATATATATATATATATATATATATATATATATATGAAATTTGTTGAGTTGGCTTACAGATATGGCCGAGGTAGTCCAGCAAAGTCTACCAGTATCTGAGGTAGTCCAATAATGGCTCCCAGTAGCCGAGGTAGTTCCAACGATGGCTGCCAATAGCTAGCTGTTCAGTTCGGTAGTCAAGTGGGTGATGACTGAAGGCTGGAGAACTCCTAGAGTCTTAGTCTAGTCGAAGGCTAGAAGGTTGAAGAAACCAGGCAGCCAGAAGGAAGAACGATTCCTAGCACAGCTGCAAGAAGGCATCTGTTCTCCTTGGTGGCTCCTTTTTACATGATGCAGTATTGGGACAATCCTTTGAGAACTTTGGAGGTTCTGATAGGATCTGGGGCATGTATAATACTTTCAAGTAGTCTCAGTTGATCCTTTCCAGAGGTGGTCTCACCCCAGCTTAGTTAATACTGGATGTGTCAAGTTGATACCCAGGCTTAACTATCACGGTATGCATGACACAATGAAGAAAAGATAATACCTGAAAACATACCAAATTTTAAGCAACGATGGAATTTCAACAGTATTTCAAAATAGGACTTTTCCAGAGTTGGAGGGTGTTGTGGAGAAGATGACAGATTTCACTTTATATCCTGTTATGTTAAGACTAATATGAGGAACGTTATGTAACTTATTCAATTACATCACAAATTAAAAAATATTACCCCTTTGAAATATCTACCATTTCCTTGTAAAAAACACAAAACAATAATTCCTAATCCTATATAGACTGTTAATATTCAAGTAATTAAAATAAAGATATATATGTGAACATGTGCTTAAGAATGAGAGCACAGAATTGAAAGCACTATTTTTCTTAAGAAATTGATAGTCCTTTAAACCTATGGTTTCTAATACATAGGAAAAAGTTTAAGTGCATGTTTTTTGAGCCCTTTTAGAGATAAAATCCAGATATTTGGGGACAAAATTGAAATGTCTAACAAATAGCTTAAAAAATGCTACACAAGGGAAATTCAAATCAAAACTTCCCTGAGGTATCATCTCACCCTGGTCAAGATGGCAAAATCCACAATTCAAACCACACCAAATGCTGGAGAGGATGTGGAGAGAAGGGAACTCTCCTATATTGCTAGTGGGAATGCAGGCTTATACAATAACTCTGATGATCAGTGTGGCGATTTTTAAAAAAGTTAAAGATCGAAATGCCATATGACCCTCCTATTCCACTTCTGGGAATAATCCCCCATGAAGCAAAAATTCAACTCAATGGCACAAAGCACAACCATGTTCATACCTGCACTATTTACAATAGCAAAGTCATGGAATAAACCCAATTGCCCAACAGTTGACGAGTGGATAAGGAAAATGTGACATATTTATATAATGGAATACTACTCAGCCACCAAAAATGATTAATTAATGCAATTTGCTGGGAAATGGATGGAATTAGGAACAATTATATTGAGTGAAGTATCCCACACACAGAAAATTAAGCATTATGTATACACCCTAATAGGTGGATCCTAATACCAAACCCACATAGAGACACGCTCAAAGATAAATCTCTGTAATACTTACAGTAATTGCAAAGATTATAAACAGGAGGGGAGGGGGAGGAGGGGCCCTTCAGAAATAAGGAGATAGTGGATCATGCTACAGTAGAGAAAATAGGTCACCATCAAATATTGCAAGTAAGTATCGAGACATCTAGTTATGCTCATTTTCCTTCCTGGTCACTTGCAACCAAAGGGGTTCAATCAGTCAGGGTGGGCATGGAGTCTGGCAGATAGATGGTAACCATCCTGCAAATGGGAGACTGACCCCTCCTCACTGCATTCTCTTACTCTTATTCCATCTACCTTTGAATCTATTCTTATAGTAAGACTCCATTTTAACAGCCTTTTATCTCTGGCTAGGAGGTGACCTCCAATATCAATCAGTGTTGCTCAATCCCCGCCGGGCCAGCCAGGGGGAAGAGGGGAAACGGCGAGGTCTCGTGCCCATGAGGCAAATGGGCGAGCCAGCGACAGGGTCACAACCCAGATCCCGGCAGTCAGGCGAGAAACAGCACACAGACAACAAGTTGGCTGCAGACTCAGGTCTTTTCAGGAAGTTTTTGGGCTTATATAGGGTCGGCATCCAATCAGGTGTTGTCATCCCTCTGCTCGGGGGAAGGGGGAGGAGCCACCAATCATTTAGCTATTTACTAGGTGTCCAGGCTAGATGGCCATTTCCCATTGGTTGTTCATCCCTCCTTCCCATTTGTTGTTCATTCCTCTGCCCATTGGTTGTCCATCCCTCTGCCTGTATGGTTCCATGTTCAGGCTTGTCTGTAGTGAGTCTTCCTGGATTCAGGAGCCCAGGCTAGGGCCTCCCTGAATCAATAGTGCCACATTTTCACCCTTTTATTTATAATATTTTTTCAGTGGGGACTATGATAGCTGGGGTGACCCCTAGCCTCTTCAGCTGCATGGAATACAGGTGACTATGCCTATCTTAGGTTGGACACTACCCTCGTGTGTAGCCTTACCCATCATTGACTACCAGTCATGAGACCATAGCAGAGAAGGAATCATGGTCCCAAAGGGGAACTCAAGCAGTAACAGAGAAAAAGAGGTTTTGTCAGGGCAAGAGCAGGCAGAGGAACTGTATGTGGAACAGGCACAGAAACAATCTAGAAGAGCTGGGGAGACATAAATCAGGACCTAACAATTGTAAATTAGTAAGTCATAGCTTCAATAGAGGACAGCCAGGCTTACAATGGGCCTTTGGTGTTCTTAGGAATATCCAAGGCCTGAATGGATAATCTGAGGACCTGGAAAGCAAGCTTTGTTATTTGGGGGGATATATTAAAATACCTGTAAGAAAATTTGTATGAAAGAAAACCTACAATCTATTAGAAAAACAATTGTGATAGATATAAAACATAAAGAGTTAAGGCCTTAGATGTTACCAAAATTATTTGTTATTTTTAAGTATGCATATATGTATTTAAAAATGGGATGCCAAAATTTTAATATTAGTGTGCAACATAAATGAAAAAAATTGAAGTGGCCACAGACACAAGACACACAACATGTAAACACAGAACATATAAATATACAAACACATGAACAATGTTTTACTGGCAATTACTGGCAACTGCCTTAAAATTACCCTTAAAAGCTTTATCGAAGGCAGATTAGCATTCATATTTTCATTAGCATTCATAGATTCATATTAGTTAAGTACAGCAGCTTAGCTTAATTATGAAAAACATCTAGCAAGGAAAAGCATCCTTATCAATAGTCCGGTTCCCACATTTTCTCTGGGGGGATCCAAGATGCTAAAACCGCAACCTCATTTCAAAATTTCCCCAGGCCAGTAGTCTTAACCTTGATATCTCTAGTCTCTAGGAGAGATTTTAAGACACGTATTGGGAGACCAGTATTGTCTGAAGCAGAAAACACAGTCAGGAAAAAGGGGGAGTCAAGAGCTATGGAAGAAGAGGAAAGGGGATGTTGGCAGGGGGTGGAATGTTCCCCCCTCTTGGACCTGCAAGCTCTCTGCAGAGTCCTCAACCAGAAAGGGGAGAGATCTGGATCTGGAGGAAGAACAAAGGAAAAATTTTGGGTTCTCTCCACAAGTTACATTGTTGCAATTAATCACTTCCTCAATGGAGGATCCTTTCAGGCTTGTTATGATGCCTAAGAGAATGGGAACAAAGGTGGTGGGAGGCATATGGCCTTCCTGGACTTCCCCCTTAAGGGCCAGGAAAAGCACTCCCATCCAAATCTGTGGTTCTCAGACATTTTCTGGGGAAATCCAAGGAGCTAAGATTAAAGCTACTCCCAAAAGTCTTCTAAGTCCTTCTGTGTCACTTTGATACTAATTCTTGTAGAGCCTTAAGGATAGTCAGCTGGGGTACCTTCTGATGGGATGGTAAGTTACCCATTATGGTGAGGAAAGGCTCCCTGAAGGAAGAGATGACTAGTAGGTGAGTGGACTAGGTGAAAGAGCGCAGAAAATGAAAAGTGATGATGAGAACAAGGTCAAAGTGAAAACAACTCCTAAAAGGGGTAACCAATGTTCAAGGAGAGACCTAGTGCAGCACTTACACAGAGGTGTTTTGGATCTAAGCGTTCTGTGCTTAGTGAGAGACTTCAGGGGTCTATTACTTCCCCAGGTCGTATGCCCCCAATCAGGTCGATTCAATGTAATTGAACCTGGACTTCGAGTTCTGAGAGGCCAATTTCTCATGTGAACTTGCCAGGAAAAGCCTTGGTTTAGAGGGGCTCTTTGATCATGGGGAAATCAAACGAGTAATTAGGGCTCCTTGATTATCAGCAAATCAAGTAAGCAATTACATTCCTAAATTTAAGAGGGGCTCCTTGGTCATCAGGAAATCAAATGAGCTATTGTGTTCCTAAAGACAAACAGGGAAAGGGGAAGAGGAGGGGGACACCTGCTCACCTTCAGGTACCATAAGCACAGGAACACAAAACTAAAGGGGCCACTCACCGAACTTTACTGGAATGGGTGTCTCGTGTATACTGAAGGCAGCACCACCCTACGTTGGAGCGCCAGATGTTGCCACATCCCCATCCGGCCAGGCAGGGGAAGTGGCGGGGGCTCATGGGCATGAGGCAAATGGGTGAGCCAGCGACAGAGTCACCACCCAGATCCCGGGAGTCAGGCGAAAAGCAACATGCAGACGATGAGTTGGCTGCAGACTCAGCTCTTTTCAGGAAGTGTTTGGGCTTATATAAGGTCAGTGTCCAATCAGGTGTGGCCACCCCTCCGCTGTTTACTAGGTGTCCAGTTTAGATGGCCACTTCCCATTGGTTGTTCATCCCTCCTTCCCATTCATTGTTCATCTCTCTGCCCATTGATTGTCCATCCCTCTGCCTGTATGGTTCTTTGTTCAGGCTTGTCTGTAGCCAGACCTCCTGGATTCGGGAGCCCAGGCTAGGAGTCCCTGAATCAATACTGCCACAAATCAGGATGGATCAAAGGGCAGTGCAGGTACAGCAAAACTGAAAACAAATAAACCATAATTCAGAACATCAGAGACCCTACATTAATCATTTGGAACTAGACCAACCAGATCTCTCCCCATCCTAAAGTTCAGGGAAATTTGCAGAAGAGGGGGTGGTAAGATTGTAAGAGCCTAAAAATGGGTTGGAGCAATGATACACAAGATACTCCACACAAGTTAGGGCCACAGTAATCATAATAGGACTTTGCTTGACCTGCACAATGACTGACATATCAACGATAACCCAAACTCTAGCATGGATCACAGGCACTAGAATCCTTAGAGACAAGGGACTAACAGTTACATACTAAAGGGGAGCACAACAAGAAAGGTCTCCAGGCAATGCTACTGAGTACTTACACCTCATTAGAGTGGAGGACTCAGAGGGAAGATTGACATTCACATTGAAGGATGCTCCAGGGACTGGAGAGGGAAGGGGGATACTGGGAGAAAGGGAGGGAGGGGGTGAAAGGAAGGGGAAAAGTGGGGGAGTAAGTGGGACCAGAAAGGGGTGGAAGGATGGAAGGGACTGGGGTACCTTAAGTTTGTATGATTGGGAAAAATCATTTATAAAGCTAGTCCTGATATTTGATAAAATAGGACAAACATTGTCATTTCCCTCCATTATCAAAAGTTCATGAGATGGAAATAAAATCCTCAATTCACATGCTGATGTGATTCAGAGGTGTGATCTTTGGGGATAAATATGATTAGAAGAAATCATGAGGCTAGGACATGAAAATGGAATTAGTAACTATAAAAAAAGGCAAGAACTGAACACACAAGCTTGCTTCCTCACCAAGAGATGTATCCCATCCTATTGTGATACAGCAAGAAAACTCTCACCAGATGCCAGCACCTTGATTTTATTACACTTACCAGCTTCCATAAATAAGAAAAACAAATTTCCTTAAAGTATCCACTATTTTCCATTTCATGAACTAGTATCATTTTTCTCTCATTCTTCATCTTAATTATGTTCTTTTTGGATATTTAAGATTAACTTCTCCTTCTTCATATCCCAAGTTGATTCCTACTTCATGTCTTTGTTTCAGCTCCATGATGGTTTTCATTTAGCTAACCCATCTATTCCTAATTCTAACTGCCACCCAAATAGTAACAAGACTTGTTTTGAGACTCACCTCAGAGTCTTGGGGTTCTTTTTTGAGACATTTTGTTATATATCCACTTGTATGCTTCATTAAAAAAACTCAGTATTCCATTTTCCTTCTTAATCATGCAGTCCAAGCTACTATACTTCTTGAAGTATAGTATTTTTCAGCTAATGTTTATATCATTTATAAAGCTAGTCAAGCTGAAATACTTCTTATAAATTTTACCTATACATCTCCAACAATATTCAAAATACATCCTTGTTTCTTTTATTTGTTTTTTTGAAAATATTCTAAGAGCCATTGTAGTTTTCACAATCGCTCTGAGACTGCCTCAGATTATTACTGTAAATTTAAAGACATGAATTATCCATGATGATAGCTCTTACAGATGGATAGATGGCAGTATATAGAGACTTTTTTTCTTGCCACAACTCAGACAAGGAATGTTATAATTATCTGGTCAGTGCACAAGAGATCCTCCAACACTCTCATAACAAATAATTTATCAGGGTATCCATAGTATGGAGCTTGAGAACCTCTGATCTAGACTTTTATTTTCTGATTATAAGTTATTTAGGGATTGAAACTGCAGCTCTGTGGTAAAGCACTAGCTTGGCATGTATAAGGCCCAAGGTTCAATTCCCAGTGCTTGCAAGGTTGGCTAAAATATGTTCTTTATATACACAAACAGATTTGAATAATATAGTCACTACATAACTTATTCGTAAGAACATAATACAATGATATAAATATATGACTGACAGCTCAGTCTCCAAGTTTATGTATTCTGAATCAGAGTAGTATTATAGTCACAATTTTTTACATTCAACCCTGATGCATCATACTTTTGTGTAATCACCCCTCTCCTTAGTTCTAGTGGGAATAAGTGTCATGCTCCTAGCAAAATGAGAAAATGAGATAGTAACTGACCATCTTGATTATGGTACATTAGCTAAGATTCCTTTTGAACAGACTGGATTAAGGAAGAATCTCCTGTTGGTTTTGAAGAAGCAAGGAGTGATGTTTGTATAGGTAATAATAGAGCTTCCATTTATTAAAGAATTGTGAGGCCTAGGAACTGACAGTAGACTGCAGTGACAGCATCTGAAGAAGGTCTAATATCACAAGGCACCACACAGAAAGGAACTGTACTGACAAATACATACATTTGAAAGGTGTTATGGATTGTAAGGTAAAAACTTAGCTGCCTGTAACTTCAATTTCAGAGTTATAAGACCATAAGTAGAAAAAAAAGTTTAGCCACGAGTGAATTTTTGATACACAAAAATTCTGAGACAATAAATGCAGACTATTTTAGCCAGTAACTTGAAAATAATTTTCATGCAGTAGAGATATCTAATTAAAATATCCTGGGGGAAATAATAAAGACACAGGTATGACCACTATTAACTTCAGTAAATGAAGTAATACAATTTAGTAAATGCAATTATACAATTTTTTCATTTTTCTGTCAAGTTATCTTTTCATTGTATTTGGGGAGCTAGAAAAATAGAATATATTTACATATTAATTAGCTGTATACTTTATAATAATAAAATATGTACATATAAACAAACACATTGCTGTTTGTCCAATAATGTTTGCTCTAATATTAAAACATTACTGATAACATAGTAATAAGAAAGATAATTTTGGTTGAAATTCTGTGATCAAATAGAATTCATTAGCAAATGGGTCACATGTGATGACATGCACCTATAAAGACAAGATGTGTGTGTGTGTGTGTGTGTGTGTGTGTGTGTGTGTGTGTGTGTGGTACTATCAATTGATTCTTGAGTCTCCAGTATGCTCATCCAGTACTTTACTTCTAAGGATCATCCCCAGTTATGATTTTAATCTTTAATTTTATTTAATATTTTGGATTTTGAGGCCATTTATGCTAGGTGTCTTCATTATATATTATTATAGTCCAAATGAAGGCAGTAACATTCAACTGTTCAAGAAAAGTCTTAGAAAAGGCATCGCTGAAATTACTGTTAACTTGCTTAATTTTCATAGATGCCTGGAAATATGCTAGGTAATAAATATGGATGTTACAAAAATATCAATTATTAAAACACTTTTAACATAACTATAACCATTCATGCCAGTAAATTGTGTTCAAATTAAAGATTGGTTCAAGGCTAAGATTTATGGAAATTTTAGGCATACGTTTCTGTTTTATTTACATAGATCATGACCTTTGGCAGAGATCATCAAACCATAACCTGAGTGGTCTTTCCATCCTGTCTATTGTTACACTAAAGCACTGATGCTCAGCATAATTTTCTTAGTTTTTGAATAGCTAAGTGAAGCATAAAAGATTAATACCTATCAACTCTAAAACTGTGAGTTAGTCATACACTGTTAATAAAACAATAGTGAAACCCAGCCACATATATTCACTTACATTTTGTTTGTGCCTGTTTAGGGCTGTGATGTTAAGAGGTTAGGCAGAGATTGGATTTGGCCTGAAAAGCTAAAAACATATGCTGTCTGTCTATTTTAAAGCAAAAGATTTAAACCCTTCTTTTTAAAAATATGTTGTATTTGAAAACCAATCCCAACAATATAGTATATGTATATATTGCATATACATGCATTATATGTGTGGACTTATACCTCATTGTTCATAAATTTCCAATGAAATATAATGTCTCATACAAACAGGATATGATTACTTGTACAACTTCACTTTGTAGGAGCACAGGGTACAGGTTTCCAGCCCGTGCTACATTGTGGTTTTCTTTATTCTTTACTCCACAGATGTTTCATATTCTAAGAGTATAAAGGCTCCAAGACATTCCTCTGGCTCCTAGCCCTGAACTTCAAAGTCCGGAGTGCCTCACACTTTGCACTGCAGGGGTGAGGAGTAGTAAATCAGTGACTGACATTTCAAAAGGGTAAAGAAAAGAAATGGAAGATTTATTAGCATTACATGAGGATGCATGTAATCTTTCTGATTACATCTTTTCTGATAGCATGGTTTTTCCATAAAATGGAAACGGATCCAAAAAGAAAATAAAGATGCTAATGGCAAAGGGTACAAGATTTCAACAAAACTATTCTGAGATGCCGGCAAGCATCATACCTCCTTTTATATGCAAATAATCAAGAATGAAAAACCTCACTAGAAAAATAAATTAATGTATAGTTTATTGCTGTGGACATTAGGCTGCTGTGAATTTTTGACAAAATTATGCAGAAACATTCAAGGAATTTTATGATACTTGTGTTTTCAGAGTTAACTGATACATTAATCTTATTTGGAAATTTCCTTGAAATATGGAGTATGCTTGAAATAGATTTTTAAAGAAAGAAAAGAATTTTAGTTGATAATTATTTATTTTTCACTTCTTAATTTACAGCTTTAATTTTGTTAATATCTGTTGCTGTGTAAAAATTAACTGTTTTTATCCTTAATAAATTTTAGATAGATGCTATTATAATTTAAATAAAATATAAGAGAAACTCCATGCAAGCTCTCAATAATCTTTTTTTTAACATATTGTATTATCTCTGCTCATACAAACTTAATAGGTACACCGGTTCCCTCCCTCCCTCCTCCTCCCCCGACCCCTCTGCTCACCCTCCCCTTACCCCTCCCTCCCCACCCCCAGTGCCTCTCCTCCCCCAATCCCCGGAGAATCCTTTAATGTGCATGCCTGACTGTCCTCTGGGTCCTCCTCTCCGATGACATACAAGGACCAAGCGGCATTTCCCTGAACCCTTTCCTGTGTTCCCCTTAAGCATAGGAACACTATTTTGGCTGTCAATCCCTTGCCTCCAAGGATCTTGATGCTTTTAGTAAAATGCTAGATTTTGTGGGGACAATAGTGTGTTGGACATTGCGCAGGGCATGTAAAGTCCAATTATAATTGCTTCGGCCCTAACTTGTGTGGAGTATCTTGCATATCATTGCTCCTCCCATCCTTGTGCTCTTACACTCTTACCGCCCCCTCTTCCGCAAATTTCCCCGAGCTTCAGGATGGGGAGAGATTAGTCTGGCCTAGTTCTAGATGGTTGATACAGAGTCTCTGAAGTTCTGGATTATGGTTTGTTGATTTTTTTTTTTTTTTTGCGGTTTTGCTGCTCCTGCAATGCCCTTCACTCCATCCTGATGGGTATTGGATGTCACCCCCTGGCCAGAGATAAAAAGCTATTAAACTAGAGTCTTGTTATAAGAGTATATTCAAAGGTAGATGCAATAAAAGTAGGAAACCACAGTGAGGGAGGGGTCAATCACCCATTTGCAAAATGGTTACTTATTATCTGCCTCACTATATGCCCTCCCCTTCTGGTGAGATCACACCCCCTCATTTGTAGGTCATCCAATGGCACAGTCACTGCTACCAACTCTCAACAGTTGGGGTTTTGTGAAATTAAAGAGCCTCTGTTCCGATAAAAAGATTGTAACATGAGCTCAAAGGCAACCTACGGAATGGGAGAAAATCTTCACTAACCACATATCTGATAGAGCTCTATTATCCAGAGTGCACAAAGAACTTAGAAAATTAAACACCAAGGAAACTAATGGCCCAATTAAAAAATGGGCCCTGGAACTTAAAAGAAACTTTACCAGGGATGAAATTAAAATGTCTAACAAATATCTGAAAAAAATGCTCCACTTCCGTAGCCATCAGGGAAATGCAAATCAAAACTTCTGTGAGATATCATCTCACCCTGGTCAGGATGGCAAAAATCCACAATACAAACAACTCCAAATGCTGGAGAGGATGTGGAGAGAGGGGAACTCTCCTACATTGCTGGTGGGAATGCAGGCTCATACAGCCACTCTGGCGAGCCGTCTGGAGATTCTTAAAGAAATTAAAGATTAAAATGCCATATGACCCTGCTATTCCACTTTTGGGAATAACCCCCCATGCAGCAGAGGACCACCTCCATAGCATAAGTGAGACCATGTTCATAGTAGCACTGTTTACAATAGCAAAGTCATGGAATCAACCCAAATGTCCACCAGTTGACGAATGGATAAGGAAAATATGGTACATCTATACAATGAAGTACTACTCAGCCATAAAAAATGATGAAATACTGGAATTTGCCGGGAAATGGATGTCATTAGAGACAATTATATTGAGTGAAGTATCCCAGACCCAGAAAATTAAGTGCCGTATGTACTCCTTAATAGGTGGCTCCTAGTACCAAACCCACCCAGCCCACCTAGAGACACTAGATGATAAATCTCTGTAATACAGTAATTGCAACGAGTATGAATAGGCGGGATGGGGTAGGAGGGCCACACCAGAAACTAGGAGAGAGGGGACCATGTAACAGCAGAGAAAATAGGCCTCCATCAAGGACTGTGAGTAAGCAATGAGACATCTGGTTAAGTTCATAGACTTTTCGTTCCTAATCACCTACAAATGAGGGGGTGTGATCTCACCAGAAGGGGAGGGCTATAGAGGGCAGATAATAGTAACCATTTTGCAAATGGGTGATTGACCCCTCCCTCACTGTGGTTTCCTACTTTTATTGCATCTACCTTTGATATACTCTTATAACAAGACTCTAGGTTAATAGCTTTTTATCTTGGCCAGGTGGGGGTGACATCCAATACCCATCAGGATGAGTGAAGGGCATTGCAGGAGCAGCAAACCGCAAAAAAAAAAAAAAAATCAACAAACCTAATCCAGAACTTCAGAGCTCTGTATCAACCCTCTAGAACTAGGCCAGACTAATCTCTCCCCATCTGAAGCTCGGGGAAATTTGCGGAAGAGGGGGCGGTAAGAGTGTAAGAGACAAGGATGGGAGGAGCAATGATATGCAAGATACTCCACACAAGTTAGGGCCGAAGCAATTATAATTGGACACATGCCCCTGCGCAATGTCCAACACACTATTGCCCCACAAAATCTAGCATTTTACTAAGCATCAAGATCCTTGGAGGCAAGGGATTGACAGCCAAAAATAATGTTCCATGCTTAAGGGGAACACAGGAAAGGGTTCAGGGAAATGCCGCTTGGTCCTTGTATGTCACGGAGAGGAGGACCCAGAGGACAGTCAGGCATGCACATTAAAGGATTCTCCGGGGATTGCGGGAGGAGAGGCACTGGGGGTGGGAGGGAGGGGTAAGGGGAGGGTGAGCAGAGGGGTCGGGGGAGGAGGAGGAAGGGGGAACCGGTGTACCTATTAAGTTTGTATGAGCAGAGATAATACAATATGTTAAAAAAAAGATTATTGAGAGCTTGCATGGAGTTTCTCTTATATTTTATTTAAATTATAATAGCATCTATCTAAATTTATTAAGATAAAAACAGTTAATTTTTACACAGCAACAGATATTAACAAAATTAAAGCTGTAATAAGAAGTGAAAAATAAATAATTATCAACTAAATTCTTTTCTTCTTTAAAAATCTATTTCAAGCATACTCCATATTTCAAGGAAATTTCCAAAAAGAAATGTATCAGTAACTCTGAAAACACAAGTATCATAAAATCCTTGAATGTTTCTGCATAATTTTGTCAAAAATTCACAGCAGCCTAATGTCCACAGCAATAAACTATACATTAATTTTTTTCTAGTGAGGTTTTTCATTCTTGGATTATTTGCATTAAGAGGAGGTATGATGCTTGCCGGCATCTCAGAATAGTTTTGTTGAAATCTTGTACCCTTTGCCATTAGCATCTTTATTTTCTTTTTGGATCCGTTTCCATTTTATGGAAAAACCAGTCTATCAGAAAAGATGTAATCAGAAAGATTACATGCATCCTCATGTAATGCTAATAAATCTTCCATTTCTTTTCTTTCCCTTTTGAAATGTCAGTCACTGATTTACTACTCCTCACCCCTGCAGTGCAAAGTGTGAGGCACTCCGGACTTTGAAGTTCAGGGCTAGGAGCCAGAGGAAGTTCTTGGAGCCTTTATCTCTTAGAATATGAAACATCTGTGGAGTAAAGAATAAAGAAAACACAATGTGCACGGGCTGGAAACCTGTACCCTGTGCTCCTACAAAGTGAAGTTGTACAAGTAATCATATCCTGTTTGTATGAGACATTATATTTCATTGGAAATTTATGAACAATGAGGTATAAGTCCACACATATAATGCATGTTATGCATATATACATATACTATTTGTTGGGTTGGTTTTCAAATACAACATATTTTTAAAAAGAAGGGTTTAAATCTTTTGCTTTAAAATAGACAGACAGCTATGTTTAGCTTTTCAGGCCAATCCATCTCTGCCTACCTCTTAACATCACAGCCCTAAACAGGCACAAACAATGTAAGTGAATATATGTGGCTGGGTTTCACTATTGTTTTATAACAGTGTATGACTAACTCACAGTTTTAGAGTTGATAGGTATTTAATCTTTTATGCTTCACTTAGCTATTCAAAAACTAAGAAATTATGCTGAGCATCAGTGCTTAGTGTAACAAAGACAGGATGGAAAGACCACTCAGGTTATGGTTTGATGATCTCTGCCAAAGGTCATGATCTATGTAAATAAAACAAAACGTATGCCTAAAATTTCCATAAATCTTAGCCTTGAACCAATCTTTATTTGAACACAATTTACTGGCATGAATGGTATAGTTATGTTAAAAGTGTTTTAATAATTGATATTTTTGTAACATCCATATTTATTACCTAGCATATTTCAGGCATCTATGAAAATTAAGCAAGTTAACAGTAATTTCAGCGATGCCTTTTCAGACTTTTCTTGAACAGTTGAATGTTACTGCCTTCATTTGGACTTATAATATATATGAAGACACCTAGCATAAATGGCCTCAAAATCCAAAATATTAAAAAAAATTAAAGATTAAAATCATAACTGGGGGTGATCCTTAGAAGTAAAGTACTGGATGAGCATACTGGAGACTCAAGAATCAATTGATGTACCACACACACACACACACACCCACACACACACACACCACACACTCTTGTCTTTATAGGTGCATGTCATCACATGTGACCCATTTGCTAATGAATTCTATTGATCACAGAATTTCAACCAAAATTATCTTTTTTCTCTTATGTTATCAGTAATGTTTTAATATTAGAGCAAACATTATTGGACAAACAGCAATGTGTTTGTTTATATGTACATATTTTATTATATAAAGTATACAGCTAATTAATATGTAATATATTCTATTTTTCTAGCTCCCCAAATACAATGAAAAGATAACTTGACAGAAAAATGAAAAAAATGTATAATTGCATTTACTAATTGTTTACTTCATTTACTGAAGTTAATAGTGGTCATACCTGTGTCTTTATTATTTCCCCCAGGATATTTTAATTAGATATCTCTACTGCATGAAAATTATTTTCAAGTTACTGGCTAAAATAGTCTGCATTTATTGTCTCAGAATTTTGTTGTATCAAAAATTCACTCGTGGCTAAACTTTTTTTTCTACTTATGGTCTTATAACTCTGAAATTGAAGTTACGGCAGCTAAGTTTTTACCTTACAATCCATAACACCTTTCAAATGTATGTATTTGTCAGTACAGTTCCTTTCTGTGTGGTGCCTTGTGATATTGACCTTCTTCAGATGCTGTCACTGCAGCGTCTACTGTCAGTTCCTGGCCTCACAATTCTTTAATAATGGAAGCTCTATTATTACCTATACAAACATCATCCTTGCTTCTTCAAAACCAACAGGAGATTCTTCCTTAATCCAGTCTGTTCAAAAGGAATCTTAGCTAATGTACCATAATCAAGATGGTCAGTTACTATCTCATTTTCTCATTTTGCTAGGAGCATGACACTTATTCCCACTAGAACTAAGGAGAGGGTGATTACACAAAGTATGATGCATCAGGGTTGAATGTAAAAAATTGTGACTATATACTACTCTGATTCAGAATACATAAACTTGGAGACTGAGCTGTCAGTCATATATTTATATCATTGTTTATGTTCTTACGAATAAGTTATGTAGTGACTATATTATTCAAATCTGTTTGTGTATATAAAGAACATATTTTAGCCAACCTTGCAAGCACTGGGAATTGAACCTTGGGCCTTATACATGCCAAGCTAGTGCTTACCACAGAGTGCAGTTTCATCCCTAATAACTTATAATCAGAAAATAAAGTCTAGATCAGAGGTTCTCAAGCTCCATACTGGATACCCTGATAAATTATTTGTTATGAGATGTTGGAGGATCCTTGTGCACTGACCAGATAATTATAACATTCCTGTCTGAGTTGTGGCAAGAAAAAAAGTCTCTATAACTGCCATCTATCCATTCGTAAGAGCTATCATCATGGATAATTCATGTCTTTAAATTACGTAATAATCTGAGGCAGTCTCAGAGCGATTGTGAAAACTACAATGGCTCTTAGAATATTTTCAAAAAAACAAATAAAAGAAACAAGGATGTATTTTGATATATGTTGGAGATGTATAGGTAAAATTTATAAGAGTATTTCAGCTTGACTGCTTTATATGATAAAAACTAGCTGAAAAATCTATACTTCAAGAAGTATAGTAGCTGGACTGCATGTTAAGAGAGAAAATGGAATACTGAGTTTTTTTTAATGAAGCATACAAGTGGATTATAACAAAATGTCTCAAAAAAGAACCCCAAGACTCTGAGGTGAGTCTCAAAACAATCTTGTTACTATTGGGTGGCAGTTAGAATTAGGAATAGATGGGTTAGCTAAATGAAACCATCATGGAGCTGAAACAAAGACATGAAGTAGGAATCAACTTGGGATATGAAGAGGAGAGTTAATCTTAAATATCCAAAAAGAACATAATTAAGATGAAGAATGAGAGAAAAATGATACGTTCATGAAATGGAAAATAGTGGATACTTTAAGAAATTTGTTTTTCTTTATTTATGGAAGCTGGTAAGTTAATAAAATCAAGTGCTGGCATCTGTGTGAGAGTTTTCTTGCTGTATCACAATAGGAGGGGATACATCTCTGTGGTGAGGAAGCAAGCTTGTGTGTTCAGTTCTTGCCTTTTTTTATAGTTACTAATCCTTTCATGTCCTAGCCTCATGATTTCTTCTAATCATATTTATCCCCAAAGATCACACCTCTGAATCACATCAGCATGTGAATTGAGGATTTATTTCCATCTCATGAACTTTTGATAATGGAGGGAAATGACAATGTTTGTCCTATTTTATCAATATCAGGACTAGCTTTATAAATGATTTTTCCACATCATACAAACTTAAGGTACCCCAGTCCCTTCCATCCTTCCACCCCTTTCTGGTCCACTTACTCCCCCACTTTTCCCCTTCCTTTCACCCCCTCCCTCCCTTTCTCCCAGTATCCCCCTTCCCTCTCCAGTCCCTGGAGCATCCTTCATGTGAATGTCAATCTTCCCTCTGAGTCCTCCACTCTAATGAGGTGTAAGTACTCAGTAGCATTGCCTGGAGACCTTTCTTGTTGTGCTCCCCTTTAGTATGTAACTGTTCAGTCCGCCTGCATAGTTTGCGATAAATGCCAGACACAGCTTAAGGGAACAAGGCGTTTACTTCTTACGATAGTCTGGTTACAGTTCATAGTCCAGCTTGACGGGAGGGAGCACACGCCAAACCCCAGGGCCGAGGGAAACTGGCCACCATAACGGCTGAGAGATGGACAATCCTACTTGCCAGACCAGCAGTTGGCCAAGTATACAGAAGGATGCCAACTCTCTCAACCAGCCTCTCTGTAATTTATCCAGGGCCTAATCCCACCCACCATGGCTGGGTCCTTCCCAGCAGCCAGGACAATCTCCTTAGTTTGCTCTGGGCTCTTTAACTCAAACCCATCAACTCTCTACACCTGTGCCCAGAGCTCAAACCCTCAAGAGTCAAGTGGACACCTGGTAACTCTGACATTCCATCCCTTGTCAACTTGACACCAAACAATAGCACTTTTTTAAACTGTAACCTTTCCTTGTCCCCACAGATTGTTAAAATATTAAAATACATTCCATGGACAAATTTAAAAGTTCTTTCATTAAAACTTCAGTTCCAATATTTTAAAAGTTCACAGTTTCTTAACCTTAAAACTCTTAAACTCAGAAATAAAATAAATACTTTAAACTAAACGATATAAAATTAAAACAGAAGGATCTTAAGAAAACATTAAAAAGAACAAAGTCCAGCAAATCACCGCATCCTGTACTTCAGTGTCCATCTCTGCTGCTCATCACGTAGGTCAAGGCGGCCTCAAAGATTCGAGGCATTCCTAGTCCCTGTTTGACGCTCGAAGTTGTAAAGAGCAGAGTTCCTCTGAACCAGGCTGGAATCTCCACTCGCAGTCGTCTCCAGCAGCAGTCCCCAGTTTCTGGCATCTCAAACACAACTATGGTTCTCCTCTGCAGCTTTAAGCTTCACCATCTCTTTGAGGAACTCTACGCCTGCCACTCGATGCCAACTGCTTTTGCTGCTTTCCATGAACCCCTCAATGTTTGCCACCAAACCAGTATCACCTGAGGGACGCGGCCAGACTTCCGAAGCGAGTTGAAAACGCAGCTTAGTCCACTGGAGCCACAGCTGCACCAACTTCAACGTGCTGACGCTGGAAAGCCTCTCTTCTAGGCCAAAACAAACTTGCAAAAGGCAAGAAACAGCTTTAACTTGGGCTTTCGCCCCTGAAGGAAATTGAGTTTCCAAACCAGGAACTTGCAATACTGTGTTTCACGTCTTCCACCGTCTCAGTGCAAGTCACTAGGTTCCTTCAACTGATACTCATTTGTCCAAACAGCAGCAGATATTCTACTGCTGCCCTTTGCCATTCAAACCTCAAGGCTGCCAACCACAGCTCTCCTCTGTCAAGCACCAACCAGTCCATCGTCCTTATATCAGTTTTCCAAAGTCCTTGTTCCCCTCATCACAAATTGGGCCAAACAATTTCCTCCGCAATTGGCCCACTAAACGCTGAAAGCACGGCTTTTGTAAATCCACAAAGTGAAACTCTTAAGCATTTTCAACTTTTTCCAGCGAAACCGTTTCACAAAGATCACAAAATCCACATAGTCAGATTTATCAGCAAACACCCCACTTCCTGGGTATCCAAATTCTGTTGCAGTCCGCTCTGCTAGTTGCTGATAAATGACCAGAAACAGCTTAAGGGAACAAGGAGTTTTACTTTCTTACGATAGTTGGTTACAGTTCATAGTCCAGCTTGACGGGAGGAGAGCACACGCCAACACCAGGGCCGAGGGGGAACTGCCACCCATAACGGCTGAGAGATGGACAATCCTTACTTGCCAGACCAGCATGTCTGGCCAAGTATACAGAAGATGCCAACTCTCTCAACCAGCTCTCTGTTAATTACCAGGGCCTATCCCACCCCACATGGGCTGGGCTTCCCCAGCAGCCAGACAATCTCCTTCTGGTTTGCTCTGGGCTTAACTCAACCCATCAACTCTCTACACCTGTGCCAGAGCTCAAACCCTCAAGAGTCAAGTTGACACCTGTGCTAACTATGACAGTAACTGTTAGTCCCTTGTCTCTAGGATTTAGTGCCTGTGATCCATGCTAGAGTTTGGGTTATCGTTGATATGTCAGTCATTGTGCAGGTCAAGCAAAGTCCTATTATGATTACTGTGGCCCTAAACTTGTGTGGAGTATCTTGTGTATCATTGCTCCAACCCATTTTTAGGCTCTTACATCTTACCACCCCCTCTTCTGCAAATTTCCCTGAACTTTAGGATGGGGAGAGATCTGGTTGGTCTAGTTCCAAATGATTATGTAGGGTCTCTGATGTTCTGAATTATGGTTATTTGTTTTCAGTTTTGCTGTACCTGCACTGCCTTGATCCATCCTGATTTGTGGCAGTATTGATTCAGGGACTCCTAGCCTGGGCTCCCGAATCCAGGAGGTCTGGCTACAGACAAGCCTGAACAAAGAACCATACAGGGCAGAGGATGGACAATCAATGGGCAGAGAGATGAACAATGAATGGGAAGGAGGGTGAACAACCAATGGGAAGTGGCCATCTAAACTGGACACCTAGTAAACAGCGTGAGGGGTGGCCACACCCTGATTGGACACTGACCTTATATAAGCCCAAACACTTCCTGAAAAGAGCTGAGTCTGCAGCCAACTCATCGTCTGCATGTTGCTTTTCGCTGACTCCCGGGATCTGGGTGGTGACTCTGTCGCTGGCTCACCCATTTGCCTCATGAGCCCTCGGCCCCCCACTTCCCTGCCTGGCCGGATGGGGATGTGGCAACATCTGGCGCTCCAACGTAGGGTGGTGCTGCCTTCAGTATACACGAGACACCCATTCCAGTAAAGTTCGGTGAGTGGCCCCTTTAGTTTTGTGTTCCTGTGCTTATGGTACCTGAAGGTGAGCAGGTGTCCCCCTCCTCTCCCCTTTCCCTGTTTTGTCTTTAGGAACACAATAGCTCATTTGATTTCCTGATGACAAGGAGCCCCTCCTTAAATTTAGGAATGTAATTGCTTACTTGATTTGCTGATAATCAAGGAGCCCCTAATTACTCGTTTGATTTCCCCATGATCAAAGAGCCCCTCTAAACCAGGCTTTTCCTGGCAAGTTCACATGAGAAATTGGCCTCTCAGCACGAAGTCCAGGTTTCAATTACATTGAATCGACCTGATTGGGGGCATACGACCTGGGGAAGTAATAGACCCCTGAAGTCTCTCACTAAGCACAGAACGCTTAGATCCAAAACACCTCTGTGTAAGTGTCTGCACTAGGTCTCTCCTTGAACATTGGTTACCCCTTTTAGGAGTTGTTTCACTTTGACCTTGTTCTCATCATCACTTTTCATTTTCTGCGCTCTTTCACCTAGTCCACCACCTACTAGTCATCTCTTCCTTCAGGGAGCCTTCCTCACCATAATGGGTAACTTACATCCCATCAGAAGGTACCCCAGCTGACTATCCTTAGGCTCTACAAGAATTAGTATCAAAGTGACACAGAAGGACTTAGAAGACTTTTGGGGTAGCTTTAATCTTAGCTCCTTGGATTTCCCCAGAAATGTCTGGGAACCACAGATTTGGATGGGAGTGCTTTTCCTGGCCCTTAAGGGGAAGTCCAGGAAGGCCATATGCCTCCCACCACCTTTGTTCCATTCTCTTAGGCATCATAACAAGCCTGAAAGGATCCTCCATGTGAGGAAGTGATTAATTGCAACAATGTAAACTTGTGGAGAGAACACCAAAATTTTTCCTTTGTTCTTCCTCCAGATCCAGGATCTCTCCCCTTTTGTGTTGAGGACTCTGCAGAGAGCTTGCAGGTCCAAGAGGGGGGGAAACATTCCACCCCCTGCCAACATCCCCTTTCCTTCTTCCATAGCCTCTTGACTCCCCCTTTTTCCTGACTGTGTTTTCTGCTTCAGACAATACTGGTCTCCCAATACGTGTCTTAAAATCTCTCCTAGAGACTAGAGATATCAAGGTTAAGACTACTGGCCTGGGGAAATTTTGATTGAAATGATGGTTGCGGTTTTTAGCATCTTGGATCCCCCCAGAGAAAATGTGGGAACCGGACTATTGATAAGGATGCTTTTCCTTGCTAGATGTTTTCATAATTAAGCTAGCTGCTGTACTTAACTAATATGAATCTATGAATGCTAATGAAAAATTGAATGCTAATCTGCCTTCGATAAAGCTTTTTTAAGGGTAATTTTAAGGCAGTTGCCAGTAATTGCCAGTTAAAACATTGTTCATGTGTTTGTATTTTATATGTTCTGTGTTTACATGTTGTGTGTCTTGTGTCTGTGGCCACTTCAATTTTTTCATTTATGTTGCACACTCAATATTAAAATTTTGGCATCCCATTTTAAATACATATATGCATACTTAAAAATAACAAATAATTTTGGTAACATCTAAGGCCTTAACTTTTATGTTTTATATCTATCACAATTGTTTTTCTAAGATTGTAGGTTTTCTTCATACAAATTTTCTTACAGGTATTTTATATATCCCCCAAATAACAAAGCTTGCTTTCCAGGTCCTCAGATTATCCATCAGGCCTTGGATATTCCTAAGAACACCAAAGGCCCATTGTAGCCTGGCTGTCCTCTATTGAAGCTATGACTTACTAATTTACAATTGTTAGGTCCTGATTTATGTCTCCCCAGCTCTTCTAGATTGTTTCTGTGCCTGTTCCACATACAGTTCCTCTGCCTGCTCTTGCCCTGACCAAAACTCTTTTTCTCTGTTACTGCTTGAGTTCCCCTTTGGACCATGATTTCCTTCTCTGCTATGGTCTCGACTGGTAGTCAATGATGGGTAAGGCTACACACCGAGGGTAGTGTCCAACCTAAGATAGGCATAGTCACCTGTATTCCATGCAGCTGAAGAGGCTAGGGTCACCCCAGCTATCATAGTCCCCCTGCTGAAAATATTATAAATAAAAGGGTGAAAATGTGGCACTATTGATTCAGGGAGGCCCTAGCCTGGGCTCCTGAATCCAGGAAGACTCACTACAGCAAGCCTGAACATGGAACCATACAGGCAGAGCGGATGACAAACCAATGGGCAGAGGATTGAACAACAAATGGGAAGGGGGATGAACAACCAATGGGAAATGGCCATCTAGCCTGGACACCTAGTAACATAGCTAAATGATTGGTGGCTCCTCCCCCTTCCCCCGAGCAGAGGGATGACAACAAACCTGATTGGATGCCGACCCTATATAAGCCCCAAAACTTCCTGAAAAGACTGAGTCTGCAGCCACTGTTGTCTGTTGCTGTTTCTCGCCTGGACTGCCGGGATCTGGGTTGTGACCCTGTCGCTGGCTCGCCCTTTGCCTCATGGGCACGAGACCTCGCCGTTTCCCTCTTCCCCCTGGCTGGCCCGGCGGGAGGGGATTGAGCAACACTGATTGATATTGGAGGTCACCTCCTAGCCAGAGATAAAAGGCTGTTAAAATGGAGTCTTACATAAGAATAGATCAAAGGTAGATGAATAGCGTAAGCGAATGCAGTGAGGAGGGGTCAGTCTCCCATTTGCAGGATGGTTACCATCTATCTGCCAGACTCCATGCCCACCTGACTGATTGAACCCTGTTCAGTGCCGCTAGAAGTCTAGAATCAGGACAGGAGGAAATGAGCATACTGATGTCTCGATACTTACTTGCAATATTTTGTGGGACCTATTTTCTCACTGTAGCCATGATCCACTATCTCCTTTATTCTGAAGGGCCCCTCCTCCCCCTCCCCTCCGTTTATAATCTTTGCCATTACTGTAAGTATTACAGAGATTTATCTTTGAGCGTGTCTCTATGTGGGTTTGGTATTAGGATCCACTTTAGGGGTATACTAAGCTTAATTTTCTGTGTGTGGGATACTTCACTCAATAATTGTTCCTTAATTCCATCCCATTTCCCAGCAAATTGCATTAATTACTCATTTTGGTGGCCTGAGTAGTATTCCATTATATAATACTGTCACATTTTCCTTATCCACTCGTCAACTGTTGGGCATTGGGTTTTATTCCATGACTTTGCTATTGTAATAGTGCAGGTATGAACATGGTTGTGCTTTGTGCCTTGAGTTGAATTTTTGCTTCTGGGGGATTTTCCCAGAAGTGGAATCGGAGGGTCATATGGCATTTCGATCTTTAACTTTTTTTTAAAAATCGCCACACTGATCATCAGAGTTTATTGTATAAGCCTGCATTCCCACTAGCAATATAGGAGAGTTCCCTTCTCTCCACATCCTCTCCAGCACTTTGGTGTGGTTTGAATTGTGGATTTTGCCATCTTGACCAGGGTGAGATGATTTACCTCAGGGAAGGTTTGATTTGGAATTTCCCTTGTGTAGCATTTTTAAGCTATTTGTTAGACATTTCAATTTGTCCCCAAATATCTGGATTTTATCTCTAAAAGGGCTCAAAAAACATGCACTTAAACTTTTTCCTATGTATTAGAAACCTAGGTTAAAGGACTATCAATTTCTTAAGAAAAATAGTGCTTTCAATTCTGTGCTCTCATTCTTAAGCACATGTTCACATATATATCTTTATTTTAATTACTTGAAATATTCAGTCATATAGGATTGGAATTATTGTTTTGTGTTTTTTACAAGGAAATGGTGATATTTCAAAGGGGTAATATTTTTTAATTTGTGATGTAATTGAATAAGTTACATAATGTTCCTCATATTAGTCTTAACATAACAGGATATAAAGTGAAATCTGTCATCTTCTCCACCAAACACCCTCCAACTCTGGACAAAGTCCTATTTGAAATACTGTTGAAATCCATCGTTGCTTAAAATTGGTATGTTTTCAGGTATTATCTTTTCTTCATTGTGTCATGCATACCGTGATAGTTAGCCTGGGGATCAATTGAACACATTCCAGTATTAACTAAGCTGGTGGTGAGACCACCTCTGGAAAGGATCAAATGAGACTACTTGAAAGTATTATACATTGCCCCAGATCCTATCAGAACCCAAAGTTCTCAAAGGATTGTCCCAATACTGCTACAGTAAAAAGGAGCCACCAAGGGAAACAGATGCCTTCTTTGCAGCTGTGCTAGGAACTCGTTCTTCCTCTGGGCCTGCCTGGTTTCTTCAACCTTCTAGCCTTCGACTGACTAAGACTCTAGGAGTTCTCCAGCCTTCAGTCATCACCCACTTGACTACCGAAGAACAGCTAGCTATTGGCCGCATCGTTGGAACTACATCGGCTACTGGGAGCCATTATTGGACTACCTCAGATACTGGTAGACTTTGCTGGACTACCTCGGCCATATCTGTAAGCCAACTCACAAATTTCATATATATATATATATATATATATCTATATATATATATCTATATATTATATATCTACTGTGAATTCCGTGACTTAGAGAACCCTAACTAATACAGAAATTGGTACTGAAGTGGTTCTAGAGAAACAGAATTGTAAGAATGAATTTTGCTGGCAAGCTTTGGATATCTGGAGCTGCTTTTTGACCCATGTGGAACCTCCAGTGACTAAAGGACTCCCCTAGTGGCATGGAGGACACTGCAACTGTTGGATTGAACTGTTTCTAGAACTGGTAAAAGTAGGTGTGTTGGATAGTCTTGTTGCCCCTCTTGTGGGATTGAGAAGTCAGCGATTCCATATTACGAAACTTATATAAAAAAGAGTAAGAATAAGGAAAAACGATGATGCTGGCTGGTTGTTTCTAGCATCTCTCATTAAACTACATAAACAACTTAGAATTTTCTAAGTGTGCCCTAGAAGAGGATCTTCTCTCAGAGCACTAGGGCTCAAATGCTGAAAATCAAACCCCAAACTTTGACTTATTAGAGTGGCTGAGTTACAACATAAATTTAACTTCCCAGTCCTCGAAAGGTTGTCACAGTTAAAGTAAGCCTGATTGGCAAAGAGTGGGATCCTGAAAAGTGGGATGCTGATGTGTGGGAAGACAAACTGCCGATGAGGACCAGGACAAGAACCCTAAATTCCCACACTTAGCAGATAATGAATCCTACCCCCACCCTCTACAGACATGCTATCTCCATCTTTGCATGGGGAATTACTCTATGATTTGCCTGAAAAAAGAACAAAGACTTTGCCTCAAGGAAAAGCTGAGTTATGCCTGCCACCTGTGATTGCTTCCAGGCCTACACTAGGCTCAAAGCTAACATAGGCTCCCAAAGGGTGAATAGAAAGTGTGGTCCATGAAGAGGTGTGTTATACCCCTAAAGAAATCATGACTTTTCTAACACGTTTAAGCAGCGGTCTGGGGAATACCCCTGGGAATGGTTTGTAAGACTGTGGGAATAGACTTGTGCATGGCACATACTCTAAGGAGATTATTTATGTAATGTAATATAATGTTAATCTGTAGTTATAGATGAATGCTATAATCTACATTGTGATATTGTGTTATGGGACAATAAATAAGCATTTCTTAAGGGGCATTGTCATTGATCTTGGAAAAATTAATGAGTGTTGCAGTTGTACGTGGATAGTTATGTGAGCAGAATATGAATCTTACTGTTTTTATTTGGAGATTTTAATGGCCTAAGGAAATGTGATGTGATTTTAGGTGTCAGTTGAAAGAGGGCGGACTTGTGATATTTAAGCCTGGGTGTCAACCTGACCACATCCAGTATTAACTAGTGGGGGTGAGACCACCTCTGGAAAGGATCAAACTGAGACAAATTGAAAGTATTATACATGCCCCAGATCCTATCAGAACCTCCAAAGTTCCAAAGGATTGTCCCAATACTGCATCATGTAAAAAGGAGCCACCAAGGAGAACAGATGCCTTCTTGCAGCATGTGCTAGGAATCGTTCTTCCTTCTGGCTGCCTGGTTTCTTCAACCTTCTAGCTTCAACTAGACTAAGACTCTAGGAGTTCTCCAGCCTTCAGTCATCACCCACTTGACTACCGAACTGAACAGCTAGCTATTGACAGCCATCATGAACTACCTCAGTTATACTGGCAGCCTTTGCTGGACTACCTCGGCCATCTCGTAAGCCAACTCAATAAATTTCCTATAATATATTAATATACATACATATATATATTATATATATATACCACATATATATCATTCTGTGGAGTTCTGTGACTTTAGCGAACACTAACTAATACCATATCAACAATTATATTAATACCTGAAATGGATGAAGCTAGAGAATTGTTTTAAATTAGAAAGGAATGGGAAATCCTTACATGTTATTGGTGGGAATGTTAATTGGTACAATTGATAAAAGTTACTTAAAAATTTTAATACAACTGTATTTGCCGTGACAAATATTGCTGTCGCTTAAGTAGGAAAGATGGATTATTTCTGTTCCAAGTATCTTTTCCAAGGGTTAATCTGTTAAGACCTCCATGTTTTGTGTCAGATTGAACACAAATGAGAACTAGTGAAGAATATCAGCCTACTGTGGTCATACATACCTACAACCCCCAGGATTTTACAAGCAGAAAATCTTACAATCAATCAAAAAATATCAACAGATATTTAAGGTGCTGAAAAGCCTAAATAAATTATGGAAATAAAAACTACTAAAAATTTGAGTGTTTGGAAATGAGAAATTACTTTTAAAAATTTCTCCTTTCCTTGAATTTACTTTTTTTGCCTTATAATAATCTATGGGAATTTTCAATTTTACGATTTATAATTTGTAATTGACAAAAGAAAGAAGAAATCTTGGGCCCATCTGGGAAGAAATATTAGTTAAGGCAGCTTCATGCAAGCTGTAGGAGATATCTAACTGATGAGGGAAGACCCCGGTTTAATAGTTTGACATACATAAACATACTTTGTTTGGTTCACAATCTGTCAAGTAAGCTTGTACTTCTCTCAGCAATTATTGTGTTTTTGTAGACCATTTCCCTCAGAGTGAGGCTGTGATGTCAGTGGTGAAGCTCTGAGTCACAGTGATGGCTATGATAACACTGGAGTTTGTGATGACATAGTGTGGCGTGATTGCACAGTGAGGCTGTGCCCTCTCACCGTGTGGTTGTGTTGTCAGAGATGTACCCTACGAAGTCCACAGTGAGGCTTTCTATCAGTGGTGATTCTATGAGAGACAGTGAGGCTGTAAAAACTTTAGTTGTAAGGCTTGTGTATAATTCATAGTGTGGATAGAAGTCACTGTAAGGCTGTGCCTTCACAGTGATATTGTGATATGGTATCAGAGGTGAGGGCGTGATTGTTTGACAGCAAGTCTGTGTTGTCATGGTGATGCTGTTGATGTCACAATGTAGGGTGATGACTATGTATGGCTCTGATGTCACCAAGAGACTGTGATGTCAATGATGATGCAGTGATGTCACAGTAAGACTATGTTGTCACTGTGGAGCCTGTGATGGCACAGTGGATGTGACTGTGATGTGGACAGTGAGGCTGTGCCCTCACAGTGAGCCTGTGATGTTGAGTGGTGTGTTTGTTTATGTCACCAGTGGACTGTTGTGTTTCTGTAAAGGCTGAAGTCACAGTGAGTTTGTATGACAGAGAGGTTCTGAGTGTCACAGTGAGGCTGTCATGTCATAGTGATGGTGTGACTCAGAGGTGAAGCTGAAATGTGAGGCCTATGATGTCAGTGTGGAGGCCTGGATATCACGGTGAAATGTGAAATTGTAATCTATGTCTGAGTTAAGACTGTGATGTCATAGTGAGGCTGTGATATCACAGTGAGGTTATGCTCTCAGGGATAAGGGCTTGATGTCACCATGAGATGTGAATCAAGTCACAGTGAATCTGTGATGTCTGAATTGAAGCTGTGATAATCACAGGTGAGCCTGAGATGTCATATTGGTTTTCTTGATATCATTTTCATGTCAGAGTTGACGGCTGTGATATCCCAGTGAGGCTGTGATGTCACTGGTTGATGCTGTGATATCACAGTGCTGGTTTGATCTTACTGTGGAGGTGAGATATCAAGCAAAGGCTGTGCCCTAAACTGAGGTTGTGAAGTCAGAGGTGTTGGCTGTGTATGTCACAGAGAGTCTGTGATGTTAGTGAGGCTGTGATGACAGTGAAGTTCGTGATGACACATTAAGGCTATGATGACAGAGGTGAGGCTGTGTTGTCACATTGAATGTGTGATTGTCAGTGGTAAAGGTATGATGTTATGATGAGGCGAGATGTCAGTGGTGAAATTAAATAATGCCCTAGTGAGGTTATGATCTCACTGGTGGCTATGTTTGAGTAATGAGCCTATTATATAACAGTAATGCTGTGATGTCTGTGTTGAAGCTTTGGTTGTGACAGTGAGGCTAGGATGTTGTGGTGAGGCTGTGAAGTCACCAGAGTCTGTGGTGTCACAGTTAGGGTTGATGTCAGGAAAACAATGCGTGATGGGACTGGGAGGCTGTTGTGTCATGCAAGGCTGAAGTCACAGTGAGTTTATGAGATCACCTAGAAGCTGTTCTGTCACAGTGAAGGTGTGACATCAGGGTGGGGCTGAAATACAGCACTGATCCTGTTATGTCAGTGGTGAGTTTGTGACATCACAGTGAGTCAGATCTGAGGCTGTATCCTCACAGGCTTGTGATGTCAAACATGTACCTATGAAAGCACAGTGAGTAGTGATGTTAATGTGGAGCGCGCAATGTAATAGTGAGAGATTGATTGCTCACAGTGAGTCAATTGCTACTCACAGTTAGTCATGATGTAGAAGTGCAGCCATGATGTCACAGTGATTCTGTGATGCCACAGTAAGGCTGGGATAACACAGTGAGGCTCTTATGTCAGTGGTATTCTGTGAGGTGACGGTGAGGCTTTGACAACATTGGTAATGCGTGATTTCAGTGAGTTTAGGATGTCCTTGGTGAGGCTGTAGCAGCACAGTCAGGTTGTAACGTGATGTCAGAGATGAGGCTATGATTGTGACAGTGAGGTGTGTTGTCAATGGTGATGCTGTGATTCACAATGATTGCTGTGATGTCAAATGTGGGAGGCTTGTAATGTCACAATGTGGCCGTGATGTCAAGTGAGGTGTATGGACCACAGTGAGGATCTGATCTCAGTGGTGATGCTGTGATTTTTAGTCAGGTTAGGAAAGGGTGAGGCTGAGCCATCACTGTGAGGCTGTGTTTTGATGTCAGTGACGAGGTTGTGATGAGAGTAGGCTATGTTGTCACTAATGATGCTATGATGTCACAGTGATGCTGTGATGTCAGTAGTGATGTTTTGTATTTTACAGTGAGGTTACGGATATCACTAGTGACGCTGTGCCTTCATAGTGAGGCTGTGATGTTATTTCGGAGGTCAGGTTGCAATGTGCCAATGAGGCTGTATGTCACTGGAGACTGCTGTGATGTCACAGTGATGGCTGTGAGTGTCAATGTGGAGCTGTGATTTCACAGTGTGGCGTCATGACACATGGCTGTTCATCATAGTGAGTTTGTAAGGTCATAGGTGTGGCTGTGATGACATAGGGAGGCTGCTTGTGATGTTCAATGGTGAAGGTATGAGGGTTTGCTTGACAGTGAGGTAAGAATCAGTGGTAAGGCTTGGTCTTACATAGTGAGGCTGTTGTGATGTGATGTTAGAGGTGAGACTGCGATTGTGACAGTGAAGCTGTGTTGCCACTGGTAATGCTGTGATGTCACAGTGAGAGTATGTTGTGATGACAGAGGTGAGGCTGTGATGTGACAGTAAGGCTATGTTGTCAAATGAGGTTGTGATGTTCAGTGTGTGTTTTATGTAAGTGCATTAAGACCTATAATAAAACTCCTTTTAAGATAGCTTTCATTATGTCCCTAGATTTTCATATACTGTTATTTTCATCTTCATGCACTCTGGGAAATCTTTTAATTCCTTTTTGAATTTCTTTTTGAACTGACTTTCATTTACCTCATATTGTTTAGTTTCCAAGAGTTATTGGATTATCTATTATGGTTGTTTAATGGACATGGTTTGACAGGTATAGGCTACAATTTCATCTTTCTCTTATAGATGGAGATTCATTTTGTTGCTCATAAGTGGTCTATTTTGGAAAAAGTTCTGTGGGTGCTGAGAGAAGAATGGTATTCCTCGGTGCCTGGATGGGAAAGGCTTGTAGAGATACTATAAGTGTTTCATATAGTTCCCAATGTGTCTTGTTGAGTTTCTGACCTATTGATCTTTCACACATATTCAGTGAGCTGTTTTGAAATTTCAAAAGTACTCTCTATTTGGGATTGATTTCTTTGATTTGGAGGCTGTATTGATGATTGCTTTATGAAATGTGACGGAGCCTACTTTTATGTGTATATGTGTTCAGTATTGTGAAGTCTTTTGGTAAAATTGTTCTTGTGACAAAAATGTTGTATCCTCTTCTTATGATTTTCTTTGTGTTTGAAAGCCCCATTTGTCAGATAGGATTATTGCTAACCATGCTTGTTTCCCGATTCATAGTTTGAAGAATTTTTTACTTTTGTCTTTTATGGTAATAAGATGTTTCTTCTGAAGCTAGCGATGGTGTGTTTGGACATGTGTCTTTTGTAGTTGAGTTAATTCCATTGACATGTTAATGTTGTAATGGAGAAATTACTTTTGAACCCAGTCATTTTTTATGATTAGTGGTTTTCTAAGTGTATTATTTAGCTTTGAAAGTTATAGTGTGTGTTACACTTCCCTTCTGTCCTCTTTCAATATGTTTGTTTTTTGATGTGCAAGCTTGAATATTCTTCTAGCATTTTTGAAAGCCTGGCTGGTGGTCATGTAAGACTTCATTATCTTATAGGTCAAAATTTTTCTTATCCTCCACCATGACTGATATTTTGCTGTGATCTTTTGCCTCCTTCAGTATTTTAAGTAGGTCTCTCAAGATTCTTCTGTATTTTACTGTTTCCATGAAAAATCATTTGTATTAGCAGGTCTTACATTAGGAAAGTGAGTTTTTTCTCTTGAATTTCTCAGCACACTTCTGTTTGTCCATATGTGTACTTGTTGTGACTATTATTTGATGTTGGGCAATTTATATTTTGGTAATATCGTGTTGGATTGTGGAATGCTCTTGATATTTTTTTGGGGATGGCCTCTTTCTTAGATGTGGGACGAGTTCTCTTTATCATAATTTGAAAAATTTCTCAGGTATGGTCATGTTTTTGGGGTTGCTGTTCTGGAATTTCATACACATGCTGTTGGGCTTCTCTATGGTATCACATAATTCTGATGAATATCCTCTAAGTATTTTTTTGGCTTTCCAAATCTGCTTGATTATTTTGATCATAAGTATAATGATCAGGCTTTGAAAGATATTATGTTGTGTATGACTGTCTTGGCTATTTTCTGAGGTTGTCTGGTTGTTCGCATATTGGGGTTGATTCTTTTGGTAGGAACATTTTCGTTGTTTGTATATTGTTTGCTAGGATTTGCACTGTACACTCTGATCATTTCTTTTCTACCTTTATGTCCTTCTTTTGTTTTTTGTGTTTGTTTTTTGACTGAAATTGAATTATACAGTATTAAGCACTTGAGCAGATGTTACTTGTATTTGTTTGGAATGGGTAGTGCTTAGTCTGGTATTGGTGTTCATTTCCTAGTTGGAGACTATGGACTTTTTTGTATACAAATATCAACTAAGGTGGGTTCAATAGCCAGAATAATCTGGTGTCCACTTTGTAGTTTACGTTATTGGTGACATGTTTTTCGATTCGATAGTATATGCCCTGAGTTATATGGGGTTTTGGGTGGATATATGGCAATGTTAACTTGCATAGTGCTTAATAAATGAGCAGGTAGGGATAAATGGTAGAATGTGAAAAGGGTGCTGGATGTGAAGATTCTCTCCTGATGAGTTGAAATGACTTTAGAGACCTCAGAAGAATGTTGTTGGTCTCCTATCCATTGCTGGGTTTCTCTCTGAACCCTCCTTGATACACAGGGGAGACTGATTTGATCTGGGTGCCCAGGGCAGAAACGAAGATAGAGAGTGGAACTTCGTAATGACATGCAGCGGCGTCTGGATTGAAGGCACTCTACCTAGGAGTTGAAATCTTACCCTGGTGGTTGCAGAGGAAGCTGGTATGTGCAGTTGACCTTGGACTTAGGACAAATCGCCTAGTTAGGACTTCATACAGTGACCAGAACTGGGAACGGGTGTGATACGAGGGGGGGAGAGTAAAGAGGGACAGGGATCGGAAGGATGCACTAGGGGATCGAAGGAGAAAACAGCGGAGAGGAGAAAGGACGGGAGGAGGTAGGGAAGCGGGAATAGACTAGGTACAGGGTGGCGCAGTGCAGAAGGGGAGCCAATTCTTACAGTTTTTTCAACCTTTTTTTAATATTTTCATTTACACCAAAGTTTTCTCAGCAATTGTCTACTTTTCCAAGTATATATTTTTACCCCTTTATTCTTCACTTTTTCTGTGAGGGCATTCTTTTTAGACTTTAAACATGTAACCTTGGTTTAAAGTTTAGGGTGACTGCTTGGTTGTTATAAGGATGTCTGAGCATAATTTTTTAGGAAGGTAATTGTTATTCAGTTGTTCTGCTATGCTGAACCTGAATGTGAAAATAATCATACTTTGGAAAAACATTTTCTATTATTCAGTTTGTTTTTTTCTGACTGATTCTTTACTTCTGAGGTGTATGCATTAATGCAATATGCATATTCCTGGTGTGTGCGTTCTAGCTCTAGGACTTTTTGATTTTTTTTTTGGATGTTTCTTGTTTATAAACCTGTTTCTGTGTTAGTTGTTTTTAGTATCTTTCTGTGTGCCTGTGTTGATTGCGTGTATAGTTGCCATGTAGACAGTTTATTTCGGCACCATGTCCTAGTGAGCGGCGGAACGGGACAGGAGCAGAGCTTTGAAAAAACAAATTTCAGGTGCATGATTGGTTTGATCTGGTAATATTCTTTCCTGCATAAATTTGTATGCACTTTTCCTATGAGTGCTTCAAATACCATAAGCCCATGAGAGTGGTTTGTTGGTGATAGAGTTTTTAGAGTTAATAGACTTTACTCAAATCCA
>JALPQD010000552.1:1150226-1307204 GCA_023101885.1 Typhlomys cinereus
CACTTGCAACTGATGGTGTTTAATCTCACCAGAAAGGTAGGGCAATAGTCTGGCAGATAGAAGGTAACAATTTTGCCAATGGGAGTCTGAACCCACCCCCCCCCGAAGTCTCTTACTCTTATTCCATCTACCTTTGAATTTACTCTTATAATAAGACTCTAATTAGCAGTCTTTTATCTCTGGCCAGGGGGACATCCCATCGAAATGGAGCTAAGGGCGGTACAGGAGCAGCAAAAACTGAAAAAAAATCAACAAACCATAATTCAGATCATCAGAGACTCTATATCAACTACCTGGAACCAGCCCAGCCTAACTTCTCCCCATCTTAAAGCTCAGGGAAATTTGCAGAAGAGGTGGTGGTAACATTCTAAGAGCCTAAAGATGGGGAGGAGCAACAATATATAAGATACTCCACTCAAGTTAGGGCCCAAGTAACCATAATAGGACTTTGTGTGACCTGTGCAATGACCAATATATTATTGACCCCTCAAAGTCTAGCATGGATCACAGGCATTAGGATCCTTGGAGGCAAGCGATTAACATCCACAATAATGTTCCTACACTAAAGGGGAACACAAAAAAGAGCTCTAGGCAATACTACTGAGTCCTTATACCTTGTCAGAGAGCAGGACCCAGAGGGAAGTTTGACATGCATACTACAAGATGCTCAAGGGATGGGGGGACAATAGGAGAAAGGGAGGGAGGGGGAAAGGATGGGAAATAGTGGGGAGGGAACAAAGGGATTCAGGGAGAGGTGAAGGGAGGTAGGGGAATGGGTACTTATCAAGTTTTTTTTTTAACCTAGATGTATATTTTATTTTATTTTATTTTTTTAACATTTTTTATTATCTCCGCTCATACAAACTTAACAGGTACACCGGTTCCCTCCCTCCCTCCTTCTCCCCCCACCTCTCTGTTCGCCCTCCTCTCGCCCCTCCCTCCCCGCCCCCCCAGTGCCTCCCCTCCCCCAATCCCCGGAGAATCCTTTAATGTGCATGTCTGACTCTCCTCTGGGTCCTCTTCTCCGATGACATACAAGTACCCAGTGGCATTTCCCTGAAACCTTTCCTGTGTTCCCCTTAAGCATAGGAACACTATTTTGGCTGTCAATCCCTGCCTCCAAGGATCTTGATGCTTTTAGCAAATGCTAGACTTCGTGAGGTCAACAGTGTGTTGGACATTGTGCAAGGCATAAAGCAATCATAATTGAGCTTTACATGCCCTATCAAGTTGTATGAGTGGAAAAAAATTTTAAAAAAAGGAAGCTTCCTCTCTGCATTGATGTTGAGGGATGACGGATGATATTGGGATCACCGTGATTCAGGATATTTCCCCATTGTGTACAGTACAGGCAGCTGGCCTAGGGTTGTGTGTGTACCACATAGAGAATGGACTGCCTGAATGCTGGGTGTGTGCCACTGCCCCTAACTATCATGGACCATGGGGAGACATGAAACTCCTAACATATCTGTCTGCCTTTGACTGACAGGAAGCTTTTAAGACTCTTTCACTCCCGCATTACTTTGGATCTTCTGGTGAACCCCACATAGAAAACTTCAGATGACTTTATGACTCAGGCCTGGTATCAAATCTGTGCATGAGGAGCACATCCCTGAAGCACTATGCTTTGGACATGGATGAAGTCACAGCACCTGGAGTAGAACAAGATGATACTCAAAAGATTTTTTCCAACCTTTGTTTTTTACTCAGTAATGAAACTCAGATTCAATGGACCTAGGCACATTGGTCCACAAAACTCTAGGGATAACAAGGCACAAATCCCAAAGGACCTGTTAGCAGGGGGTGTTTGTGTTTACTCCATGGTCATCAGCAGGAATAAGAATACCGAAGTGTACATAGATATGGTAATAGAATCATTTATTTGAGACTGCAGCTTTCAACCTGTGCAGACTTACAACTCAGCAAACAGAAGAAAGCATTCCCTTTGATTATTTTCTTCTTTTTCCTTCATCTTCCCCTCACTTGACCAACTTGACTGAAAGCTGGTGCTTTTGGAGAATGAATCAAAACAGAGACAATGACAGAAACATGCAGAGTGACTGCAGCTTCATGTTCTCACAGTTCCTGGAGAGCAAGCAAAAGAGGATTATGAGGAACTCCTTGACCCTTGGTAAGTGGAATAACCTTTTCTTTCTTGCCTGCTACAGTATCACAAATAATACATCAGAGATCTGTGTCTGAGTTAACCAACTCTCTGCCAAATTGTGTTCATCCATATATCCATATTCAGAAATCATCCCAAATGTTTTCTTTCTCTTACCAAATACAACACTCCCACTTTCAGATGGATCAAAGTGTATTTTCTTTTCTCTTTTTTAGATGACACTTACAAAGTGGGAAGTTCAGAGTCACTGGCATTAGTCTAGTTTAAACGTTTGTACAATGTCTCCCTTGCGATGTCTGCCAGTACTTTTTCCAAGCTGCATATAATTCTAAAGTCTGTGGAAGCAGTCACATGCATTTATTCCCTACCTGAGGATATACATGAACACTCATATCCAGTGATATGTATATTTTACATTATGTATAAAATATATTTGCAGAAAGATTAAGTTATGCACTATAATTATGTGTGATATAAAATATATGATTTATTACAAATAATATGCATAGCAAATCATAGTACCATTTCGTTCCTATTTCATACAGCTAACGTTGAGCACAGTTATAAGAGAAATGTCAAATGTGACATTGTGTGGTTTTTGCATGTTAGAATCATTCTTTTGGACATAGTCACAGTCACAACTTTGCAGTATAATGTATGGAAAGTATTTGGTCTCTATTTAACACATTATCTCAATGATTTGGACCTTTATAGAGTCCTAGTACAATACTCATCCTTCTGGTACAAAAAGAGAAGTCAGTAAAAGCATCAACTGTTGACATCCCTTCAGATTCCTTAGAGCACCTGGAATTCACTGCCATAATGTTTGCATCCACAAGAATTGCACAGTAATTGGGCTATCTACCTTTCACCAGGGAAGGGAAAAGATCTCAAGAAACCCTCTGCCTTCTTGATGCCTGTCAAGAGACAAGGAGCTTCTTTTCTCTATGGTTTACCCACTGGTAATTCATTCATGCCCCAGCAAGCACTCAGGCACCTTTAGACATCTTTACAGACATCCCAGATATAAACCCAGTGGGGCACATGTTCAAAAAGACATGAAAGTAGGAAGGAAATTGGCTGGAAACAAGAAAGTAGTGGGAAAGGGATGAAGAAAGGGTAGCATATCAAGAAGTGAACTTACTATATTTATGTATGAAAATGAAAAGAATAAAAACTAAAGAGTCACAGTTGTCACAATCATGAGATACTTTTGGAGGACAGAGATAAAAAGTTGCACACTGGATCATCTTTGGCTTTTCCAAATATTCTGTATTTGATATCATTAAATACAGATTTCTTATACAATTTAAAAATTTTCTCCCATGTATTTTGCATTTACCTCTATTTTCTTATGTTGAAGATTTTTCAAAATGTATTTGCAAATTATTGCCAATGCATGTGCCATTGTGCACTTTGATTCTGGCTGCTTCTGAAAGGTATTTTCTTAATAACAGGTGAGCAGGATCAGTCCAGTCATATGCTCAGGTTCCCTTGCCCAATTGCTGACAGGTTTGATGAACATCGTCATGGATGACTCTTATAGACATTTTTTTTCAAATGTTTTTTTATTTCTGCTCATACAAATTTACTAGGTAGACCAGTTCCCTCCCTCCCTCCTCCTCCTCCCGAGCCCCTTACTCCCTCTCCCTTCACCCCTCCTTCCCCATCCCCCAGTGCCTCCCCCCCAATTCCCAGAGAGTCCTTTATAGTGTATTCCCGACTCTCCTCTGGGTCTTCCTCTCTGAAGATGTACAAGGACCCAGTGGCATTTCCCTGAACCCTTTACCGTGTTCCCCTTAAGCATAGGAACATTACTATGGCTGTCAATCCCTTGACTCCAAGGATCTTGGTGCCTTTAGCAGATGCTAGACTTTGTGAAATCAATAGTGTGATGGACATTCCGCAGGGCATGCAAAGTCCTATTATGATTGTTTTGGCCCTAACTTGTGTGGAGTATCTTGCATATCATTGCTCCTCCCATCCTTGTGCTCTTACAATCTTACCGCCCCCTCTTCTGCAAATGTCCCTGAGCTTCAGGATGGGGAGTAATTAGGCTGGCCTGGTTCAAAGTGGTTGATATAGAGTCTCTGAAGTTCTGTATTGTGGTTTGTTGATTTTCTTTTGCAGTTTTGTTGCTCCTGCAATGCCCTTCACTCCATCCTGCTGGGCACTGTATGAAACCCCCTGGCCAGAGAAAGAAAGCTGTTAAACTGGAGTTTGTTATAATAGCACGTCCAAGGGTAGATGTAATAAAAGTAAGAAACCTCAGTGAGGGAGGGGTCAATCACCCATTTGCAAAATGATTACTTTTTATCTGCTTAACTCTATGCTCTCCCCTTCTGGTGAGATCATAGCCCCCCAGTTGTAAATGATCAGGAAGGAATGTCTGTGAACTTAACCAGGTGTCACATTACTTACTTGTATTCCTTGATGGAGGCCTATTTTCTCTGCTGTAACATGTTCCCCTCTCTCCTTGTTTCTGGTGTGGCCTCCAACCCCATCCCTCCTGTTCATAATCTTTGCAATTACTGTATTACATAGGTTTACCTTTGAGTGTCTCAATGTGGGCTGGGTGAGTTTGGTACTAGGAGCCACCTATCAGGGAGTACATATGGCACTTAATTTTCTGGGTTTTGGATACTTCCCTTAATATAATTGTTTCTAATGACATCCATTTCCCAGAAAATTCCAGTAATTCATCATTTTTGATGGCTGAGTAGTACTCCATTGTATAGATGTACCATGGTTTCCTTATCCACTCGTCAACTGTTGGACATTTGGGTTGATTCCATGACTTTGCTATTTGTAAACAGTGCTGCTATGAACATGGTCGAGCTTGTGCTATCGAGGTGAACCCCTGCATGGGGGGTTATTCCCAAAAGTGGGATAGCAGGGTCATATGGCATTTCAATCCTTAATTTTTTAAAGAATCTCCAGATGGCTCGCCAGAATGGCTGTATGAGCCTGCATTCCACCAGCAATATAGGAGAGTTCCCCTCTCTCCACATCCTCTCCAGCATTTGTTGTTAATACCTTGTTCCCTTAAAAAAATAAAATAAAATAAAATTCAATAAATCAAAAAAAGAAAAGTATTTGCATTTGCCCATGTTTGTTTCAAAGACGAACATAGTTGCTCTCTCAAACAGGATTACAATATTACAGTTTCTTATGTCTGTGATGATGAGCAACTATGTTCATCTTTAAATCAATCATGGGCAAATGCAAATACTTTTCTTTTTTTGATTTATTAAATTTTATTTTACTTTTAAGGGAACAAGGTATTTATTTTCTTTTTTTTTTTTATTTCCACTCACACAAACTTAACAGGTAAACCGGTCCCCTCCCTGCCTCCAAACTCCCACTGCCCTCTGCCCCCCTCCCCTCCCCCTCTCTCCTCATCCCCCAATTCCTCTTCCTCCCATCCCCGGAGCATCCTTTAATGTGAATGCCAGACTCTCCTTTGGGTCCTCCTCTCCGATGAGGTACAAGGACCCAGTGCAATAGCAAAGTCATGGAATCAACCCAAATGTCCAACAGTTGACGAGTGAATAAGGAAAATGTGGTACATCTATACAATAGAGTACTACTCAGCCATCAAAAATGATGAATTAATGGAATTTGTAGGGAAATGGATGTTATTAGAAACAATTATATTAGAAAAAATTATACAATTATATTATGTACTCCCTAATAGGTGTCTCCTAGTACCAAACCCACCCAGCCTACCTAGAGACATTCAAAGATAAATCTCTGTGATACCTACAGTAATTGCAAGGATTATGAACAGGAGGGATGGGGTAGGAGGGCCACACCAGAAACAAGGAGAGAGGGACCATGTTATAGCAGAGAAAATAGGCCTCCATCAAAGACTGCAAGTAAGTAATGAGACATCTGGTTAAGTTCACAGACTTTCGTTCCTGATCATTTACAACTGAGGGGGTATGATCTCACCAGAAGGAGAGGGCATATAGTCTGGCAGATAAAAAGTAACTATTTTGCAAATGGGTCATTGACTCATCCTTCACTGTAGTTTCCTACTTTTATTACATCTACCTTTGAATATACTCTTATATCAAGACTCTAGTTTAACAGCTTTTTGTCTCTGGCCAGGGGGTGACATACAATACCCATCAGGATGGAGTGAAGGGCATTGCAGGAGTAGCAAAACTTCAAAAGAAAATCAACAAACCATAATCCAGAACTTCAGAGACTCTATATCAACCATCTGGAACTAGGCTAGCCTAATCTCTCCCCATCCTGACGCTCAGGGACATTTGCGGAAAAGGAGGTGGTAAGATTGTAAGAGTACAAGGATGGGAGGAGCAATGATGCAAGATACTTCACACAAGTTAGGGCCGAAGCAATCATAATTGGACTTTGCATGCCCTGCAATGTCCAACACACTATTGTCCCACAAATTCTAGCATTTGCTAAAGGCACCAAGATCCTTGGAGGCAAGGGATTGACAGCCACAGTAATGTTCCTATGCTTAAGGGGAACACAGGAAAGGGCTCAGGGATCCACTGGGTCCTTCCATCATCAGAGAGGAGGGCCTTGAGGAGAGTCTCGCATGCACATTAAAGTATTCTCCGGGAATTGGGGGAGAGGCACTGTGGATGGGGAGGGAAGGGTGAGGGCTGGGGGAGCAGGGGGGTCAGGGAAAGGAGGAGGGGAGGGAGAGAACTGGCGTACCTATTAAGTTTTGTATGAGTGGAAATAATAATAAAAATGTTAAAATAAATAAATATATATATGAAAAAAGCTAAAAACTGATAATGGGCCATGCTCTATAAGGAAAAGCCTACAGGACTTCTTCACGTTATGGGGGATTCTGCACACTACAGGGATTCCTTAAATCCCACGGGGCCAAGCTATTGTACAATGTAATCATCAAAATATTACGGCCCAATTACAATAACAAAAGGGGAGAATAAGCCCCCACCAATTAAATATGGCCTTGTTCATTATTAATATTCTCAGTTTTCAAAAAAATCAAATAGAGTCCCACTTCCAAAAACATTGGGAGTGACATGAACAGAGACTTGAAATACAGGTAAGATGGAAAGACTCATCACCGGACATTGGAGGGGCCCAGACCCATTATTAACAATGAGTCGAGGCTTCAGGTGTGTCTACCCTATAGGAGGCTCAAATCCCTTATGGGTTCCTGCTAGAAATCTTAAATTCTCTTGTCAGAGGGAAGATGACCCTGACCAACCAGAGTCAGATCCCACCAAAAACTAATAAAGATAAAAAGAATGGAGGCTATGCAACAGGCTCAGCAGGTTCTTGACTAATACTCGTGAAAGGGAGAAGAAGGGAAAAAAAGAAAAAAAAAAAAAAAAAAAGACCGATCCAGATCCATGGGCAACATCGTCCTTGAGATAGACTTTATTATCTCCCCACAGGCCATGACGACACAGGATGGACCATTGCATTGATCCTCATCAGAGGGACCATCGTTATGGGGCTAACTTTGATCATGTTCCTGACTACTTCCAATCTAATCCATCGGCTTGGAGGGATCAACTCAACCTTTGAGAGAGACGAAAATCATCTTGGCAGTGTTTCTCACCTGGACATACTTAATGCTATTCTCATGGATCATCAGAGAAGGTTTAAAGGCTATGGACTTGTGATGTTCTTGCTACTGCTATGGGTAGAACTTGAGGAGTTGGGATTGCTTTGGAGCTACGTAATTAATTCTGGTATGCTGCAACTGATGGGTTGGGACTGCCCATGGCCTGTATTGTTGGACTCGTTTTGCTATTAGATTATATACACCATAATCATACTACACAACAAAAGATGAATATGCTTGCAGAGATCCTAGACCAGACAGCCACTTGAGGCCCTCAGGACCCTCCAAGAGGTTCCTCAGGTTCCTCAATAGAGACGACTACTCTAAGGGTGTAGCCACCTTCATGAGGTGCTCCCCTGGGGTCGCTTGAGGAACAACCTTTTGAGCCCACCTCATTAAAAAAGAAAAAAAGGGAGATATGTGAGGGCGTCAGTCTAGGTGACCACAATTATCTGGCAAGGTTGGACAAAGATGTTTTGATGGAGGAAGTCTGGAGGGTTAGCTCAGGATGTTTTGAACAGCTCATGATGGAAGAAGTCAGGAGGGAGTAGCTCAGGATAATCTGAAGAAATTTCACTATATACAGCCTGCATGCTGGCTTGATCTTTAAGATGATTGGTTTGCCCATTTCCCTGCCCTGGAATTCCCATTGGGGTTTCTACCTTTATAAGCTGCTACAGACTTGTAACAAAAGAGTTCCTGTTTGACTAGACTCCTTGTCGCGTCTGATTGTCCTTGGGAAGGAGGGCTGGGAGTGGGCGAAACACTGCACTCAACTTTCCCTGATCTCCCTTGTGGAGGACCTCCTGGACTGGCCTGCAGGACTGAACTGCGATCCCCAGGGACTGCCACACAACATCAGTTTATCAACAGCAAGATGCAAAGTGTAACAGGAAATATTTCTAATAAAATAAGAAATGGAAAGAGTAAAGCATAAATGTGCAATCATGAAAGTCATCAGGAAAATGTGACCACATCCTCTATTTGTACAGCAGAATTACATTAAATGTGCATTGTTCTTCTCAGTCTCTGCTTGTGCCGTTTTGCATAAAATAATGATTAGATGTGTGTTACATCTTTGTGATCTTTTTTGCACATGCAGTACTTTATTTTTGTTCTTCATTATTCTTTGACAATTTCAAGGAAAGCTCTCAATGAATTTATGTCATGTTTCCATGATACCATTCCCTCTGCTTTTCCCACTGAAAAACTTCCTCCCTTGCATATCTTTGCCTGTTGCAGATCACTGGTTCTTGGAATTTGTGGAAAATATCTTTGAATTTGCAAATTGTGAAGTCACGTTGCTCAAAAAAGAAATGCTTATCACAGTCCAGTCCCATGTTAAAGCTAGGATATGGTCTTTGTCTAGTTTAAGGTCAAGATGTCCTTAAATTACCTTGTTCTGCCTAAAGGTAAGGTCTGCCTTAAAAAGATCATCTGGTCCCTCCCTTACATAATCTTCTGATAACTCACAAGGGAATGACGCTTACATAGCTTTAGCTTACCTGTGAACCTTGTTCTTAAAAGTAACTAAAAGCTAATGGAGCTAAGATTCTTGGGAGATTATGGGCCTGCTGGTCCCCAGCTTTCTTAACCCTTCAACTGTCTGTTTTTGTATCTATTATACCTCATTGCCCTCATTTCTAGAACTTGCCCTCACACCACCCGTTTAAGACATATCATGTGTTTTTTATGTGTGTTTGTCTCTCTATCTGTATATGTGTTTTGTGCATGTGCCTATGTGTACGCCTATGTGTGTCTGTATGTGTGTATATGTGCCTATCTGTGTGTCTGTGTTTGTGCATGCATGTATTTGAGATTATGTTCCACTTAGCATCCTCAACATTGTCTATACTGACACATTTCTGAGAACTTTTTGGAATCTAGATTTTTATCAGTGAGTAATGTTTTTGGTAGTAATTAAAAAGTAGGTCATTATCATGTAAATCATGGATGAATCCGTCCATTCGAATCCTTCCATTATGGGCACAGACACACTTAAGATACACATATCAAACATTCACACAGCATTGATTCCAGGACACCCATTAACACAAAATCGAGTAATGCTCAAATGACCAAAGAGAAATTGTAACAATCATCTTACCAACACTTATAATTCTAAGTACAGAAAGAAAAGAAATGTAAGAAAATTAGGACTTAGAGAAAAGAAATGTGTCTTATTTGCTTTACCTATGGTAGAAAAGAGCTTATGAGAGTAAGTGTGGAGAAGATATTAAAACTATGGTGCATTTTTAATCATTGGAAATATAGATATTTTATGAATAACATAAACTGAATATCTCAAGGAAATCACTCCTTTTAATATTTCTGCTAAAAGAATTCCAATACAAAGACACTGAGAGATTTGCCCTCTAATAAGTGTACATATACTCCTTTGTAAATAGCACAGTGGTACATGTTTTCCTGACATTCCAATACTCAGAAATAATACAATATATATCTTCACACTGACAAATCTCACCTATATACGATATACCCTAAGAATTCAACAATGCTTACTAACTCCCAAAAGGAGAGTGTTAGCATTGCAGAAGTTCAGGGGGAAAAAACTTTAGTGCACAAAGTTTATGTTATTTGGTTGCAATGTGGTCAGCTCCACATGTATAATGATCAATACGCTTCATTTCCATCTGTCATACTCGAAGCATCAATTTATCCTGTAGTGTTTTTTTGCCATGATGGAGATCAACAGGAACCTTAACGTTTTGCCCAATGTGACTTTATCATTTAAGTTACTTGGGGAAGGTTGTGATATCACAATGGCATTTCTCAACAAGCTACATTTGCTGTTAAATTCTGGAAAGATTCTTCCCAACTACACCTGCAAAAAGGAAACATGTGACATGATACTGACAGGAACAAAGTGGACAACATCTGCCAGAACAGCGACTCTCCTGCATCTATTCTTAATTCTGTAGGTGAGGCTGCATGATGTAGACTGTTGGGCCTGCCCAGGAATAACGGTCTGGGAGGGAGTGAGCAGGGCATGGCTTAGCACATGGGACCAAAGATGGCGCTGAGAGCTAGTGTCCTAGGTGTAACTCTGATCACATTACAGAGAGTCCTAATTGGCTTATAGGAGCCAACATAGATATATGTTTAGTTTGACCTATGCGGCTTATTTGCTGTACTGGCCATTAAGGTAATTGGCTGCCTGTTTCGTGCGCTCTGATTCTTTGTCTATATAAGCTGGTTTTTTACCCCCAATAAACTGAGATCTTGTTCTGACAAACTCCCAGTCCATGGCCAAGTCTCTCGAGTGCTGAGGCGGAGGTGCGGGCAGTCAGGCTTTACTTATCTTCATCAACATAGCCAGGAGCTGTGTAACTGAGTGAGTGAATAAGTGAGTGAATGAGTCTTGCCTTGACAGACTCCCTGCTGTGTCTGGAGTCCCCTGAATTTGGGTGAGGAGGTAAAGGGCCTGCAGTACATTCGCCTTTCTCCGTCTGGATGGCCTGGAGTCGTCACAGTGTGTGCCTGGGAAAATCACCCCAGCAGTAGACCCTGATGAAAATCTGGGCATTCTAAAATGACTCTCATAAATTGAAAGAGAACACGAGGAGGGACCTAGGGTTATGTCTATGTGTTTCTAATGATCACAAAAGAAATGTGGACTTGATGAGCCATGAACATTTCTTTGCTTGACAAGTCATGAAGAGACTAAGGAAACATGCTTTTGAATTCTTTAAAATATGGAGATATTCAAGCGATACTCTAGATAGTGGAAAGTAAGACAATGATTTAACTAGGGAAAGAAATGATCCATTCTGCCTTATCTAGGCAATGCTTTGTATCAGATGTTATAGTGAGTTTGCTGTCACTCATATTACTGCAGATATTCTTTGTACCATTTCATCTAGTCCTGACAGACCATGACCAGTTTCCTTATCTGTATAAGATGGTTCCCAAAGACACATCTCTGACCCTTGCTATAGCCTCTTTGATGCTTCATTTCAGCTGGCATTGGATGAGGCTGGTCATCACAGATGACAACCAAGGTGCCCAATTTCTTTCACATTTGAGAGTAGAAATGGAAAAGAAATGGAATCTCCTTGGCTTTTGTGAATATGATCTATGAAAACAGGTAGTTATAGACAACAAAGACTGAGATATAATACAGTCAAATTCTGATGTCATCAGCAAATGTCATTGTCATTTATGATGAAATGATCTCTACTCTAGAAGCGGGATTTAGAGCATGGGATTGCTTGGTGTTGCAGTTCACCTGCATGATTGCTGATGAATGACCATCAAATGCCTTAAGGGAACAAGGGATTTATTTTCTTACTGTTAGTCCTGCCATAGTCTATATTCCAGCTTGAAGGGAGTGCATGAACCCACCTCAGGGCTAAGGGAAGTGGCTACGCCATCACCACATAATGGCTGAGAGAGGGATGATCCTTACTTGCCAGACCAGCATGTCTGGCCAAGTGTACACAAGATGCCAACTCTCTCAACCAGCTCTCCATGATTTATTCCAGTGTCTAATCCCACCCACCATAGGCTGGGCCTTCCCCATCAGCTAGACGATCTCTTTTAGCTTGGCTCTGGGCTTAACTACTAATTCTACACAAATGTATCCAGAGCTCAAACGTGCAACCATCAGGTTGACACCTGTGTCCAACTATGACACTTTACCCTTTGTCAATACTCCTTGTCAACTTGGCACAAAAACATAGCACTTTTAAACTGTAACCTTCAATCCTTGTCCCCACAGATGTTAAAAGTTATCTTAAAAATATAAATTCATATAACTATATATTCATTTAATATAAATTTTATTAATTCTAAATCTCTAAAAGTTCTCATAGGCAAATTTTATAAAAATTTTAAAATGTTTTGTCATTAAAAGTTCAATTATTTAAATGTTGAAATTGAAAGTCCTAAAAAATATCTCAAATCTTTTAACTATAAGAGTCTATGAAATAAAAATGTTAAATACTTCAACAAGATAAAACATTATAATTGAAGTATCATAACATAATAAGAAAATATTGCATTAAAATCAAGTCAGCAACTCACTGCATCCTGTACTTCAATGTCCATCTTCTGCCACTTATCATGTAGTCAAGGTGGCGCAAAGATTATAATTATAGGCATTTCCAGACCCTGTTTGCAACTTCAAGTTATAGAAATGGAGTTCCTTGTGAACAAGGCTGGATCTCCACTCCCACTCGTCCTCAGTATACATCACATGCTTCTGGCATCTCCAACACTATGGGTTAGCCTTTGCAGGTGTAAGCTTTACCTTCTCTCATAGGAACTCTACACCTGCCACTTGGTACCAAGCTGTTGCTACTTTCCATGAACCCCTCAAATCGTTTGCCAAAACCAATACCACCTAGCAGACACTGCCAGACTCTGAAGCAAGTTTTAAATGCAGTTTGATCCATTTGAGCCACAGCTGCACCAAAGCTTGTGCTCTGATGCTGGAAAAGCCTCTTCTAGGCAGCCAAACTTCCAAAGGGCAAGAAACAGCTTTAACTTGGGCTTTCAGCCCCTGAAAGAATCTGGGTTTTCAAACCACGAACTTACTATATGGTGGTTTTCATGTCTTCCACGTTCCCAATGCAAGTCACTAGGTTCTCCTTCACTGATACTCATTTCTCCAACAGAAGCAGATATTCTACTCCCAGCCCTTTCCATATCCAGAGCTTCATAGCCACCAACAGAGCTCTCCTCTGTCAAATAAACCAGTCTATCATCTTCAAATTCAACTTCAACAAAGTTCTTCAACAAAGCTCATCACAAATTGGTCCCATATAATCCACAATTCTCTCACTATTCTCACTGTCCAAATGGCCCATTAAACTCTGAAAGATGGTATTTGTAATCCATAAAGTGAAAATCTTCATGTTTCCAACTTTGTCAAATGAAACCATTCAAAATCCACAAAATCTACATAGTCAGATTTATCAGCAACACCCCACTCTTTGTATCAAATTCTGTTGTAGTTCCCTTGCATGGTTGCTGATAAATGACCATCAAATGGCTTAAGGGAACAAGGGTTATTTTCTTACTCATAGTCCTGTTATTCTAGCTTGAAGGGAGACATGCACCAACACCAGCAGAGAGGAAACTGGCTATGATGCCATCACCACATAATGGCTGATTGAGGGATGATCCTTTCTTGCCAGACCAGCATGTTTGGCCAAGTATACACAAGATGCCAACTCTCTCAACAAGCTCTCCATGATTTATTCCAGGGCCTAATTCTACTCGCTGTAGACTGGGCCTTCCCCATCAGCTAGACAATCTCTTTCAGGTTGGCTCTGGGATTAACTCAACTACTAATTATCCGCCAGTGTGCCCAGAACTCAAACCTTCAACTTTCAAGTTGATGCCTGTGCCCAACTGTGACACTTAGGCATGCAGAGAATCTGGATGACCACCTCACTGTAGTGGGAAGTCATTACAAGGAGAGTTTTCAGCCCTGACTCATTCAATGGGACTTTCACCTTTGCAGACCACCATAGTGAGGCTTCCAGTTTGAAAGATTTTATTCAGAAAAGGGAAATTGCCCAATACCCAAAAGAAAACTTTCTGGAGAGATTGGGGTGGATGCATTATAAATTTTAACTCTTAAAATCTTACAAAAAGACACTGCATAACTGTTCATCCAACACCACATTGCAGTGGTTACTTGGATGAAACTTTGATACGACCATGAGTGATGAGTGTCACAATTTATGTAATGCAATTTATGGGGTGACCTAGAGCCTCCACAAAATGTTTCTTCACCAAGTAAATAATCAGGGAGTGGGATATGGGACTGAATTCATACATAAATATTTGCAGGTAAGCTGTTTTCCAAAGAAAGATGTTTTATATCTTCACCATGACACACCCTTACATGTCATGTGCAAGCATAAATATCAGGGGATCTTCCATTGAATTGAAACTTTCTTAGTTCATAGGAACTCACTCTAGGTTCTTCAGGAACAAGAAAGCATGTAATTTAACAACATCCTTTTAAAAGGATGGTCAGTGGTTTTGGTACACTGGACTTCCACCCCATAGTCGATACTTGGAATATCTGAAATGTAGTCTTATCTTTCTTTCATGAAATTCTTAAATGTGAAACATAGAAGATGTTACTTAAGTTCCAAACTACATTCATAAATATGGTGGATAATTTGCATAAATTGTCCCAATTAATTCTTCCAAATGTGTGTCCTATGAGGAACTCAATTTCTTAGTTGTTATTCCAAAACCATAACAGAAGAAACCACAGAAGATGTTAACATTTATGTCATTACCGCATTACCTGCTTATAATTTGATGATAATTTCCTTTATTAACTTCCCTCTACAAGAAATTAACATCATAGAAACATAATGAAATTTTGATAAAATATCTGTTTGACTTCATTCATTTCTTTGCATGTTTTGCTCAGAGAAATGTTGTCTTTGGAACAGGAAATTCAAATATTTTTTGCATGTGTAGATATGGGTTGCGTGTGGGTTTGTATAGAAATTAGCAATGTGTACCTGTCAAAGCTCAGGGTGATCTTGGTAGCAATCTTGGATTGTTCTAAATCCTTATTACCTTCCTCTGGTGTTTCCCATGTTCTGACTTACAGGGACAGTTCAGGCTGTCACCATATCTACGAGTCATTTCTATGTAAACTCTGGGGATCCAAACTGATGTCCTTTTGCTTGGGAAGCAAAGGTTTTAACCCCCAAACTATCTCTACAGACTTGGAATAGCAGATTAAAAAGGATGCAGGTATTCCTCACATCACCCTACAGGTCTTAACACGTTGGCAATTTATCATAAAAGGGTGCATCTCTTTCAGATACCTTTCTGAGGAAAGCCAAATTTACTAACCCCATTGGAGACCCAGTGAATATGGATCAGAAAACAAAGGGAGATGCAAAGTATGACATTCTCAACAGCTGGAGTGTCCCACAAGGCTTTGGACTCCAGGTGAAAATAGAACAGGTCTCCCCATACCTCCCCAATGGCCAAAAACTCCATATCTGAAGTAATAATAGAGTGGCCCCCAGGAAATAGTCAGGTGTGTTGAACCCAATCAGAATCATTTATATCAGAAATGAGTAGCCAAAGCCCTGAAGCACATTGGGCCTTTTCTTTTTTCTGTATTCCTAAATTGAGCCTTCATCTTCTTTTTTTTGATGGATGATTTTGGTGTTTGCATGTTTCTATTCATATATCCTAAAGCTTCCATTTATTTTTCCTTCTGAATTTCTTTCAGGAAGGACCAGAGCTTTTGGTTTTGTTCAGTATATTCATATATGTGACTCTGTTTTATTTAATAAATGGACTGTGACATTCAAATGTGTTACATATTTTAAAATATTGAAAATAAGTTTTTAAAGGATTAATAAATTCAGTCTGCTTATGAAAAGAATAGCATAGAAATTCAAATTTTCTCAAAGTATCTTGCTAATGAACTATTGAAAAAAGTCTATTATGGTGCTCCTAAAGATTCAAAGGCACTTTTGGAAGAGGGGACAGGAGACAGAATACAGGGCAAAGGATAGTAGGATGCACTTTTCCAAAAACTATGTGACAACAGAAGCCATAACCTTCAACAATGGCCTACTGACACGGTGGTGGTTGGCTCACCTATGCAATTGTCACAGTCTTAGTTTGGATGTGAGTCGACCGCACAGACTCAAGTAATTCGATCTCTAGCTGATGTTAATAATTAAGAGGTTATGCCAGAAGAAACTCACAGAAAATAGCCAAGAAAGCCAAACCCAAGATAATGAATTGCAAAGTCTGATCATTACCATGATCAATACTATGAAATTGGAAATCCAGAAGGAATTAAATAAACATTAACTACTAAATAAGCATTAACTATTTTGAACAGGAAAATAACAGGCACGTGGAGGAGATGAGAAAAACACACCAAGAAACAAAAATAAAAAAGGCATAGAGCAGTTAAAGCAGTCTCATGAAGAGTATAAAATTGAACTAAAAGACAAGTTATCTTCAACCCAGAACTCAACAGAGTCTTATCAGCAGAACTAACAAAGCAGAAAACAGAATTTCAGATATTGAAGACAAAGTGAAAGAAGTAACCAGCTCAATGGAAGAGGTTGTTAAAGCCAAAAAGGTACTTGAGAGGAATATTCAAGAGTCATGGGACATCTTGAAGAAGCCTAACATGTGCCTTCAAAGAATACCAGAACAAGAATCCCAAAATACCACACCTGAGGAAATTTTTCAATTTATCATAAAGGAAAACTTTTCTCTTCCAAAGAAAGGGAGACCCATACACATACAAGAGGCATTCCACACCCCAAACAGATAAGACCAAAATAGAAACTCACCATGGCAAATAATGGTCAAAACAGTCCACATTCTAGCAAAGAAAAGGTGCTGAGAGCTTCAAGGGGAAAAAAAGTTACTTTTGAAGATAAACCTACAAAAATAACAAATGATTTTTCAATGGGAACATTAAAAGCAAGAGGAGATTGGAGAGATATACTTCAAATATTGAATGAGCAAAAATGTCAACTCAAGCTGATACACCCAGCAAAACTATCAGTCATGATCGAGGGGGAAAGAAAAGTTTCCAGCACAAAGACAAACTGAAGGGTTACATGTCTACCAAACCAGGCCCTCAAAAAATGCTAGAAAAGATGCTCAAGCTTGAAGAAAAGAACAAGTATATCCAGGAGGATAGAATGGAATTATAATACCACCAAAACCTAAAAGCCACACTTCTGCAAGCCACTAAACATAAAAGGTGTCAGGAATTGGGGCTGGAGTTTTGCCTCTGCCTTGCAGGCAGAAGGTCCTGAGTTTGGATCCTAGACACCACATATAGATGCTGGGCAGAAGCAGGGGCCGCCTGGGTTTCTGGTTCTGGTAGGGCGGAGCCTGTGAATCCCAGGGCAGAGTAAACAAGGAGGAGGTGGAGGCAGTCCATGGTGGTTCCTGAATTCCTCAGTGGTTCTGTATACACACATACAGACAAACACATACATACACACACATACACACAAGTGCATACACGCACACATGCACAACTGAATATATAATAAAAAATAAAAATATTTTTTAAAAAGTGTCAGGAATTAAAAGTAATTTCTCCATTAAAACACTAAATGACAATGGAAATAATGAATGTTAAATTACAAGAAGTTATCATTATTTCCTTAAAATAATGATTCATGATTTAATAATGCCAAATATAAAACTAAAAGAAAATAGACAAGTGCCAGGTAGAAATACCAACAGCCTGTCGTTTTGGCCCTGGAAGACAGAGACTTGGGAAACTCCAGAGAAGAGCAGTAAAGAGGTAGGACAATTCAAGGTGCAGGATGATTCCTCATGTCATCCATGGACATCCACTGGAATACACAATTATCGTGCCCTCTTATACACTTGTGTACACACATACATGCATGCACACATGCAATTTTTTTTAAAAAAATAGACGCTTTGTATGATATTCACATTTCATCCTTTGAAATACAAGGGTGCCCTCTACCCCTTCCACTGCCTGGGACAGGACGCTCACCCGAGGTCTGCCTTCCCAGGTAAGGTTCAACCAGCCCCCAGGTGCTCCCACTCATCCCAGCTCTCCCCTCTAGCCAGCCTGAGCAATACCCAGGCTGCCCCGAACTTGTGCAGGTCATGCCCCAGGTGCCCAGTGAAGCATGCCAAATCCCATCGCCCCTCTGCCCCTTAGGGCCACATCCCATCGCCCCCCTGCCCCTTAGGGCCACACGGGACCCTTGCTCGTGGTTCAGGAAGGATACACTGTTCCTCAGAATTCAACAGAGTCCAAAGGAAACTCGAGCAAAGTTCTAGGGGACAAAGGTCATACATCTAAAGTCCTATAAAATCATCTGATCACATGGAAGACACTCTTCACATCCGGCCCAAAGATTAGGAAACCCACTTTTTACCATCCTTCTCGTTTCAACTATAAATCACTGTAGATTAACTTTTACGTATACCTTCCCCCAAAACACATACAACTTCAAGGATTATACCACTCACCCTCACATATTACCAAGGTACTCAATCGTAAAAGTACACTACCATACTAATATTCACCCCCTGTCTACTAAACCTGACCTAAATTATGTACAAAAAGACTAATTAGCATCATCTAGGAAATAACAATAACAACTGGAAAACATACCAAACTCCAAGGCATACACTGGTAATAACTGCCCGATAGTAGGAAAACTAACTTAATTAGATCAGCCAAAAACACGGAAACGGAAAGGTCTTATGAGACAAAACAACAATGCCCAAATCAAAGTGCAGATCCATGGGAAACAAAATCCAAGAAAACAAATCTCCCACCAAGTGAATTAAGACCATAATGATAGATTTTAACCAGAACAAATTCACAGAAAATAAAAAAGAAAGCCAAGCCCAAGAAAATGATATTCAAAGCATGATCATTACCTTGATCAATATTATTTTTTTAACATTTCTTATTATCTCTACTCATACAAACCTCATAGGTACACCAGTTCCCTCCCTTCCTCCTCCTCCCTCCACCCCTCTGCTCGCCCTCCCCTCACCACTCCCTCCCCCCCAGTGCCTCCCCTCCCCCAAAACCCGGAGAATCTGACTGTCCTCTGGGTCCTCCTCTCCGATGACATACAAGGACCCAGCAGCATTTCCCTGAACCCTTTCCCGTGTTCCCCTTAAGCATAGGACAACTACTGTGGCTGTCAATCCCTTGCCTCCAAGGATCTTGGTGCCTTTAGCAGATGCAGACTTTGTGAGGTCAATAGTGTGTTGGACATTGTGCACGGCATGCAAAGTCCAATTATGATTGCTTTGGCCCTAACTTGTGTGGAGTATCTTACATATCATTGCTCCTCCCAACCTTGTGCTCTTACAATCTTACTGCCTCCTCTACCGCAAATTTCCCTGAGCTTCAGGATGGGGAGAGATTAGTCTGGCCTAGTTCCAGGTGGTTGATATAGAGTCTCTGAAGTTCTAGATTGTGGTTTGTTCCACGGTCCCCTCCTCAGCTGCCGCTCGCGGTCCCGGGGGCCTCTCGGGTTGTGATTTTTAATCCAAGTTTGTAATCTGTATCTCTTGATCAGTGATTTAATTCCATTGACATTTAGTGTTATAATGGAGAAATTACTTTTAATTCTGGACATGTTTTATGATTAGTGGCCATTGTAATTGTTTGATTTGGCTTTTTAGGTCCGCTTGGATATGCTTGTTTATTTCTTCAAGCTTGAGGATCATTTCTAGCGTTTTTGAAGGCCTGGTTTAGTAGGCATATAAGTCGAGACTGGCATGCACATTAAAGGATTCTCCGGGGATTGAGTGGGAAGGCACTGGGGGATGGGGAGGGAGGGGTGAGGGGAGGGGGATTCAGAGGGGTAGGGGAAAGGAGGAGGGAGTGAGGGAGGGAACCGGTTTACCTACTAAGTTTGTATGAGTTGAAATTATAATAAAAATGTTAAAAACAACAACAACAACAACAACAAAAGTTGTTTTTTGTGCTGGGAAACTTCTTTCTCCCTAGATGATGAAGTATAGTTTTGCCAGGCATATCAGCCTGAGTTGACATTTTTGCTCATTTAATACTTGAAGTAAGTCTCTACAAGCTCTTCTTTTTTTTTATTTCTTCCACTCATACACAGTTGATAAGTACCCCATTCCCCTCTCCCCCTCCACTCCTCCCTGGACCCTCTTGCTTCCTTCCCCCTTTTCCCCTTCTTTCCCCCATCCGTCCCTTTCTTCCAGTCCCCCTCCCCCTCATTCTGGAGCATTTTTTAGTGTGCATTTCACTAAACTTCCCTCTGGGTCCTCTTTTCTAATGAGGTGTAAGGACTCAGTGGCATTGTTTAGAGCTCATTTTTTGTGTTCCCCTTTAGTATAGGAACACTATTGTGGCTGTTAACCCCTTGTCTCTAAGGATCATAGTACCAATGATACATGCTAGACTATGGAGGTTCAATGATTTGTTGGTCATTACACAGGCCATGCGAAGTCTTATCATGATTAACTCAGCACTAACCTATATGGAGTATCTTCCATATCATTGCTCCTCCCCATCTTTAGGCTCTTACAATCTCACTGCCCACTTTCTGAAAATTTCCCTGAGCTTTAGAATAGGGAGCGTTTAAACTGGTCCTGGTTCCAGGTAATTGATGTAGAATCTCTGATTTTATGAATTATGCTATGTTGACTTTTTTTCAGTTTTGCTGCTCCTGCATCACCCTTGACTCCATCCTGATAGGTATTGGATGTCCCCCCCTGGCCAGAGATAAAAGGCTTATTAAAATGGAGTTTTATTATGAGAGTAGATTCAAAGCTAGGTGGAATAAGAGTAGGAGACTGCTGGGGGGGTCAGTCTCCCATTTGCAGGATAGTAACTTTCTATCTACTAGATTTTATGCCCACCCTTTCTGGTGATATCATACACAATCAGGTGCAAGTGACTAGTAAGGAAAGTTTGCAAATCCAACCAGATGTCTCATTACTTACTTGCAGTCCTTGATGGTGGCCTATTTTTTCTGCTGTAACATGATCCCCTCTCTCCTTGTTTCTGGCGGGGACTTCCTTCTACTTCCCTCCCTGCTTATAATCTTTAAATTACTGTAGGTATTACAGAGATTTATCTGTATGCGTGTCACTAAGTAGGTTTGGTACCAGGATCCACCTATTAGGGAATAAATATGGTGCTAAATTTTCGGTGTCTAGGATAATTCACTCAAAATAATTTTCTCTAATTCAATCCATTTCCCAGCAAATCTCATTAATTCATCATTTTTGATGGCTAAGTAATATTCCATTGTATAAATGTACTACATTTTCCTTATCCACTCATCAACTGTTGGGCATTTGGGTTGATTCCATGATTTTGCAATTGTAAGCAGTGATGCTATGAACATGGTCGAGTTTGTGCAATTGAGGTTACTTTTTACTGTATGGGGGATTATTCCTAAAAGTTCAAAAGCAGGGTCAAATGACATTTCAATCTTTACCATTTTTAAGAATCGCCAGATGGCTCGCCAGAGTGGTTGCGTAAGCCTGCATTCCCACCAGCAATGTAATAGAGCTCTCTGCTCACCACATCCTCTCCAGCATTTTGGGTTATTGGTATTGTGGATTTTTGCCATCCTGACGTGCGTGAGATGATATCTCAGGGAAGTTTTGATTTGCATTTCCCTGATAGCTAAGGATGCGGAGCACTTTTGAAGATATTTGTTAGACATTTCAATTTCATCCCTGGTACAGTTTCTTTTAAGTTCCAAGGCCCGTTTTTTAATTGGCCCATTTGTTTCCTTGGTGTTTAGTTTTCTAAGTTCTTTATACACTCTGGATAATGGAGCTCTATCAGATATGTGGTCAGTGAAAAATTTATCCCATTCTGTAGGTTGCCTTTGTGCTCGAGTTACAATCACTTTTTCTGAATGGAAGCTCTTTAATTTCATAAGATCCCATCTATTGAGTGTTGGTTGTATTGACTGTGCTATTGGCTTTCCAATTAGGAACTATTGGCCTAGTCCAATCAGCTTGAGGGTGTTTTCTACCCTTTCAACTAAGGTTTTTATAACCTCTGGCCTTATATTGAGGTCCTTGATCCACTTGGAATTGAGTCTTGTACATGGTGACAAATACGGGTTGAGTTTTAATCTTCTGCATGTGGTCATCCAGTTCTGCCAGCACCATTTGTTGAAGATGCTGTTCTTCAAAGATCAAGTGGCTGTAATTGTGTGGACTTATATCTTGGTCTTCAATCCTTATCCATTGTTTTGTGTGTCTATTCTGGAGCCAGTACCAGGCTGTTTTTCTAACTATGGATTTGTAGTATAGACTAAGGTTTGGTATGGTGATAACTCCAGCAGTGTTTTTATTACAGGATTGTTTTTGCTATCCTAGGTCTTTTGTGCCTCCATATGAATTTTGAGATTTTGTCATCAACCTCTGTAAAAAATTGTTTTGGGATTTTGATTGGTATAGCATTGAATCCGTATATTGCCTTTGGTAGGATGGTCAGTTTAATGATATTGACTCTGCCAATCCAGGAACATGGGAGGTCTTTCCACCTTCTGGTGTCTCCTGTAATTTCTTGCTTTTGCATTTTAAAATTTTTATTGTAAAGTTCTCTTACTTACCTTGTTAGTTTTATACCAAGGTGTTTCATTTTTTTTAGGAGCTATAGTAAATGGGATTGTTTCTCTCAGGGCTTTTTCACTCCATTCATTCTGGGCATATAAGAAGGACTCTGATTTTTGTACATTTATTTTGTATCCTGCCACCCTGCTGAACTTTTATAGTTCCAAGTGCTTCATGGTGGAGTTATTGGGATCACTCAGGTATAAGATCATGTCATCTGCAAATAGAGATAACTTGATTTCTTCCTTGCCGATTTGAATCTTTTATGTCCCTTTCTTGTCTTATGGCTTCAGCTAAGATGTCAAATCCAATACTGAATAGAAGTGGTGAGAGTGGATAGCATTGTCTAGTTCATGATCAAAGTGGGAATGCTTCAAGTTTTTCCCCATTGAATATAATCTTTGCTGTTGGCTTGTTGTATAGTTTTTAATATATTGATAATGGTTCCTTCCATTGCTACTGTCTCTAGGGTTTTGATCATAAAGGGCTGTTGGATCTTGTCATTTCTGCATCTACCGAGAGTTTCATGTGGTCTTGAATTTTGGACTGATTTATATTGTGAATTACATTTATTGATTTGCATATGTTGAACCAATCTTGTGTGCCTGGGACAAAGCCTACTTGATCCCCATGAATGAACTTTTTGATATATTTTTGAATCTGATTTGCTAAGAGTTAGTTGAGAATCTTTGCATCTGTGTTCATCAGAGAGATTGGCTATAGTTTTTTTTTTTAAGTGTATTTTTATTGCATTTTGGGAGTGAGACAGTATTAGCTTCATAGAAGGAATTTGGGAGTGTTACTTTCCTTGCTATTTGATGGAACAGTTTAAGTAGTGTGTTAAGTAGGTGTTATTAGCTCCTTAAATGTTTGGTAGAACTCTGTGCTGAATCCATCTGTTCAAGGACATTTTGTGGTGGGAAGATTCAAGATTGCTTCATCGATTTCCTCATATGTTATAGTACTATTTAAATAATTCAAAACTTCCTGATTCAATTTAGGTAAGTTGTGTTTACTTTGGAATTCATCCTTTTTTGTATTGTCATATCTCACAGAGTATAAGTTTCTGAAATATTACAGTACAATTATCTGGATTTCTTGGATATCAGTAGTGATAACTCCATGTTCATTTCTAATTTTGTTCATTTTGGTTTTCTCTCTCTTGCTTTTGGTTAATTTAGCTAGGGGAGTATCAATCTTATTGATTTTTTCCAAAAAATAGCATTTTAACTGGTTGATTTTCTGTATCGTTTCCCTAATTTTGATTTTGGGTATTTTTTTCCCTTATTTTACTAATCTCCTTTCTTTTACTGTTTTTGGGATTGTATTGCTTTAGTGTCTCTAAAGCTTTAAGATGCAATGTTAAGTTATTGATTTCTGATGCTTCCATTTTTTTGATGTAAGCATAAAGAGCTATGAACTTACTTCTTAGGACAACTTTCTTTGTGTTCCAAAGATTTTGGTAAGTTGTTGTTTCATTATCTTTCACTTTGAAGAAATCTTGAATTTGCTTTTAAATTTCTTCCTGAATCCAGTTCTCATTGAGTATCAAAGTGTTTAGTTTTCAGGAGTTAGTGTATTTTCTGTTGTTTGTTGTGTTGTGGATGTCAAGCTTTAGGCCGTGCTGATCTGATAGGGTACAGGCTCGAATTTCAGCTTTCTTCAGGGTGTCCCAAAACTCCTGAATATTCCTCTCAAGTATCTTTTTGGCTTTAACAACCTCTTCCATTGAGATGGTTAATACACTTTGTCTGCAAGATCTGAAATTCTACTTTTTGCTTCATTAGTTCTGCTGTTAAAACTCTCTATTGGGATCTGGGTTGAAAATAACTTGCCTTTTAGTTCAATTTTAAATACTGCCTGAGACTGTTTTAACTGGACTATGCCTATTTTTGTTTCTTGAACTGTTTTTCGCAACCCCTCCAAGTGTCTGTTGTGTTCCTGTTCAAAGTGGTTGATGCAGTTATTTACCTCCTCCTGGATTTCCTCTTTCATAGTATTGATCACGGTAATGATCATGCTTTGAAAGTTATTATACTGGGCCTGGCATTCTTGGCTAATTTCTGTGAATTTGTTCTGGTTGCAATCTATTATTATGGCGTTAATTCTTTCAGTGGGATATTTGTCTTCTTGGGTTTTGTTTCTCATGGATCTGCGCTTTGACATGGGAGTTGTTGCTTTGTCTCTTAAGACGTTTCAGTTTCTGTGTGTTTTTGACTGAACTGATTTAGTTGGTATTACTACACTCAGGCAGTTATAAGTAGTGTTTGCCTTGGAGTTGGATACATTTGTCTGTTGTTATTGTTATTTCCTAGATAATGCTAATAGACTGATGCTATTAGACTGTTTGTACATCAATTAAGTCAGGTTTAGTAGATGGAGTGAATATTAGTATGGTAGTTAATTTATACTATTTAGTACCTTGGTAATATGAAGAAATCAATGAAGTAATCTCAAATATTCCCACCAAAAAATGTCGTGGACCAGATGGATTCAGCACAGAGTTCTACCAGACATTTAAAGAGCTATTAACACCAATAATCCTTAAACTGTTCCATCAAATAGCAAAGGAAGGAACACTAACAGATTCTTTCTATGAAGCTAGTATCATCTTAATTCCAAAACCAAATAAAGATACACTTAAAAAAGAAAACAATAGGCCAATCTCTTTGATGAACACAGATTCAAAGATTCTCAATAAAGTCCCTGCAAATCAGATTAAAAAACAAATCAAAAAGATCATTCCCGGGGATCAAGTAGGCTTTATCCCAGGCACACAAGGTTGATTCAACATACACAAATAAATAAATGTTATTCACCATATAAACTAGTCCAAAATTCAAGACCACATAATACTCTCAATAGATGCAGAAAAAGCTTTTGACAAGATACATCAGCACTTTATGATCAAAACCCTAGAGACAATTGAATGGAAGGAACCTTTATGAATATAATAAAAGCTGTATACAACAAGCTTACAGCAAGGATTATTCTCAATATGGAAAAACTTGAAGCATTCCCATTTCAATCAGGAATTAGGCAAGGCTGTCCACTCTCACCACTTCTATTCAATAGCATACTTGAAGTCTTATCACTGAAACCATAAGAAAAGAAAGGGAGATAAAAGGGATTCAAATAGGCAAGGAATGAGTCAACTTATCTCCATTTGTAGATGACATGATCATATACCTGAGTGATACTAAAAACTCCACCATGAAGCTCTTGGAACTAATACAGAAGTTCAGGGGGGTGGCAGGGTACAAAATAAATGTACAAAATCAGTGGCCTTTCTATATGCCCAGAATGAAAGAAGGAAAAAAGTCCTGAGAGAAACGATCCCATTTACTATATCCCCTAAAAAATGAAATACCATGGTATAAACCTAACCAAGGAAGTGAGAGACATTAACAATAAAAAATTTAAAACCCTAAAGAAATTGCAGAAGTCATCAGAAGGTGGAAATGCTTCCCATGTTCCTGGATTGGCAGAACAAACATCATAAAAATGACCATTCTACCAAAGGCAATATACAGATTTAATGCTATACCAATTAAAATCCCAAAATCAAATAACCTGAAAATTCATATGGAGGCACAAAAGACCCAGGATAGCAAAAACAATCCTAAGTAACAAAAACACTGCTGGCGGTATCACCATAGCAAACCTTAGTCTATACTACAAATCCATAGTTATAAAACACCCTGATACTGGCTCCAAAATAGACACACAGATAAATGGATAAGGGTTGAAGACCCAGGTATAAGCCCACACAATTAAAGCCATTAGATCTTTGACAAAGGGGCCCTAAAAATCCAATGGAATAAGAACAGCATCTCCAACAAATTGTGCTTGCAAAACTGGATCTCCAAAAGTAGAAGATTAAAACTTGACCCGTATTTGTCACCATGTACAAGACTTAATTCTAAATGGATCAAGGCCCTCAATATAAGGCCAGAGGTTATAAAAACCTTAGTTGAAAGGTTATGGAATTCCCTGGAGCTGATTGGACTAGGCCAACAGTTCCTAATAGAAAATCCAATAGCACAGTCACTACAACTAATACTCAACAGATGAGATCTTAGGAAATTAAAGAGCTTTTCTTCAGATAAAGAGATTACAACTCATGCACAAAGGCAACCCACTGAATGTGAGAAAATCTTCATTAACCACATATCTGATAGAGCTCTATTATCCAGAGTGCGCAAAGAACTTAGAAAACTCAACACCAAGGAAACAAATGGTCCAATTAAACAATGGACCTTGGAACTTAAAAGAAACTTTACTAGGGACAAAATTAAATGTCTATCAAACACCTTAAAAATGCTCAGGATCTTTAGCCATCAGGGAAATGCAAAACAAAACCTCCCTGAGATATCATCTCACTCTGGTCAGGATGGCAAAACTCTACAGTACAAACAAGACCAAATGCTGGAGGGGATGTGGAGATAAGGGACTTGTCCTATATTTCTGGTGGGAATGCAGGCTTATACAACCACTCTGGCGAGCCAAAAGTTAAAGATTGAAATGCCATATGACCCTGCAATTCCACTATTGGGAATAATCCCCCATACAGCAAAACTTCACCTCAATAGCACAAGCACAACCATGTTCATAGCAGTGCTGTTTACAATAGCAAAGTAATGGAATCAACCGAATTGCCCAACGGTTGAAGAGTGGATAAAAATATGGTACATTTATACAATGGAATACTACTGAGCCATCAAAATGATGAATTAATGAAATTTGCCAAAAAATGGATGGAATTAGAAAATATTATATTAAGTGAAGTATCCAAGACACAGAAAAATAAGTGCTCTATGTACCCCCTAATAGGTGAATCCTAGTACCAAACCCACTTAGTGAAACACTCAAAGATAAATCTCTATAATACCTACAGTAATTGCAAAGATTACATGCAGGGAGGGAAGGGGAAGAAGGACCCTGCCAGAAGCAAGGAGAGAGTGGATCATCTTACAGCAGAGAAAATGGCCACCGTCAATGACTGCAAGTAAGTAATGAGACATCTGATTGGGCTCGCAGACTCTCCTTACTGGTCACTTGTGTCTGATCGGGTATGATCTCACCAGAAAGGCAGGGCATAGAGTCTGGCAGATAGACGGTAACCATCCTGCAAATGGGAGACTGACCCCCCACAGCAGTCTCCTACTCTTATTCCATCTACTTTTGAATCTACTCTTATAATAAGGCTCTATTTTTTTTTCACATTTAAAATAAAACTTTATTTTATTTTTGCATGCATATGCATGTGTGTGTGTGTGTGTGTGTGTGTGTGTGTGTATGTGTGTGTGTGTGTGTCTTTTTCTTTTTTTTTTTTTCAGCTTTCTTTTTTCATTTTTTTATAATTTTAGTGTTTCATACATGATATTTATGATATTTTTATTCCTTTTTTTATTAAAAGTTTAATTATACATTTTAAAAATTTTTTACCAGTTCCCTCCCTCCCCCCTCTTCCCCCTCCCCTTCCCCCAGTGCCTCCCCCCCAATTCCCAGATAGTCCTTTATTGTGTGTGCCTAACTCTCCACTGTGTCCTCCTCTCCGATGACATATAAGGACCCAGTGGCATTTCCATAAGCCCTTTCTCTTGTTCCCCTCAAGCATAAGATCACTACTATGGCTGTCAATCCCTTGCCTCCAGGGGTCTCAGTGCCCTTATCAGATGCTAGACTTTATGAGGGCAACAGTGCGCTGGACATTTCGCAGGGCATGCAAAGTTCCATTATGATTGCTTTGGCCCCAACTATTGTTGAGAATCTTGCAAATCGTTGCTCCTCCCATCCTTTTGCTCTTACAATCTTACCGCCCCCTCTTCCGCAAATGTCCCTGAGCTCCAGGATGGGGAGAGATTAGGCTGTCCTAGTTCTATGTGATTGATATAGAGTCTCTGAAGTTCTGGATTGTGGTTTGTTGATTTTCTTTTGCAGTTTTGCTGCTCCTGCAATTCCCTTCACTCCATTCTGCTGGGCATAAGGCTCTATTTTAACAGCATTTTATATCCTGCCAGGGGATGATATCTAATACCCATCAGAATGTAGCCAAGGGTGGTGCAGGAGCAGCAAAACTGAAAAAAAAATCAATTCAGAAAATTAGACACTCTATATCAACTACCTGGAATCAGGCAAGCCTAATCTCTCCCCATCCTAAAGCTCAGGGAAATTTGTGGAAGAAGGCATGGTAAGATCGTGAGAGCCTAAAGATGGGGAAGCACAACGATATGCAAGATACTGCTTACAAGTAATCGAAGTAATCATAATAGGACTTTGCATGACCTGCGCAATGACCAACATGTCATTGAACTCCCAAAGTCTATCATGGATCACAGGCACTATGATCCTTAGAAGCAAGGGATTAACAATCACAATAGTGTTCCCATACTAAAAGGAAATGCAGAAAAGAGCTCTAGGCAATGCAACTGAGTCTGTACACCTCATTAGAGAGGAGGACCCAGAGGGAAGTTTGACATGCACACTAAAGGATTCTCCAAGAATGGGAGGACGGAGGAGGGAGCACTGAGGAAAATGGAGGGAGGGGAGAAAAGAAAAGGAAAACGGGGGGAGGAAGCAAGGGGATCCAGAGAGGGGTAGAGAGAGGAGCAGAATGAAGTACTTATCAACTTTGTATGAGTGGAAGAAATATATTAAAAAAAAACAAAAAAACTATCAATTCTTCAAAGATGTGACCAAAGCTCAGCATGCAACTATGATGTCGACCCCTGTATGTTTAAGTATTACTAACTCAGGTGTAATAGTTACTATATAATTACATGTAGCATGTAATAGTTAATATATAATTTCCTTTATGTGTGATAAGACTGACCCATGTACCAGCAAAGACCCAGGTGGACCCTGTGCGACTAGGGCCAAACATCACTGTCAACAAAAGGTGCAGCGGCCAATATTCCAATACCCCAGCAGTGAAATGAATAAGACAAGGAAAGGGGTGAGTGATTAACAGTTGGAGAGGAGATCAAGGACCCACACACCGAGATGTGGGCACTATAGAATCCACATCCTCAGTCACTAAATTTCTAGTACCAGTACAGTGGTTTGGGATTTGGTTAGAGGATATCAGCAGGGGATAAGGAGGGTGAGTTACAAATGTCTGAGGAAAGAAGTAAAGCTTACATTGCAAAATAAAAGGTTTTCTGTGAGGATCTCTGGTATTCTCCAATAAGAGCTGGCACAGCTTCACTTGGGAATGGGAAACTCTGGAGCCAAGGATGGGGTTAGAGAGGCACCTTGCCTCCTCAAGGAGATTTTGCGAGACCAGGCTCCCTGACAGGAGGGTTTTGGAGTTGTTCTCTGCAGGATAGAACTAGGTGGAAGCTCCTCCTTTTTCTCAGGGTTCACTGTGTCAGAGGTTGGGACAGCAAGGAAAAGAGGGCTGGGACTTGTTGGCAGTCCTGAGTATTGATTTAGAGAAAAGCCTAATGCTTGCCCCAGACTTTGTCAGATTAACTTCCTACACCCTCACATCTCATTTCTGTTAAATCACAATAACTTTCTCTTCACAGGTAGAGAAAGGTTGTGCAACTTACAAAACTCTATTTTGTATAATCAAGTTATTGTATTCCTTTTTGGGTGGCATATTTCCATATTCCTTATATTATAATAATGGATAAACTCATTGCTTATATATGAGAGTGACTCTGAGGGACACAGACCAGGCGTTGGTTTGCAGGAACTGTGCTTCAACGAGGGCTGGTTCCTGTCATTGTTGGTAGTAATACCATGTGTCAAGTGTGTGTGTCTGAAAAAGCAGGAGGCAGAGGAGGAAGAAGAGAAGGAAGGAAGGAAAGAAGGAATGCAGAGAAAAAGAATAAAGAAAAAGAGAGAGAAAGAAAAAGGAAGGGAAGGAGGGAAAAAGTTAGGGAGGGAGGGAGGGAGGCAAGGAGTGAAGGAGGAAGGGAGCAAGAAAGGAAGGAGGGAAGGAAGGAAGGAAAGAAGGAAGAAAGGAAGAAAAGGAGGAAGGAAGGAAGGAACTTTATTATAGTTCTTGGATATTCATTACATTTAATATATTTTTTGAATTCCCAATTTTAACTTATTTCTTACTTTGTATCAATAGATGTGGATGATAATTCAATATAAGTAAGTGTACACATACCTTCCATTAACAGCAACTTTATTATATCTGCTTTCTGTATTTTGTCTAAGAACGTTGGTCTGATTTCAATGACAAAGTTAGTTAGGAAACACCTCTACTAGACACATGATGTGCATTTACACTCAACTGTTTCAGCCCATATATTTCACTCAATTAACTGTTTCTCCCAAGAAAACTGGAATGTAGAGGCTGAGGAAAGGAGAATGGATTTACTGTGCAGGATTTGTTGCTCTTTCAGAGCAGAAACACTAACATCTCTGGAGCCAAGTGTGATGTCCTGGTTTGCCCATACATCTCCTGGCTAGAGCATGAGCTGAAAACAGTGGTTCTATTCTACATCCCCTTCTCATTGCCAGTCTCCAATTAAGTGTTTGACATGCTGGCATACCAGACTGTTTGTGAAAGGACAGAGCTGCTGACATAATAACAAAGGAAATCATCCTCAAGCTGATCTCTATTGAAGAAATCTGGGCACATAAGTCCCTGTGCTCTCACCATTCTAGTCTCCAGCCCTTTACAAGTTTGTTTGTTTGATTGTTTGCTTGTTTGTTTGTTTTTAGTGTGAATACAATAGGGCACATTAAGTGTATGTGCCTATGAGGGGGTGTCCAAGAGTGACATTAGAAACCATCCTGGATTTCTCTATCTCCTTATTACTTTGCTCTATGGGTTCCCAGGCTCTGCCTTCCAGGACTAGAATTGCAGACTGCTGCCATTTCCTTCAGGCATTTTGATTTTGGACCTGTGGATCTGGACTCAGTTCTTTTTCTTAGTGAGGCAAAGCCTTTAAAAAAACTCAGCTCCTTTTGCTTGTGAGGCAAAGCCATTTCTCCAGTCCCTTTTCTACTCTTTAAGTGCAAACCCTGAGATTTCTGCTATTTTTTCCTGACTCAGTGCTTAGAGAAAAGCCTAATGCCTGTCCCAGCCCTTGTTTGTCAGACTGACTTCTTGCACCCTCACATCCTGTTTCTGTTAAACCACATTGACTTTCTCTTCACAGGAAGAGAAAAACTTTGCTACTTACTAAACTCTATTTTGTATAACCAAGTTCATGTATTCCTTTTTGGGTGGCATATTCTCACATTCCATATATTTAATGGATAAAGTCATTGCTTATATAATGACAGTGTCATAGTTAAGCACAGGTGTCAATTTGACTGTTGAGGGTCTGAGCTCTGGGCACAGTTGTAGAGAGTTGATGGTTGAGTTAATCCCAGAGAAACCTGAAGGACATCTTCTAGCTGATGGGGAAGATGCAGCCCATGGTAGGTGGGATTAGGTCGTTGATAAATCACGGAGAGCTGGTTGAGAGAGTTGCCATCCTTCTGTTCACTTGGCCAGACAAGCTGGTCCGGCAAGTAAGGATTATCCATCTCTCAGCCATTATGCAGTGATGGTGTGGCCAGTTCTCTCGGCCCTGGTGTTGGTGCTTAATCTCCCATCAAGCTGGACTGAGAACTGTAACCGGACTATCATAAGGAAATAAACCCCTTGTTCCCTTAAGCCATTTGATGGTCATTTATCAGCAATGTTGCAGGCTGACTGCAACAGACAGTGACTTTGAGGGACACAGAGCAGGCATTGGTTTGCAGGAAAGAGAAATCTTAGGAAAAGTCTGGTGGGAATGAAGAGGAGCTGCGTGCTTCAAAGGGGGGTGTAGTTTCTCCTCCTCCTTCACTCATTAAGGACACTAAACAGACCATACCCACTTAAAAGCCTTTAAACTAAAGATAGAAGATACTGAAATACAGAGTTCAGATAGCCCTGGTGGAAGAAGAGAAAGCAAGGGACAAACTACAAATAGAACAGGGTTACCTATACTTCAAGGCCTGCCTTCCTCCAGCAAGCTTCTACATCCTAAAGGTGCTAAGACCTTCGTAAACATCAAATAAGGATGCAAACACATGAGCCTATGGGGGACGACTCACATACAAACTGTGACACCAAGACACCTGGTTCCTGGCCTCCCTAGAAGTACAGACATTCACCTCTAGGTAAAGGGCTTGAGACAGAGAAGTGGCTTGCAAAGACCCATCCCACCCACAGAGCTTTGTTTTGGAAGAGACTGCTGGGAAAAGGGACATTTTCTAGAGACCAGTCTATCTGCCCACCCCCAGCACTGTCACCTACTCAGTCTTTTTATATTGATTTATTTATAGTGTATTTTTTCCACTCACACAAACTTGATAGGTACCCCATCCCATCCCTCCCTCCACCCCTCCCTGGATCCCATGCTCCCTCCCACCTTTTCCTTTTCCTTTCCCCCTTCACTCCCTTTCTCCCAGTGCCTGCTTTCCCCCACCCCATTCCTGGAACATCCTTCACTGTCCATGTCAAACTCTCCTCTGGGTCCTCCTCTCTGATGGAATCAACCCAAATGCCCAACAGTTGACGAGTGGATAAGGAAACTGTGGTACATCTATACAATGGAGTACTAGTCAGCCATCAAAAAGGATGAATTACTGGAATTTGCCGGGAAATGAATGCCATTAGAAACATTATATTAAGTGAAGTATCTCAATCCCAGAAAATTAAGCACCATATGTACTCCCTAATAGGTGGCTCCTAGTAACAAACCCACCCAGCCCACCTTGAGACACTCATAGGTAAATCTATGTATTATCTACAGTAATTGCAAGGATTATGAACAGGAGGGATGAGGTTGGAGGGCCACACCGGAAAAAAGGAGAGAAGTGACCATGTTACAGTAGAGAAAATAGGCCTCCATCAAGGACTGCAAGTAAGTAATGTGACACCTGGTTAAGTTCACAGACATTCGTTCCTGATCATTTACAACTAAGGGGGTATGATCTCACCAGAAGGGGAGGGCATATAGTCTGGCAGATAAAAAGTAACCATTTTGCATATGGGTGACTGACCCCTTCCTCACTGAGGTTTCCTATTTTTATTACATCTACCCTTGAATGTGCTCTTATAATAAGACTCCAGTTTAACAGCTTTTTGTCTCTAGCCAGAGGATGACATAAGTTCCCAGCAGGATGGAGTGAAGGGCATTGCAAGAGCAGCAAAACTGCAAAAGAAAATCAACAAACCACAATCCAGAACTTCAGAGACTCTATATCAACCACCTAGAACTAGGCCAGACTAATTTCTCCCCATCCTGAAGCTCAGGGACATTTGCGGAAGAGGGGGCGGTAAGAGTGTAAGAGCAAAAGGATGGGAGGAACAATGATTTGTAAGATACTCCCCACAAGTTAGGGCCGAAGCAATCATAATTGGACTTTGCATGCCCTGCTCAATGTCCAACACACTATTGACCTCACAAAGTCTAGCATCTGCTAAAGGCACCAAGATCCTTGGAGGCAAGGGATTGGCAGCCACAGTAGTGTTCCTATGCTTCAGGGGAACAAAGGAAAGCGTTCAGGGAAATGCTGCTGGGTCCTTGTATGTCATCGGAGAGGAGGACCCAGAGGAGAGTTTGGCATGCACATTAAAGGATTCTCCGGGGATTGGGGGAAGGGAGGCACTGGGGGGTGGGGAGGGAGAGAGCAGAGGGGTGGGGGGTGGAGGAGGGAGGGAGGGAACCGGTGTACCTATTAAGCTTGTATGAGCGGAGATAATAAAAAATGTTAAAAAATAAATAAAAGGCTGTTCCACCTTTCTATCAAACCAGCTGCTTCAGGATGGTGAGGAACATGGTAAGACCAATGAATTTCATGAGCATAAGCCCATTGTCTCATTTTCTTAGCTGTGAAATGTGATCCTTGATCAGAAGCAATGCTGTGACCACGACAGTGCACAAGACATTCTGTGAGTCTAAGTCAACAGAATGGTAGTTTTAGCAGAAGCAGAATATGCAAGAAAGCCAAATCCACACACAGAATAAGTATCTATCCCAGTAAGGACAATGTGCTGCCCTTTCCATCTAGGAAGTGGTCTAATGTAATCAACCTGCCACCATGTTGCTGGTTGGTCATCCCAGGGAATGGCTCCATATCGGGGACTCAGTGTTGGTCTCTGCTGCTGGCAAATTTGACACTCAGCAGCAGCTATAGGAAGGTCAGCCTTGGTGAGTGCAAGTCCATGTAGTTGAGCCCATGCATAATCTCCATCCCTACCACCATGTCCACTTTGTTCATGGGCCCATTGGGCAATGATGGGGATGGCTGGAAAAACAGGCTGGCTGTCTACAGACCGAATCATCTTGTCCACCTGATTATTAAGTGACTCTTCTGCTAAAGTCACTTTTTGATGAGCATTTACATGAGACACAAATATCTTTGTATCCTTTGCCCATTTGGAGAATCTATCCACATGTTTCTTCCCTAAATGTATTTCTTGTCAATTTTCCAATTATGTTCTCTCCAAGTCCCTGACCATCCAGCCAAAACATTGGCTACAGCCCATGAATCAGCATATATTCACACAACTGGCCATTTTTCCTTCCAGGCAAAGTGCACTGCCATGTACACTGCCCGAAGTTCTTCCCACTACAAATAATTCCCTTCACCAGTGTCCTTCAGGGTTGTTGCAGAAAGGGGTTGTAGTATTGCAGATGTCCACTTCTGGGTGGCACTTGAAGAGTGAGCAGAACTATCTGTGAACCAGGCCCAAGTCTTCTCTTCTTCAGTTAGGCAATCATAGGGCATGCCCCAGGAGGCCATAGGTGTATATTTAGGAACAGGCATTGCAACAGGTTGAGGAAACATAGGCATTTGGGCAACTTCTTCATGCAACTTACTTGTGCCTTTAGGACATGCTTGGGTCCTGTCTCTTACATATCACTTCCATTTGATAATAGATAGCTGCTGTGCCTGTCCAACTTTATGACTTGCTGGATCAGACACACAACTCATGATGGGACATTCAGGTCGCATGGTAACTGATGACCCATTGTTAAATGGTCAGTTTCTACCAGGGCCCAATAACAGGCCAAAAGCTGCCTTTCAAAGGGAGAGTAGTTTTCTGCTGATTATGGCAGGGCCTTGCTCCAAAAACTCAAGGGTCTTCAATGTGATTCACCATAGGAGCCTGCCAAAGACTCTAAACAGAATCTCTATCTGTGACAGACACTTTCAATACCATTGGGACTGCTGGAACATGTGGCCCAAGTGGCAAGGTAGCTGTACAGCAGCTTGAACCTGCTGAAGGGCCTTCTCTTGTTCTGGTCCCCACTCAAAGCCAGCAACTTTCTCAGTTACTTGGCATATGGGCTTAAGTAACACCCCAAGTGAGGAATGTGCTACCTCTAAAATCCAAACAGGCCCACTAAACATTGGCTTCTTTCTTGATGATAGGAGGGACCAGGTGCAGCACTTATCTTTTACCTTGGAGGGAATATCTCTGCGTGCCCACATCATTCAACTCAGAGATTTACTGAGGTAGATGGTCCTTGGATATTGGTTGGATTTATTTCCCATCCTCGGATGTACATATGGTCAAAGAATTCAAAGTAGTTGTCACCTCCTATTCACTTGGCCCAATCAGCATAACATCATCGATATAATGGACCAGTGTGATGCCTTGTGGGAGAGATAGGCAAACAAGATCTCTATGAACCAAGTATGGCACAGGGCTGAAGAATTAATATATCCTTAAAGCAGAACCTCAAAGGCATACTGCTGGCTTTGCCATCTGAAAGCAATTTGCTTCTGATGGTCCTTAAGAATATGTATTGAGAAAAATTGCATTTGCAAGGTCAATAGTTACATACCAAGCACCAGGATATGTGTTCATTTGCTCAAGCAAAGAAACTACATCTGGCACAACAGCTGCAATTGGAGTCACAACTTGATTAAATTTGTGATAATTAACTGTCATTCTCCATGATCCATCTGTCTTCCATACAGGCCAATTAGGAGAATTAAAGGGAGATATGGTAGGAACCAGCACCTCTGCATCCTTCAAGTGCTTGATGGTGGCACTAATTTCTGCAATTCCTCCAGGGATATGATACTGTTTCTAGTTCACTATTTTCCCTAGCAGAGGCAACTCTAAAGGCTTCCATTTGGCCTTTTCTACCATAATAGGCCTTATTCCATGAATCAAGGAAACAATATGGGGATTCTGCTAACTTCTGAGTATATCCATACAATTATACATTCTGGAACTAGAAATAACCATAGAATGAGTCCAGGGAACCACTGGACCTACTGGGAGACAAACATTAGACAAAACTCCATCAATCACCTGTGCACCATAAGCCCCTGGAGGGCCACAATGCTTTTTAGGACCACCAAGAATCAATGTCAACTCAGAGCCAGTATCCAGTAGGCCCCAAAATATCTGAACATTTCCTTTCCCCCAATGTACAGTAATTGTTGTAAAAGGATATAGGTCCCTTTGGGCAATGACAGGAGAAATATTAACAGTAAAAGTCTTTGTTATTGTTCCTAAGTCCTTCCTGATCAAGTTGATCCATCTACCCTTCATTCTGGATCTGCAAACTGACCTAAATCTGGAAACTGATTGACAGGTCATAATTATCTACTATTATGATTCAAAGCAGCCCTTCCTTCATTTGCTTTAGAAAGTTTCTGCTTATACAGATCATATAAAAGTTTGTAGATTTCTTATTGATTTTACTCTTGGAGTCACCATGATTTATTAGCCTATACCAAAAATCTGAGTGAGTTAGAGCTCCATGAATACTATTCTTTTTATGCTGTGCATTATGGTTGGTATGCTCACTTTGCCACTGGCGATTCAATGCTGCCACTTGGCCCCTGTTGCTCCTGGATCAACCTAGGCCCATTGGATTTAATTCCCTAATTGAACAGCTGCATCACCCATTGTTAATGATGGTACAACAAGAAGAGCAATGTGGGGCCCTTCAAATTTGGTGGTGCCCCTATCACCAATTTGTATAATACAGTTTTTTTTTAATTTCAGCTCATACAAACTTATTAGGTACACCAGTTCCCTCCCTCCCTCCTCTTCCCCCCGTACCCCCTGCTCCCCCTCCCCACCCCTCTCCCTCCCCATCCCCCAGTGCCTCCCACCCCAATTCCCAGAGAGTCCTTTCTTGTGCATGTCTGATTTTCCTCTGGGCCCTCCTCTCCGACGACGTACAAGGACCCAGTGGCCTTTCCCGAACCCTTTCCCGTGTTCCCCTTAGGTATAGGAACACTGCTGTGGCTGCCAATCCTTTGCCTCCAAGGATCTTGGTGCCTTTAGCAGATGCTAGACTTTGTGAGGTCAACAGTGTGTTGGACAATGCGCAGGGCATGCAAAGTCCAATTATGATTGCTTCAGCCCTAACTAGTATAGAGTATCTTACATATCATTGCTCCTCCCATCTTTATGCTCTTACACTCTTACCGCCCCCTCTTCCGCAAATTTCTCTGAGCTTCAAGATGGGGAGAGACTAAGCTGGCCTAGTTCTAGGTGGTTGATATAGAGTCTCTGAAGTTCTGGATTGTGGTTTGTTGATTTTCAGTTTGCTGCTCCTGCAATGCCTTCATCATCCTGGTGGGCATTGTATGTTACCCCCTGGCCAGAGACAAAAAGCTGTTAGAGTCTTGTGATAAAAGCACATTCAAAGGTAGATTAATAAAAGTGAGAAACCACAGTGAGGGAGGGGTCTATCACCCATTTGCAAAATTGTTACTTTTATCTGCCAGACTATATGCCCTCCTCTTCTGGTGAGATCACTCCCCCTCAGTAGTAAATGATCAGGAACAAAAGTCTGTGAACTTAATCGGATGTCTCATTACTTATTTGGGTCCTTGGTGGAGGCCTATTTTCCCTGCTGTAACATGGTCCCTTCTCTCCTTCTTTCTGGTGTGGCCCTCCTACCCCATCCCTCCTGTTCATAATCCTTGGAATTACTGTCTCTAGGTGGGCTGGGTGGGTTTGGTACTAGGAGCACCTATTAGGGAGTACATATGGTGCTTAATTTTCTGGGTCTGGGATATTTCACTTAATATAATTGTTTCTAATGACATCCATTTCCCGGCAAATTCCAGTAATTCATCATTTTTGATGGCTGAGTAGTACTCCATTGTATAGATGTACCACAGTTTCCTTATCCACTCGTCAACTGTTGGACATTTGGGCTGATTCCATGACTTTGCTATTGTATAATACAGTTTTAGTGAAAGGCATGTCATTTGGATTCTGTCACTGAGAATTAGATTTTAAATGATGAATCCAAGCAAGCATACCAATATCCCTGAGCCTTTAATTACATTGTCAATAGTAAACAAAAGAATATTTGATATCTCTAGTTCTCTTTCAGAAGGGCAAATGCTGATAACTGTTTCAGCCACCCACTCAAATAAACTTTTGGCACCACTTTTAACTTTATGAGCTGAAGCATTAAGCCTAGAATCTCTACTCAATGGACTCGTTTCAATACACTCAGTTTGATCCAGTTTTATACTTCTTCCAACAGTATCCACAGCCTTAAAATCCAGTCCCAGGGGTATTCTCCAGATTGATGTTTAAGTGTGTTACAAAACACATGAGGTTCTCTAGGAGTATAGTGAACCTCCTCACGTATCACACCTTCTATGTCACCTTTACCTGAGTCTAGAATAGGCCTCTAGGCAACCACAGGTGGGATCTCTGCAATATCAGCATTGTCCTGAGGGAAAATCCTTACCCCCTCCTCAGCCAAAGAAGGTTAATTTCCTCAGGCAAAGGCTGAGACTGAGATGCTGTGGGAGGTGGGGGTGGCGATTCATTCTCTACCAAGGGTGGTAAGACCACTTCCCCAGATGAAAGAGGCCCATCAGAGTTTGAGGCTTCATTGGCCTCAGTCTCCTCTGAGTATTTCCACACATAAACAGCCCAGTTTTCAGGATCCCAGTCCTTTCCAATCAGTGCTCTGACAACATTTTCTGAGGCTGGGACTTAAATTTACGTTGCAACTCAGCCAATTTAATAATTAACGCTCGAGTTTGATTTTCAGCAGTTTGAGCCCTATTACTACTGGAGAGAAGATTCTCTTCCAGAACACACTTAGAAATTTCCAAGTTGTTTACATACATTTGAAGCTGATTATTTTCATCTCTGTGGTCTTACTTTTCCTTCTCTATTTTATCCAGAGATGCTTCCAAAGCACACTTATAATGTTTTGGGTTTTTTATGCTTATCTTCAACTTGGTAATTTCATCTCTGAGACTTTCCTTCTCATTTTGTACTTTATCCAGAGATGCTAAAATCACCAACCAGCATCATTATTGTCCTTATTTTTTCTTAGATTATCAAAAGTATTATATACAGAATCACTAAATACCATACTCCTCACAATAGGTGAATCAAAACTATCCATCACACCAACTTTTATCAGTTCTTTGATAAGTTCACATCATGGAATTTTGGTGGTCTTCATATCACTAAGGCAGTTTTAGTAGCTGGAGATTTCATTGTGTTGGAATACCAGCTCCAGATAAGCTCAAGCCTACTAGAGAAATTCATCTTTATAATTCTGCTCCTCCAAAACCACTCCTGGTGCCAAAATGTGTATTAGTCAGGGTTCTCTGAAGAAACAGAATCTATAAAATGTAATATACAAAAATAAGTTTATTAAAATAACTTACAATAAAAATAGTGTCCTTCAAAGTAGCTGCCAGAAGCTGCCTTGTTCTTGACTTGAATGTTCCAAAAGCCAAAAGATCCCAAGAAGATCTCAAGCTTTTACTTCTCTAGAAGGTTGAAGACACTGGGCTCTGACATCAGCAATGAATAGTAAACAGCGGCAAGGCCTAGAGGCCAGTCTCCAAAGGCAGTGGGAACAGCAACAATGTGGCAGAAAGGTGAAGCTCCAAGTCAGCCAAGGACAGGAGAAGCAGCAGCAGCAACAAAGAAGGCCAAGACGTTCTAAAAACAAACAACACTCATAAAGTGGACTCCACAGCAAGTCGACACTGGATAAGGGAAGAACAAGTCCCTTCTCCTTGCACCTCCTATTATCCAGTCCACCACAGGAAAGTACCACCAACTATGGGCTGGATTCTCCACAGCAATTAATCAAGTACCTGAAGACTTGTTCAGGGTCCATTCCAAACATTAATCTTCCACAGCTGCACCCCAAAGAGTCTATAACTGTCAAGTTGACACCAAAATGCAACCATAGCAGTGCATAAATAGATGATGCCCATCACAAACAACCCCAACAAGTTGCATTACTGAAGTTTTCAATTCCAGCAGCCCTGGATGCTGTGGGGGAGGCAGAGGAAGCCAATTAAGGGAGGCTGAGGTAAATCTAGCAGGTGAGCTGCTGGTGTAATGCTATAGTTACACTGAGCTCTGTGATTGGATTGGAGAGATGGTTCAGGTGACAAAGCCTTTACCTTACAAGCAAAAGGACCTCAGTTCAGATCCCAGATCCCACAAGTAAATATGGCCTGGTGGAAATGGCAACAGCCTACACTTCTGTCCCTGGAGGGTGGAGGCTTTGAAACCCCAGAGCAAAGCAACAAGGACGTGGAGCAATCAAGGATAAAGCTACATAGGCACACACAGTGTCCTCTTCTATACCCTCACCTGCACACACACACACACACACACACACACACACACACACACACACATATATATATATATATATATATATATCCATACCTACACACATGAAACAAAAAAGGCAATAAAAAAGGGGAAATCCATAAGAAAAGCATTTTCCCTCTCTAAAGTACATCTTACAAAGTTGGCTTCCCCACCCAAAATTAATACAAATTTAAAACAAATGCAATTAGCTACGATTTATTCCAAGCTCAACAACTCTAGAAGATGCACATGCACTATCTCTGTGGTATTTCTCTGTGGTTCCCTTGCATTCTACTAAGGCAATGGTTTCCAGGTCAAATCAGAGGAGAGAAGCAGTTTGTGGCAGTTTGTTTTACAACTCAAATTTGTTCTCTGGAATATCTTACTTCATCCTATGTAATTGGTGCTTTCAGATTCAGAAGTTCAAAGGCTGGGCTGGAGTCTGGGGCTCTGCTTGGCAGTAGATGGTCCACAGATGGCCTGGGGCAGGTTCTGCTCCCATGTAGGGAACAAGGTGTACCCTCTTCTTTCTCAGCCTTCAACTCCAAGGTCATTGAGTCTGTAGGAACTTGTTACCTGTTACTTTGGCAGGTTGCTCAGATGTTTAAGCCACAGTGCTGCATTCATCCTCCTGTCACCTTAAGAAAGTTTGAATTTCCCTTTATGGACTAGATGGCAACATAGTCCGTAGAGAGGGCTGTGTGCCCTGCGTCACCAACTGCATTACCATTCACCTGACCACAGATGTGCTTTTCAGATACACACGGGGATGAGATTTAAGAGGGTTGAGTAGAAGAAACCTTGGAAATGTCAATATGATACAGAAACAGTCTTTCCTCTGTTTGTCAAATATCCCTTCGTGGATTCCAAATAATATGGGAACAGTTTCAACAAATGTTTCAGGAATGACCTTCCCCATGTTGCAGGTTCTTGTTTTCCAGAGTTGAAGATTGAAAGTAGAACATATGCAGAGGATTAAGGTAGAGTTTATTTGAGGAAAGAAAATCTGGAACTCATGGACTCCAAATGCAGAATGCCATTGCCATGAGCGGCAGGTGCCCTTGAGAACTCATGGACCCCAGGCATGGAATTCATGAGAAGCAGGCAAGGAACAGACTCACAGCACTAATGCCTTGAGGGGCTAAAGCTCCAAAGATGGCTGCCAGGGTCAGCTATATTTGTACATCTAGGCATTGGTTAGTTCACATTGGGGCCCAACTCAGTTGCTCCTGGGACCATGTAGGGCTAGAGAACAAGTTGTTTGTTGGATATGGAGGGTTCAACTCCATAATCCTTACATAGAGAAGCTGGCACTCTTATCTCAGGGAGAACTGGAGTCAGTTCCTCAGTAGGGATGTTCTTCCAGGGTAATTCCAGCAGTGGGGAATTCCTTTGGGAATTCCAAAGACCTTACAGACTCATGGAAGTATAGCTCTTCTAATCCTGCCTTAAGTAGTTGAATGACAGACAGGGCAGTGCCTCTCCTAATTTAATGGTCTAGCTCAGAGAAGACCCTTTGGAATATTGAGAGGAAATATGATAATTATTCAGGTTTGCTCCTACTGTTAAAGCCAATTTCTTGAAAGTTCCACTGCCTTACAAGGACCGACTCTCAGCTACTGTTACATCCAATCTTTTAATTCTTTCAGTGGGTAAAATAAAACTTTATTCTTACACCTTTTAGATGTTAAATGTTTTTAGTTAACTAAAATGGCCTATTTTACACATTTACTTAAGTTTTTCCTATCATTGTGCCTCCCACCACAGTACTGCATTTCTTCCAATAGATGATGAACTCCTGCTAGTCTCCATTTGTGTTCAGAGTAGAGGACTCACTATCTTTGTACAACACAACCCATGGATTTGTAGAAATTTGCAATGATACTGTCACTGTAGTTTCACTACCCTAAAAATCTGGTCATTTGTCTGTTTATCAAACCTGCCAGAGACATTGTGACTGATATCATAGAATGTCCCAGAGTTGGAAAAACATGATTGGAATAATAAAGGTTTTTAAATTGTCTTTCTCACTGAATAATGTGTCTTAATTTCTACATACATCATTTACTTACTTAGTGAGTTCATGAGTTCTTTATACATTTTGAGTACCAGTCTTTGCTGATGTATAATACTTTGGAAAGATTTTCACTAAATCCTTCTCTGCAAAGCATCCCTCACAGAGTTCATTACACAACTGCAGTTATTTGTGGCTAAACTCAGTGGTTGAGAGTCAGGGGATTAATAAAAATGTCCTGAGAAGAGGTTGGAAATCTATATGACCATAAACAAGGAACTCCAAGCTTTCCTGGCTACAGATGCTGTAAGGTACAGAGCAGAGAAAACATGGAATAAACTCTGGTACTGGTTCCCATGCCTTCAGATGAGACTTCTGAGACCTTCCTAACCTGATTGTTCTCTGAAACCCACTGTGGTTGCAATTTCCCATGAAGAATTTCTACTTTCACTACTACATGTTTCTTTGTTCACTTTGCTCAGGCCCCATCCTAACCATAACCACTGAGAACTTTGTTCTGCTAAGAGCAGGAAGAGTTTGAAACAGTGGGGACATAGATCCAGAGAACTAAAAAGAGACTTGAGTTTACGAACAAGTGACAGAATTTAGGGAACTTCCATTTCTAAATACAGTGGCTTGGATAAAGACTAGACAGAGAGCAGAAGCATCTGCAAAGAATATCAGAATGGGACATGTTTAGTCATGAACAGGAAGCCAGCTCATCTTCCTCCATAAGAAGGAGGGAGAGAGAAATCCCTAACTTTGACTGGCATTTATGGATGTGCCCACAAAGTGCAATCTTAAATGGACTAAGGAAATCTGCTTAGCTGACAATGCAGCTTAGTGAAGGTAGATCCTGCCTTTCCTCCTTGATTTATTTCTGACAGTTACTATTGCTCATTCCCTATTAAATGAGTATATTACAGAAATGGAGCCAAAAAAGAAAATCAGTCATTGATAATATTGACAGAAAACAATGTGAAGAGCATGTATACTTCCTTGCACATCTTAGGTTGTGCCAGGGTGAACATTTGCCATAGATGGACCATTGGTAAGGAAAGCCTGTTCTGAATAAGAATTGTTCAAGACAGCATTTATTCTAAGAACAAAGCTAATTCTTTTTATACCCGAGAGAAAAACACATTTTTCTACAAATATATATATATTACTGTTCTGAATCGGAACACCTGAGGACTAGGGGTCCCTGCTTAATAACTGAGAAGAGCCAGCCTTGCAGCTGTGCCCAGTCCTCTGATGATTTGCATGTGCTCAGAGAATAACACACTGCCTGAGGACTTAAGGTGACCAAGCCTCATGTAACAGACACTTGTATGCCATGGACGTGGGGATCCCCATTCAGTTCTTGGGGTTCCTGCTGCTCTGCCTCCCAGGTAAGGAAGGACAGGTGTAGAAACTTGCTTCCCAGGGTGGTTACTGATCCCTGGTTATTTCAGTCATTTCTTTCACAACATGCTTAATCCTATGAATATTTGTTTTGTGCCTTGTTACCAGCAACCAGTTGTGACAATCAGATGACCCAAACTTCATCAGCCCTGTTAGTATCTCTAGGAGACAGAGTCACCATCTCTTGTAGGGATAGTGAGGAACTAGCAACTTGTTAGCTTGGTACCACCAGTAACCAGGGAAGCTTAGCTAACTAAGTACTTGATCTATGATACATCTAGTTTGTAATCTGAGGTCCCATCAAGGTTCAGTGGCAGTGAATCTTGAACAGATTTCACTCTGACAATCATCAATTTGATGTCTGAAGATGTTGCAAATTACTCCTGTCACCACACTTGATCTTAGCCAAAAGGCCGAGAAGCGATGTCCTGTCACCAGTATTGGAGTACCCTCCTACAGTGATTCAAGTCATAACATAAACTACCCAGAGAAGCAGAAGTATAATGTTGGTGTGTCCTACATCAACTACATCTGCTCAGTGTTTCTCAGATGCAGCTAGATGCAGCTAGATTTTGGAAGCACTCGAAAGGGTCAGACTATCTCTGTGCATTCCAATTCTTTGTTATTTTCTATGATCTTAATAGCACAGAAATTAACATTCTCCTTTTGATTTCATTAAGTACAATTGTTACTACACTTTAGGTTTTGGGTTATATAATCACTTGGGTTCATACAGCAAATAGAAATCATTATAGATATGAGAAACAGTCTTGCTTTCAATAGAGAGATCTGTCTATTTGGGATATATGCTTCAGCCAATATCTGGTAAAATAAGCTGATATCATATAATCAAGGAAAACTGATATCAGAAATAAGGGCTACTCCTTACCTTGAAGTCAGTGCTTATCTGCTAAAGTACTGGCTGCCTAAACTTGCTCCTGAGACCTGTCCCAGTAGCCTCACATAGTCCTTACATTTATCTACATATCTGTCTGCAGATACTGATAGCTTTGCTTTCTTCTATTCTGACTCCCAAGTCTCACAGGACAGACCCTAATGTAGTAATTGTGTAGGAAACCATATAAGAAAATGGATTATTGCTAAAAGTCCAGAATTCTCCAACAAAAGCTACTTATGTGGGTAGCTTCTTCTGAATGCAAATTTGCAGTTTACCATACATAAATTTGGAACACCAGAGCATTTATACAATAAGGAATAAGTCAGTATAGCATGCTGTTTTCCTATTGCTCAAATGTGACTTAATAAGGATCCTATTGCTGCATCTTCTTATCACCAGTGCTTCTGAACTGTATATTTAAGGTACCAAGTTTTCTGCTTTAATGTCCTCAACTTGGGTTCCTGTCATAACACATGAAGGCAAAAGAGGACACAATATCTCCAAGGATCTGATTAAAGATGCAAACAGTGGCAGAGTTAAGAATTAAAGAATCACTAGTACTCTTACAAGGAGCAAAGATAATCAAGACACCATCCCTAGATTTCCTGTAAATGTTTTCAAACAGGTTTACTATAGATGTCTAAAACTCTACCTTAGAAATACTTGTTTTATGAAGAAAATCCAAAAAATCCCCTATTTCTAGAGTCATATACCAGGAACTAACAGATTGCATTGTGGCTACCAAAATAATTCATAGAAAAATTTAAGAAGGGTAGATTTATTGTAGCTCATGTTTTCAGTTATTCCTTTCCATCATGACTGGGAAAGCATGTTGGTGCACCTAATTAATGATCATGGAACCAAAGAGGAAGAGCAGAAATTACACAGATAATAGATCCCATGAATCTGTCCTATCTGAAATAAATCCTTCACCTAGGAAACTCTGGAGTCCCTCAGTTAATAAAGAAATGGCCACAGGTAATAGATCCTATGAACCTGTCCTATGTGAACTAGATCCTTTGCCTAGGAAACTGGAGTCCCTCAATTAAATAAAGAAATGGCCACAGGTAATACAACCCATGAACCTGTTGCCTTTAAACTAAACCCTTCACTTAGAAAACACTGGGACCCCTCAATTAACACGATGATCATGGAACCAAAGAGTAGGAACAGAAAAGACCATATGCACATAATATAGTCCTGTATACCTATCCCCTTAACAAAGACCTCCATCCAGGAAACACCCTCAGATTTTCCAGAACTTATCTTAACAGTTCAAAAGGTGGGAAGTGAAAATATGAATCTGGGTACATTTTCAAATTCAAACAACAGCAGCTCATAAACCATTCAATAGCTATGACACAGATTCCATATCTTTCTTTTTAAAAAATCATCACTCAGAATATCTGTAGAGATTTCTGCTTATTTGCCTGAATCATAAAATGCCCTTACTCAAATTTTTAAAATGTGAAAAGCACTGAACTTAAGGAGATCATGAGAATGTTTTCAATGTCAGTGTTCCTGGTATCATGGAATAAGAAATGGGGGGGGGGGGAAGGGGGCACTGGGTGAAAGGAAAGGAGGGGGAAAGGAAGGGGTAAAGAGGAGAGAGAAAAGGGGGATTTAGGGAGGGGTAGAGGGAGAAAGGGGAATGGGGTACCTATGAAGTTTGTATGAGTGGAAAAAATAAATAAAAAAAGGTTTTCCCCATTGAATATAATCCTTGCTGTCGGCTTGTTGTACACAGCTTTTATTATATTGATAAAGGTTCTTTCCATTCCAACTGTCTCTAGGGTTTTGATCATAAAAGGTTAGTGTATCTGTCTTATTGATTTTTTCAAAGAACCAACTTTTTGACTGGTTGATTTTCTATCATTTTCCTTATCTCAGTTTTGGATATTTCTTCCCTGATTTTGCTAATCTCCTGTCTTCTACTGCTTTTGGGGTCAGATTGCTCTTGTTTCTTTAAAGCTTTAAGCTGCATTGTTAAATCATTTATTTGTGATGTTTTTTATTTTTATGTAGGCATTAAGAGCTATGAACTTACCTCTTAGGACAGTTTTCATTGTGTCCCAAAGATTTTGATAAGTGGTATTTTCATTATCGTTCACTTTCAGGAAAACTTGAATTTCCTTTGTAATTTCTTCCTAAATTCAATTCTCATTCAGTATCATAGTGTTTAGTTTCCAGGAGTTAGTGTATTTTCTGTTGTTGTTGTGTTGCAGATATCAAGCTTGTGACCATGATGGTCTGATAGGGTACAAGCTAGAATTTTAACTTTCAACTTGTTTTGTGGCCCAATATGTGGTCTGTTTTGGATACAGTTCTGTTTGCTGCTGAGAAAAATGTGTATTCTTTGGTGCATGGATGAAAAGTTTGATAGAAATCTGTAACATCCGTTCAGTTTGATTAAGTCCTAATGTGTTTTCTGTTAAGTTTTTGATCTGTTGATCTATCCCATGTTGAGAGGGTAGTGTTGAAATCCCCAAGAATTATCTTTTGGGGTCGATTTCTTGCTTTAGATGCTGAAAGGTTTGCTTAATTGTTGCAGTCCAAGCACTGCAACCTTGAATACAGGGCTCCCTTTGACAAGGTGGGCAAGGCTTCAGCAAATGAGAAACAGATACACACACAACTCTCTGGGCTGGGTGAATTGGAATCCAGTTTATTGGAATATCCTAACAGCTTTTATGCTATAAAATTTTGGGGCAGAGAATGCTGCACCTGCAAACAGACATGTATCTTTCTAATCAATAGGAATCACCTTTAGGATAAACATTCTTTAAGGTATTTAACTCATTGTTTAAGGGTGAGATACAAACAAATCCTTATCACATCTTAACAGGTTTTTCTCAGCCCTCCAACAGGTTTTTCCCAGTCTCTCTAAAATTTATCTATCTTACAATATCTCACCAAACAGTCACAGGGTCTAAGTCTGTATCGTATTTAACAAAGACTTCATTTGAGGTTTAGTTAAAATACACTGAGATTGATCTCCTTATTAATTTGTGTTATAATTATTATATATTTTTGTAAATGGTAAAGGTGAAGCTGTTGGAGGGGGCATATATTATACATTACATTTTCTTTTTGAGGATATTAGATTCTGGCTGTTATCATATAAGTTGGCCTATATTAGGTTATAATGGTAAGAACTACATTAGAATTTATTTTTTATTTATTCTTTTTATTAACTCATGTGCTCTATAAGAAATAGTTCTGTGTTAATTTTAGGAATTATTATTATTTTCTATTAACTATGTGTTTTATAAGAAATAGTTGTATACTAATTTTAGTGAACAGATGGCATAGTCTCATATAAGCAGAATTTCTGAATTAATTTCCCAATAGTCATATTTTTGGGGAATTCTATCTATCTATGTTTTAGGACTCTTGAAATTATTCTCTACTTTCTTTACAATTAGTGTATATATTCTGGCTAACAAGCCTGTTTACTGTGTATGGTTGGACATAAAATTTGTAGTTAGAATTTTAATTTAAAGTTAAAACAGGGTCGGGACGCGTAGGCGAGATCCAGCCGGGCCTCAACGCGCGCTCTAGGACCCCAGGTCAGCCCACGGGGACCCGGCTCCGACTCCCGCCATCCAGCCGGAGCCGCGCGGGGGCCCAGGGAACGAGGAGCACCTCCCCCTGCGCCCATCCTCCCTTTTCGCCCCACCCCGCTCCGCCAGTCGGGACACGCACGCGGTCCACCCGGGCCTCACCCCGCTCCCTAGGTAAGTCCCCGTTCAGGCCCCGCCCACCAGTACCCCAGGCCAAATAATTCAGTTTAGTGAAATTGAGAGATCTTAAGAGTTAAAATGACAATGCCAAAGTCAAAGTGCAAATCCATGAGAAGCAACACTCAAGTAAACAAATCTCCCACTGAAGAAATTAATCCCATAATGTTAGACTCCAAAAGAACAAACCCGCGGAAAAAGGCCAAGAAAGCCTGACCCAGGATAACGACTTTCAAAATATGATCATTACCATGTTCAATACTATGAAAGAGGAAATCCGGGAGGAATTACATAATCGAATCAATCGCTTTGAAGAGGAACACAACAGACATCTGGAGGAGTTGAGAAAAACAGTGCAAGAAACAAAAAGTGGCATAGAACAGTTAAAACAAACTCAAGCAGAGTTTAAAACTGAGCTAAAAGACAAGTTATCTTCAACCCAGAACGCCACAGAGAGTCTTATCAACAGAACTAATGAAGCAGAAAACAGAATTTCAGACCTTGAAGATAAAGTGGGAGTACTAGCCAGCTCAATGGAAGAGGTTGTTAAAGCCAAAAAGATACTTGAGAGAAATATCCAAGAGATATGGGACACCCTGAAGAAGCCTAACATGCGTATTCATGGAATACCGGAGCAAGAATCTCAAAATACCACCCCTGAGGAAATTTTTCAAACGATCATCAAGGAAAACTTTCCTCATCTAAAGAAAGAGAGGCCCATTCATATACAAGAGGCATTCCGCACCCCAAACAGATACGACCAAACTAGAAGCACACCGCGGCAAATAATAGTTAAAACACTCCACATTCAAGATAAAGAACTGGTGCTGAGAGCTTCAAGGGAGAAAAAAAGTCACTTTTAAAGGCAAACCTATTAAAATAACAAATGACTTCTCAGTCGAAACAGTAAAAGCAAGAAGAGCTTGGAGAGACATACTTCAAGTATTGAATGAGCAAAAATGTCAACCCAGGCTGATTTACCCTGCAAAACTATCAGTCATGATCGAGGGAGAAAGAAAAATTTTCCAGCACAAAGACAACTTTAAGGGATACATGGCCACCAAACCAGGCCTTCAAAAACTGCTAGAAATGATACTCAAGCGTGAAGAAAAAAACAGGCATATCCAGGAGAACAGAAGGCAAATATAACACCATTAAAAGCGAAGCAATATACTTATAAAAGCTACTATAATAAATGTCTGGAATTAACAATAGTTTCTCCATTATAACACTAAATGTTAATGGACTTAATTCACCGATCAAGAGACACAGATTACAAACTTGGATTAAAAATCACAATCCATCAATCTGCTGCCTGCAGGAAACCCATCTCACCACAAAAGATAGGCACGCTCTAAAAATAAAAGGCTGGTCAACAATTCTACAAGCAAATGGAAGCAGAAAACAGGCAGGGGTAGCCATTATGCTATCAGACAAAGTGGATTTCAAACCAAAAAAAATTATAAGAGACACGGATGGATACTACATTTTAGTCAGAGGTACAATTCACCAGGAAGACTTCACAATACTGAACATATATGCACCCAATACGGGCCCCTCCACATTCATTAAGAAAACCCTACAGCGTCTAAAGCAAGAAATCAACCCCCAAACGATAATTCTTGGGGACTTCAACACCGCCCTCTCTACATGGGATAGATCAACAGGTCAAAAGCTTAACAGAGACACTTTGGAACTTAATCAAACCCTGAAAGAAATGGACCTCACAGATCTCTATCGAACTTTTCACCCACGCACCAAAGAATACACATTTTTCTCAGCAGCACACGGAACTTTCTCCAAAATAGATCACATATTGGGCCACAAAATGAATCTACACATGTACAAGAAAGTTGAAATTCTAACCTGTGCCCTATCAGACCACCACGGCCTAAAGCTGGACATCCACAACACATCAAACAAGAGAAAATACACTAACTCCTGGAAACTTAACACTATGATGCTGAATGAGAACTGGATTCAGGAAGAAATTAAAAAGGAAATTCAAGATTTCCTGAAAGTGAATGATAACGAAAACAACTTACCAAAATCTCTGGGACACAATGAAAGCTGTTCTAAGAGGTAAGTTCATAGCTCTTAATGCCCACGTCAAAAAAATGGAAACATCAGAAATAAACAACTTAACAATGCAGCTTAAAGCTTTAGAGAAACTAGAGCAATCTGATCCCAAAAGCAGTAGAAGAGAAGAGATTAGCAAAATAAGGGGAGAAATATCTGAAATCGAGACTAAGAAAACGATAGAAAAAATCAACAATCAAAAGCTGGTTCTTTGAAAAAATCAACAAGATTGATACACCCCTAGCTAAACTAACCAAAAGCAAGAGAGAGAAAACCCAAATTAACAAAATTAGAAATGAACATGGAGTTATCACTACGATACCCAAGAAATCCAGAGAATTATAACATCATATTTCAAAAACTTATACTCTGTGAAGTTTGACAACACAAAAGAGATGGATGAATTTCTAAGTAAACACAACTTACCTAAATTGAATCAGGAAGTTGTGAATTATTAAATAGTCCTATAACATATAAGGAAATTGAGGAAGTAATCTCGAATCTTCCCACCAAAAAATGTCCTGGACCAGATGGATTCAGCACAGAGTTCTACAGACATTTAAGGAGTTAATAACACCAATACTCCTTAAACTGTTCCATCAAATAGCAAAGGAAGGAACACTACCAAATTCCTTCTATGAAGCTAATATCGTTTTAATCCCAAAACCTAATAAAGATTCACTTAAAAAAGAAAACTATAGGCCGATCTCCCTGATGAACACAGACGCAAAGATTCTCAACAAAGTCTTAGCAAATCGGATTCAAAAACATATTAAAAAGATCATTCATGGGGACCAAGTAGGCTTCATCCCCGGCACACAAGGTTGGTTCAACATACGCAAATCAATAAATGTAATTCATCATGTAAACCAGTCCAAAGTCCAAGACCACATGATACTCTCGATAGATGCAGAAAAAGCTTTTGACAAGATCCAACAGCCTTTTATGATCAAAACGCTAGAGACAGTAGGAATGGAAGGAACCTTTATCAATATAATAAAAGCTGTATACAACAAGCCCACAGCAAGGATTATGCTCAATGGGGAACAATTGGAAGCATTCCCACTTCGATCAGGAACAGACAAGGCTGTCCACTCTCACCACTTCTATTCAATATTGTACTTGAAGTCTTAGCCGAAGCCATAAGACAAGAAAGGGACATAAGAGGGATTCAAATTGGCAAGGAAGAAGTCAAGCTATCTATATTGCAGATGACATGATCTTATACCTGAGTGATCCCAAAAACTCCACCAGGAAGCTCCTGGAACTAATTGAGAAGTTCAGCAGGGTGGCAGGATACAAAATAAATGTGCAAAAATCAGAGGCCTTCCTATATGCCCAGAATGAAAGAAGTGAAAAAGCCTTGAGAGAAACCATGCCATTTACTATAACCCCTAAAAAAATGAAATACCTTGGTATAAACCTAACTAAGGAGGTAAAAGACCTTTACAATGAAAACTTTAAAACCCTAAAGAAAGAAATTGCAGAAGACACCAGAAGGTGGAAAGACCTCCCTTGTTCCTGGATTGGCAGAATCAACATTGTAAAAATGACCATCCTACCAAAGGCAATATACAGATTCAATGCTATACCAATCAAAATCCCAAAGCAATTCTTCAAAGAAGTTGACCAAACAATCTCAAAGTTCATATGGAGGCACAAAAGACCCAGGATAGCAAAAACAATCCTGAGTAACAAAAACACAGCTGGAGGTATTACCATACCAAACCTAAGTCTATACTACAAATCCATAGTTATAAAGACAGCCTGGTACTGGCTCCAAAATAGACACACAGATCAATGGATAAGGATTGAAGACCCAGATATAAGCCCACAAAGTTACAGCCATTTGGTCTTTGACAAAGGGGCCCAAAGAATCCAATGGAAAAAGAACAGCATCTTCAACAAATGGTGTGGCAAAACTGGATCTCCACATGCAGAAGATTAAAGCTGGACCCGTACTTGTCACCATGTACAAGACTTAATTCCAAATGGATCAAGGACCTTGATATCAGGCCAGAGACTTTAAAAACCATAGTTGAAAGGATAGGGAACTCCCTCGAGCTGATTGGGCTAGGCCAACACTTCCTAAACAGACATCCAATGGCACAGTCACTGCTACCAACTCTCAACAGTTGGGATCTTGTGAAATTAAAGAGCTTCTGTTCAGATAAAGAGATTGTCCACGAGCTCAAAGGCAACCCACAGAATGGGAGAAAATCTTCACTAACCACATATCTGACAGAGCTCTACTGTCCAGAGTGCACAAAGAACTTAGAAAATTAAACTCCAAGGAAAACACTGGCCCAATTAAAAAATGGGCCCTGGAACTTCAAAGAAACTTTACCAGGGATGAAATTAAAATGTCTAACAATTATCTTAAAAAATGCTCCACTTCCTTCGCCATCAGGGAAATGCAAATCAAAACTTCCCTGAGATATCATCTCACCCCGGTCAGGATGGCAAAAATCCACAGTACAAACAACGACAAATGCTGGAGAGGATGTGGGAGAGGGGAACTCTCCTACATTGTTGGTGGGAATGCAGGCTCATACAGCCACTCTGGCGAGCCGTCTGGAGATTCTTAAAGAAATTAAAGATTGAAATGCCATATGACCCTGCTATCCCACTTTTGGGAATAACCCCCCAAGCAGCAGAGGTTCGCCTCGATAGCACAAGCTCGACCATGTTCATAGCAGCACTGTTTACAATAGCAAAGTCATGGAATCAACCTAAATGTCCAACAGTTGACGAGTGGATAAGGAAACTGTGGTACATCTATACAATGGAGTACTACTCAGCCATCAAAAATGATGAATTACTGGAATTTGCTGGGAAATGGATGTCATTAGAAAGAATTATATTAAGTGAAGTATCCCAAACCCAGAAAATTAAGCGCCGTATGTACTCCCTAATAGGTGGCTCCTAGTACCAAACTCGCCCAGCCCACATTGGGACACTCAAAAGTAAACCTATGTAACACAGTAATTGCAAGGATTATGAACAAGAGAGATGGGTTAGGAGGGCCACACCAGAAACAAGGAGAGAGGAGACCATGTTACAGCAGAGAAAATAGGCCTCCATCAAGGTCTGCAAGTAAGTAATGAGAAACCTGGTTAAGTTCACAGACGTTCTTTCCTGATCTCACCAGAAGGGGAGGGCATATAGTCTAGCAGATAAAAAGTAATCATTTGCAAATGGGTGATGGACCCCGCCCTCAGTGAGGTTTCCTACTCTTATTACATCTACCCTTGAATGTGCTATTACAACAAGACTCCAGTTTAACAGCTTTTTGTCTCTGGCCAGGGGGGCATACAGTGCCCAGCAGAATGGAGTGAAGGGAATTGCAGGAGCAGCAAAACTGCAAAAGAAAATCAACAAACCACAATCCAGAACTTCAGAGACTCTATATCAATCACATAGAACTAGGACAGCCTAATCTCTCCCCATCCTGGAGCTCAGGGACATTTGCGGAAGAGGGGGCGGTAAGATTGTAAGAGCAAAAGGATGGGAGGAGCAACGATTTGCAAGATTCTCAACAATAGTTGGGGCCAAAGCAATCATAATGGAACTTTGCATGCCCTGCGCAATGTCCAGCGCACTGTTGCCCTCATAAAGTCTAGCATCTGTTAAGGGCACCGAGACCCCTGGAGGCAAGGGATTGACAGCCATAGTAGTATCTTATGATTAAGGGGAACAAGAGAAAGGGCTTATGGAAATGCCACTGGGTCCTTATATGTCATCGGAGAGGAGGACCCAGTGGAGAGTTAGGCGCACACAATAAAGGACTCTCTGGGAATTGGGGGGGAGACACTGGGGGAAGGGGAGGGGGGGAGGGAACTGGTAAAAAATTTTAAAATGTATAATTAAATTTTTAATAAAAAAAAAAAAAAAAAAAATGTATCAGATAGAGAAAGAAAAAAAAAAAAAGTGGCCGTAAAAAAAAAAAAAAAAAAAAAAAAAAAAAAAAAAAGAAAACAGGTTAGTACATATTTGGAAACAAAGAAAAGGCAATTACTTGACCTCTGAAGGTCTGGAAGCAGGAACCTAAGGGAAAGTGATATCCTAGGTAGTTTTTTTGGGAAAAAAAAAGGAGGCCTGGGAAAAGATAGGAGAACTCCCAATCCACAAAAAAGGGAAGAACTCCTCTGGCAGAGATAGGAAGCACACACAATCACAAAAAGAGAGGAACTTGTCTGTCAAAGATAAGAGGCCTATTATAACAAGACATCAGTTTAACAGCTTTTTTTCTGACCAGGAGGTGGCATACAGTGCCCATCAGGATGGAGTGAAGGGCATTGCAGGAGCAGCAAAACTGTAAAAGAAAATCAACAAACCACAATCCAGAACTTCAGAGACTCTATATCAACCACATAGAACTAGGCCAGCCTAATCTCCCCCCATCCTGAAGCTCAGGGAAATTTGCGGAAGAGGGGGCGGTAAGATTGTAAGAGCAAAAGGATGGGAGGAGCAATGATTTGCAAGATTCTCCATGCTAGTTAGTGCCGAAGCAATCATAATAGGACTTTGCATGCCCGGCACAATGTCCAACACACTATTGACCTCACAAAGTCTAGCATCAGCTAAAGGCACCAAGATCCTTGGAGGCAAGGGATTGACAGCCACAGTAATATTCCTATGCTTAAGGGGAACATGAGAAAGGGTTCAGGGAAATGCCACTGGGTCCTTGTACATCATCGGAGAGGACCCAGAGGAGAGTTAGGCATATACAATAAAGGACTCTCTGGGAATTGGGTGGGGGGGAGGCACTAGGGGATGAGAGGGAGGGGGGGGAGCAGGGGATTCGGGGGGAGGAAGAGGGAGGGAGGGAACTGGTCTACCTATTAAGTTTGTATAAGCAGAAATATAAAAAATGGATTAAAAAAAAATAAGAGGCAGAACTCTGAGGAGTAGTCCCTAGTAACCACTCAGGCCCTTAGCAACTGTCCATTCCACAGAGTAGGTTGCAAGCCTGAAAACTCCCATATGTATCGTATCTTCATTATTTATTCAAAATAAGCCATGTCCCATTTCCAGAAGGTACTTTCTTGAAGTTCTTCCCCAGGTTGGGACCTTGTCTATCAGCCTAGTTGGCACTGGACGTGACACTTAATGAAGGTGGAGGAGCTCCTGTTAGGTTCACATATGTTCAGTATTGTGAAGTCTTCCTGATGAATTGTACCTGTGACTAAAATTCAGTATCCATCTGTGTCTCTTATGATTTTTTTTGTTTGAAATCCACTTTGTCCAAAAGCATAATAGCTACCCCTGCCTGTTTCCTGGTTCCAGTAGCTTGTAGAATTTTGGAGCAGCCTTTTGTTTTTAGGATGTGTCTGCCTTTTGTGGTGAATGAGTTTACTGAAGGCAGCATATTGATGGGTTGTGATTTTTAATCCAAGTTTGTAATCTGTGTCTCTTGATAGGTGAGTTAATTCCATTGACATTTAAGGTTATAATAGAGAAATTATTTTTAATTCCAGACATTTTTTATGTTTAGTGGCTTTTGTAAGTGTATTATTTGGCTTTTAGGTATTGGTGGTACTATACTTCCCTTCTGTCCTTCTGGATATGCTTGTTTTTTTTTTTTTTTTTCTTCAAGCTTGAGTATCACTTCTAGCATTTTCTGAAGTCCTGGTTTGGGAGACATGTAAGCCTTCAGGTTGTCTTTGTGCTGGAAAACTTTTATTTCTTCCTTGATCATTGTAGATAGTTTTGCTGGGTATATCAGCCTGTGTTGACATTTTTGCTCATTTAATACTTGAAGTACATCTCTACAAGCTCTTCTTGCTCTTACTGTTTCCATTGAGAATTCATTTGTTATTTTAATAGGTTTACCTTTAAAAGTTACTCTTTTTCCCCCTTGAAGCTCTCAGCACCATTTCTTTGTCTTGAGGGTTTAGTGTTTTGATTATTATTTGCCATGACAAGTTTCTATTTTGGTCATATAGGTTTGTGGTGCAGAATGCCTCTTGTATATGGATGGGCTTCTCATTTTTTAGGTGAGGGAAGTTTTCATTTATGATAATTTGAAAAATATCCTCAGGTGTGGTATTTTGGGATTCTTGCTCTGGTATTCCATGAATGCGCATGTTAGCTTCTTCAGGGTGTCCCATAACGCTTAATGTTTCTCTCTAGTATCTTTTTGGCTTTAGAAACTTCTTCCATTGAGCTGCTTTGTACTTCTACTTTGTCTTCAAGATCCGAAATTCTGTTTTCTACTGTGTTAGTTCTGCTGATAAGACTCTCTGTTGAGTTCTAGGAAGACAATTTTCTTTTAGTTCAATTTTAATCTCTGCTTGAGACTGTTTTAACTGTTCTATGTCTATTTTTGTTTCTTGAACTGTTTATCTCAACTCCTCCAAGTGTCTATTGTGTTTCTGTTCAAAGTGGTTGATGCGGTTGTTTAATTCCTCCTGGATTTCCTTTTTCATAGTATTGATCATGCTTTGAAAGTCATTATCTTGGGCCTGGCTTTCTTGACTATTTTCTGTGAATTTGTTCTAGTTGGAATCTATCATTGTGGGGTTAATTCTTTTGGTGGGAAATTTGTTTTCTTGGTTTTTTTTTCTCTCATGGATCTGTACTTTGACTTGGGCATTGCTTTTTTGTCTCTTAAGACCTTTAAGTTTCTGTGTGTTTTTGACTGAACTGAATTAGTTGGTATTAGTATTCTCAGGCAATTATTACTAGTGTTTGCCTTGGAGTTAGGTATGTTTGTCTGTTGTTATTGTTATTTTTTGGATGTGAGTATTAGACTGTTAGTACATCAATAAAGACAGATTTAGTAGACAGGAGGTGAATATTAGTATGGTAGTGCACTTTTACGATTTAGTACCTTGGTGATACGTGAGGGTGAGTGGCATAGTTCCTGAAGTTTTACATGGTTTGGGGTGGTTATATGGAAAAGTTAATCTACAGTGATTAATAATTGAAAGGAGCAGGATGGTAAAAAGGGGTTTATCTTTGGGGTGGATATGAAGAATCTCTTCTATGTGATAGGATGATTTTAGAGGACTTCAGATGTATGGCGTTTGTCCCCTAGGGCTTTGCTTGGATTTTCTTTCGACTCTGTTTAATTCTGAGGATTAGTTGTCCTTCCTGGACCATGAGTGTCCCAGGTGGGCAGAAAGGCAGAGGGGCTAGTGGCACGCTGGTGGGGCACTTCACCTGGGACCTGGGGCATGGCCCAATGGCCCACCAAAGCCTGGACGCTACTCAGGCTGGCCGGTGGGAGGAGCTGGACCAGCTGTTGTGACATAGATGAGAGGCAAGGGTGAGTGGGAGCCTCTGAGGCTGGTGGGCGGGCAGACCAGCAGAGGGGCTGCACACTTCACCTGGGCATCATTTTGTTAAGGCCAGATAGAAATTATTTGGGGACTCAGAGATAGAACATACCATAAGGACAGTAAACCTCATTAAATATATTGTGAAGTTTTTAGCAAGTATACAAGGCATAATTTTTTTATTTCAAATATGTATTTGTAATCTAAACACAGTGAAAATGTAGAGAATGTAAATCCAACATAGCTCCCATATTTAAAGAGTTTACATGACTTTATGCTATGTACTTTTCTGAATATATTTCACACTTATTATGCTTAAAAGTATATCTACCAGAATTTCTATGAAAAAAATCATACATATGATATATATACATATATATCATATATATATACACATATATGAATGATACAGAAGTAGAAACAAAGGGTCAGAGAGATGATTTTATTGGTAAGGGTGCCTGCATGTCAACTGGGCTACCACCAGCTCACATTGTGAAAAGAGAAAATTAATCAAAGTTGTCCTCTGACTTCCAAGCATGTCCCTGCCTTGCCATTGCCTCTACTTGTCTTAAATACATACATAAATAAATAAATGGGAACTATTTCTAGGGGAACAGAGATACTAGAGGAAGGGGAAAGAGAAAGCGGGGACAGTATATGGAAGACTTTGCTCAAAAAGTGCATTATACACTTGCATGAAAAAACTTCATGTTCCAAAGCAAAAGTAATACCTGTTCCTAAGTAACATACTTTAGTTCTATGTAAGAAATGATGAAAGCCAATGGATGCTCTGGGGGATGGGAGGGGTAGACACAGGAGGCACTGGGAGAAAGGGAGTAAAAGAGAAGGATGCAGGGAGGAGGGGGAAGTGTAATGGAAGATGATGGGGGAGGGGAGGGAGGAGGGAGAGACAGGGGTTGCCTATTGAGCTTGTACAATTTAGACAAAATAAAATGCATAATAAAAAGACACAATAAAAGTCAAAAGCACATATAAATTTAAAAAGGTAAATGGATGAAATATAAACCCGAGGGTGGGAGTTTACAAAAGATAAAAAGCTTCATCTTGAATAAGAAATAAATAGCAAACTGTGAAGAAAGTTATGCCCGGGTGTATTCTACAAACACCAGTATGCAAGGAACAGAAGACATTTTGGAATAGTATGATAGATACCCACAGGCATTGTCCTACAGATTTAAATGTTTCAGTTTTCACTATAGAGCACACTAAGGGTATTATAGCTTTTGTGTAAGGTACAGATATTGCACAGGTCAGTAGCAGAGCTGAAGGCAGAATCTCAGCAATATTTATGTTGGTTTTTCTTTTTTTAATTTTTTTTATTAAAAATGTAATTATACATTTTAAAATTTTTTACCAGTTCCCTCCCTCCCCCCTCCTCCCCCCGAACCCCCTGCTCCCGCTCCTCTCCCTCCCCATCCTCCAGTGCCTCCCCCCCAATTCCCAGAGAGTCCTTTATTGTGTATGCCTGACTCTCCACTGGGTCCTCCTCTCCGATGACATATAAGGACCCAGTGGCATTTCCATAAGCCCTTTCTCTTGTTCCCCTTAAGCATAGGAGCACTACTATGGCTGTCAATCCCTTGCCTCCAGGGATCTTGGTGCCCTTAACAGATGCTAGACTTTATGAGGGCAACAGTGCGCTGGACATTGCGCAGGGAATGCAAAGTCCCATTATGATTGCTTTGGCCCCAACTATTTTTGAGAATCTTGCAAATCATTGTTCCTCCCATCCTTTTGCTCTTACAATCTTACCACCCCCTCTTCCGCAAATGTCCCTGAGCTCCAGGATGGGGAGAGATTAGGCTGGCCTAGTTCTAGGTGGTTGATATAGAGTCTCTGAAGTTCCGGATTGTGGTTTGTTGATTTTCTTTTGCAGTTTTGCTGGTCCTGCAATGCCCTTCACTCCATCCTGCTGGGCACTGTATGTCACCCCCTGCCCAGAGACAAAAAGCTGTTAAACTGGAGTCTTGTTATAATAGCACATTCAAGGGTAGATGTAATAAAAGTAGGAAACCTCAGTGAGGGAGGGTCCATCACCCATTTGCAAAATGATTACTTTTTATCTGCTAGACTATATGTCCTCACCTTCTGGTGAGATCAGGAAAGAACGTCTGTGAACTTAACTAGGTTTCTCATTATTTACTTGCAGACCTTGATGGAGGCCTATTTTCTCTGCTGTAACATGGTCCCCTCTCTCCTTGTTTCTGGTGTGGCCCTCCTACCCCATCTCACTTGTTCATAATCCTTCCATTTACTGTGTTACATAGGTTTACTTCTGAGTGTCTCAATGTGGGCTGGGTGAGCTTGGTACTAGGAGCCACCTATTGGGGAGCACATAAGGCGCTTAATTTTCTGGGTTTCGGATACTTCACTTAATATAATTGTTTCTAATGACATCCATTTCCCAGCAAATTCCAGTAATTCATCATTTTTGATGGCTGAGTAGTACTCCATTGTATAGATGTACCACAGTTTCCTTATCCACTCGTCAACTGTTGGACATTTAAGTTGATTCCATGACTTTGCTATTGTGAACAGTGCTGCTATGAACATGGTCGAGCTTGTGCTATCAAGGCGAACCTCTGCTGCATGGGGGATTATTCCCAAAAGTGGGATAGCAGGGGCATATGGCATTTCAATCTTTAATTTCTTTAAGAATCTCCAGACGGCTCGCCAGAGTGGCTGTATAAGCCTGCATTCCCACCAGCAATGTAGGAGAGTTCCCCTCTCTCCACATCCTCTCCAGCATTTGTCGTTGTTTGTATTGTGGATTTTTGCCATCCTGACCGGGGTGAGATGATATCTCAGGGAAGTTTTGATTTGCATTTTCCTGATGGCTAAGGAAGTGGAGCATTTTTTCAGATATTTGTTAGACATTTTAATTTCATGCCCTGGTAAAGTTTCTTTGAAGTTCCAGGGCCCATTTTTTAATTGGGCCAGTGTTTCCTTGGAGTTTAGTTTTCTAAGTTCTTTGTGCACTCTGGACAGTAGAGCTCTGTCAGATATGTGGTTAGTGAAGATTTTCTCCTATTCTGTGTGTTGCCTTTGAGCTCGCATTACAATCTCTTTACCTGAACAGAAGCTCTTTAATTTCACAAGATCCCAACTGTTGAGAGTTGGTAGCAGTGACTGTGCCATTGGATGTCTGTTTAGGAAGTGTTGGCCTAGCCCAATCACCTCGAGGGAGTTCCCTATCCTTTCAACTATGGTTTTTAAAGTCTCTGGCCTTAAATCAAGGTCCTTGATCCATTTGGAATCAAGTCTTGTACATGGTGACAAGTATGGGTCCAGCTTTAATCTTCTGCATGTGGAGATCCAGTTTTGCCAGCACCATTTATTGAAGATGCTTTTCTTTTTCCATTGGATTCGTTGGGCCCCTTTGTCAAAGACCAAATGGCTGTATTTTTGTGGGCTTATATCTGGGTATTTAACCCTTATCCATTGATCTGTGTGTCTATTTTGGAGCCAGTACGAGGCAGTTTTTATAACTATGGATTTGTAGTGTAGACTAAGGTTTGGTATGGTAATACCTCCAGCAGTATTTTTGTTACTCAGGATTGTCTTTGCTATCCTGGGTCTTTTGTGCCGCCATATGAATTTTGAGATTGTTTGGTCAACTTCTTTAAAGAATTGCTTTGGGATTTTAATTGGTATAGAATTGAATTTGTATATTGCCTTTGGTAGGATGGTCATTTTATGATGTTGATTCTACCAATCCAAGAACATGGGAGGTCTTTCCACCTTCTGGTGTCTTCTGCTATTTATTTCTTTAGGGTTTTAAAGTTTTCATTGTAAAGGTCTTTTATCTCCTTGGTTAGGTTTATACCAAGGTATTTCATTTTTTTAGGGGCTATAGTAAATGGGATTGTTTCACTTCTTTCATTCTGGGCATATAGGAAGGCCTCTGATTTTTGCACATTTATTTTGTATCCTGCCACCCTGCTGAACTTCTCAATTAGTTCCAGGAGCTTCCTGGTGGAGTTTTGGGATCACTCAGGTATAAGATCATGTCATCTGCAAATAGGGATAGCTTGATTTCTTCCTTGCTGATTTGAATCCCTCTTATGTCCCTTTCTTGTCTTATGGCTTCAGCTAAGACTTCAAGTACAATGTTGAATAGAAGTGGTGAGAGTGGACAGCCTTGTCTAGTTCCTGATCGAAGTGGGAATGCTTCCAATTGTTCCCCATTGAGCATAATCTTGCTGTGGGCTTGTTGTATAAAGCTTTTATTATATTGATAAAGGTTCCTTTCATTCCTACAGTCTCTAGCGTTTTGATCATAAAAGGCTTTTGGATTTTGTCAAAGGCTTTTTCTGCATCTATCATGTGGTCTTGGACTTTGGACTCGTTTACATGATGAATTACATTTATTGATTTGCGTATGTTGAACCAACCTTGTGTGCCAGGGATGAAGCCTACTTGGTCCCCATGAATGATCTTTTTGATATGTTTCTCAATCCGATTTGCTAAGACTTTGTTGAGAATCTTTGCATCTGTGTTCATCAGAGAGATCGGCCTATAGTTTTCTTTCTTAAGTGAATCTTTATTAGGTTTTGGGATTAAGACGATATTAGCTTCATAGAAGGAATTTGGTAATGTTCCTTCCTTTGCTATTTGATGGAACAGTTTAAGGAGTATTGGTGTTATTAACTCCTTAAATGTCTGGTAGAATTCTGTGCTGAATCCATCTGGGCCCAGGACATTTTTTGGTGGGAAGATTCGAGATTACTTCTTCAATTTCCTTGTATGTTATAGGACTATTTAAATATTCACAACTTCCTGATTCAATTTAGGTAGGTTGTGTTTACTTAGAAATTCATCCATCTCAGGGCTGGAGAGGTGGCTCAGGGGTTAAGCCTCTGCCTTGCAGGCAGAAGGTCCTGAGTTCGGATCCCAGATCCCACGTATAGATGCCAGGCAGAAGCGGGGGCGGCCTGCGCTTCTGGTCCTGGTAGGGCGGAGCCTGTGAATCCCGGGGCAGAAGGAGATGGAGGCGTCCATGGTGGTTCCCGATTCATCCGTGGTTCTACACACACACATAGACACATGCACGCACACATACATATGCACACACACACACACAATTGAATAAATAATAGTAAAAAAAAATTTAAAAAAAAAGAAATTCATCCATCTCTTTTGTGTTGTCAAACTTCACAGAGTATAAGTTTTTGAAACATGATGTTATAATTCTCTGGATTTCGTGGGTATCAGTAGTGATAACTCCATGGTCATTTCTAAATTTGTTAATTTGGGTTTTCTCTCTCTTGCTTTTGGTTAATTTAGCTAGGGGTGTATCAATCTTATTGATTTTTTCAAAGAACCAGCTTTTGACTGGTTGATTTTTTCTAGTCGTTTTCTTAATCTCGATTTCAGATATTTCTCCCCTTATTTTGCTAATCTCCTCTCTTCTACTACTTTTGAGATCAGATTGCTCTAGTTTTCTCTAAAGCTTTAAGCTGCATTGTTAAGTTGTTTATTTCTGATGTTTCCATTTTTTGATGTAGGCATGAAGAGCTATGAACTTACCTCTTAGAACAGCTTTCATTGTGTCCCAGAGATTTTGGTAAGTTGTATTTTCGTTATCATTCACTTTCAGGAAATCTTGAATTTCCTTTTTAATTTCTTCCTGAATCCAGTTCTCATTCAGCATCATATTGTTAAGTTTCCAGGAGTTAGTATAGTTTCTCTTGTTTGTTGTGTTGTGGATGTTCAGCTTTAGGCCGTGGTGGTCTGATAGGGCACAGGTTAGAATTTCAACTTTTTTGTATATGTGTAGATTCGTTTTGTGGCCCAATATGTGATCTATTTTGGAGAAAGTTCCGTGTGCTACTGAGAAAAATGTGTATTCTTTGGTATGTGGGTGAAAAGTTCAATAGAGATCTGGAAGGTCCATTTCATTCAGGGTTTGATTAAGTTCCAAAGTGTCTCTGTTAAGCTTTTGACCTGTTTATCTATCCCATGTTGAGAGGGCAGTGTTCAAGTCCCCAAGAATTATCGTTTGGGGGTTGATTTCTTGCTTTAGATGCTGTAGGGTTTTCTAATGAATGTGGAGGGGCCTGTATTGAGTGCATAAATGTTCAGGATTGTGAAGTCTTCCTGGTGAATTGTACCTGTGACTAAAATGTAGTATCCATCCATGTCTCTTATAATTTTCTTTGGTTTGAAGTCCACTTTGACTGATATCATAATGGTTACCCCTGCCTGTTTTCTGCTTCCATTAGCTTGTAGAATTGTTGACAAGCCTTTTATTTTTAGAGCGTGCCTATCTCTTGTGGTGAGATGGGTTTCCTGCAGGCAGCTGATTGATGGATTGTGATTTTTAATCCAAGTTTGTAATTTGTGTCTCTTGATCGGTGAATTAATTCCATTAACATTTAGTGTTATAATGGAGAAACTATTTTTAATTCTAGACATTTATTATGTTTAGTAGTTTTTATAGTATATTGCTTCGCTTTTAATGGTGTTATACTTGCCTTCTGCTCTCCTGGATATGCCTGCTTTTTTCTTCACGCTTGAGTATCATTTCTAGCATTTTTGAAGGCCTGGTTTGGTGGACATGTATCCCTTCAAGTTGTCTTTGTGCTGGAACGTTTTTCTTTCTCCCTCGATCATGACTGATAGTTTTGCAGGGTAAATCAGCCTGGGTGGACATTTTTGCTCATTCAATACTTGAAATATGTCTCTCCAAGCTCTTCTTGCTTTTACTGTTTCGACTGAGAAGGCATTTGTTATTTTAATAGGTTTACCTTTAAAAGTGACTTGTTTTTTCTCCCTTGAAGCTCTCAGCACCAGTTCTTTATCTTGAATGTGGAGTGTTTTAACTATTATTTGCCGTGGGGTGCTTCTGTTTTGGTCGTATCTGTTTGGGGTGCGGAATGCCTCTTGTATATGGTTGGGCCTCTCTTTTTTTAGATGAGGAAAGTTTTCCTTGATGATCATTTGAAAAATTTCCTCAGGGGTTGTATTTTGAGATTCTTGCTCTGGTATTCCATGAATACGCATGTTAGGCTTCTTCAGGGTGTCCCATATCTCTTGGATATTTCTCTCAAGTATCTTTTTGGCTTTAACAACCTCTTCCATTGAGCTGGTTAGTACTCCCACTTTATCTTCAAGGTCTGAAATTCTGTTTTCTGCTTCGGTAGTTCTGTTGATAAGACTCTCTGTGGAGTTCTGGGTGAAGATAACTTGTCTTGTAGCTCAGTTTTAAACTCTGCTTGAGTCTGTTTTAACTGCTCTATTTTTTGTTTCTTGCACTGTTTTTCTCAACTCCACCAAGTGTCTGTTGTGTTGCTCTTCAAAGCAATTGATTCGATTATGTAATTCCTCCGGATTTCCTCTTTCATAGTATTGAACATGGTAATGATCATATTTTGAAAGTCGTTATCCTGGCTTTCTTGGCATTTTCCGTTGGTTTGTTCTGGCTGGAGTCTATCATTATGGGATTAATTCCTTCAGTGGGAAATTTGTTTACTTGAGTGTTGCTTCTCATGGATTTGCACTTTGACTTTGGCATTGTCGTTTTAACTCTTAAGATCTTTCAATTTCACTAAACTGAATTATTTGGCCTGGGGTTCTGGGGGCAGGGTGCAGGGCCGAGCTTACCTAGGTCTGGGTAAGGCCCGGCTGGACCGCGTGCGAGTCCCTGCTGGTGGAGCGGGGTGGGGAAGGGAGGATGGGGGCGTTGGCGTGGAGCTATTTAACCGGAGGGGAGCTGGGATGGGGTCCATGCGTAGGGGGAGGTCCTCCTCGTTCCTTGGCCCTGAGCGCGTCTCCGGCTGGATGGTGGGGTAAGAGCTGGGTCTCTTGGGCTGATCTGGGGTTCTGGGGGGTGGGGCGCAGGCGGAGCTTACCTAGGTCGTGGTGAGGCCCGGCTGGACCCCGTGCGCTTCCCGGAGGGGGAGCGGGGTGTGGAAGGGAGTCAGAAATATTTCTTTAGATACTTGTTTTGAAATAAAAAATTTAAATTTAATTATTTTTGTTATTTCTGAACAACATTGTATTTTTTCTCATTTCAGAAAAATCCTCTTTCCTGTGAGTCGTATTTTTTATTGGTCAAGGTATTCTTGTAACCTTTCTTTTTTTTTTCAAACTCAATAAATTATTCAGTTCTCTCCTTGATCATTTGATTTTGTTAAGTGCTTTTATAATGCCCTGAGATAATCCCCTTAGACTTGACAATGCTTTTCTGTCTTTTAGTACATTCTTTCCTTGGGTTTTGATTATTTACCTAAAAGAAGCCTTGAACAAGATCATGTTGCAATGAAATTACTTGGGAATATTTGCAATTCCAGCATAAGGATGATGTAAAGACTTGAGAAGGACAAGGGTGTGAATATCACTCTGCGCTGACAACAGCAGCTGCATCCAAAGGCTGCATTAGATTGTGTCTTGAGAAGCATGCAGATCAACTCTATGGACTCGTGGCATGTCCTCAGGTGGCCGGCAGAGGGAGACATAACATAACCATAGAAGGGACCAGCCAGCCTGCCCTCCAAATTACTTCTATTTAAAAACATTATCTGTATAAGTGCTTCTTCAGATGAAAAGTGCCTGCCTCTCAGAATGTTATGAGAAGGTCTTTCTCTGGATTCCCCTAATCAACATGCACAAGTGAGAAAGCAGGAAGATGCCATCCCTATTTCCTGAGACTTCTCTTCTAGAATATAGTTGAAAATATTAAGGAAAAAGAAAAAAGTGGGGGAGTTATTTAATATTTAATTTTCATCTTTACTGGAATCCATGCATCACATGGAATTTGTATCATTGTTTACATATACAATTTAGAAAGTAAAAAGTCATTGGTTTCTTCTCTACTACAAATATCCCATGGGTATTTTGAGCCTGTAGAGGTGACATCATGCTGAGCCTGTCCCCAACTCTCTTGTTTGCTACTGCATCAGAATCAGTCTCCAGCACCAGCTGGGCCAGTCAGGGATGAACACAAGCTTACACTGCTTGCAGGAAAAATGAATAAATAAACAGGCTCTAAACCATCTCACCACACTGTGTTTCAAGGTCCATCTCACAAAACCCTCAAAGTGCAGTGGCAGAGAGTTCAGGGACAAATTAATCCTCACTGTTAGAAGTCTGGAATGGAAGATACTGCAACTTCTTATAGTCTGCAAGATTTCAGCACCAATCCATAGTGATTGACCTCACAGCACAAAGTCCAAGGGAACCAAGCAGCATGAGCTCCAGATCCTCCTGGAGGAAGGTGATGTCATCTGGTCTCACATGTCTCAGATGCAGCAAATCTTGATGGCTTAGACACATTTGTTATGTTTAGCAAAACTGGACATCCTTGTCTTCCTGTGATGGTGGAAATACAAGGATCAAAAAGTAATTATTTGAGGGGATTTGAATTGCTCAAGATCTGTTAAATCCTATCTGAACATAAAGTTGAACTATGAATATTATCAAACTTTCAAAGAAAAATACATCATATAAGAGTTTTCAAGACTAGGATAAAATTTCTCTTATTTCATCCTTTAAAATAATTGTGTATTCCTCAGAAGTTTCAGAAGAACATACATGAAATTCTAAACCAGTTGAAAGTATGCACAAATTTCATTGTAACATATGTTTAAACCAATATATCAAATGAAATAATCCATAGAGTTTGAATATGCCACATTTTCCCTTGTGTGTCTTCTTTAAATCAGCTCATGAATATTTTGTAACAGACTGTCAAAGCCATTTGTTGGCTAGTTTAACATGTAGGTAGTAATTTCTTTTCTTTGCTGGTATGTGAATTGGAGGTTTTCCTCAGTGTATTAGTCAGAGAGGTTTCAATCCGTAACTATATGAGTCTATTTCTGCACTAAAGCATTGGTTGACCATGATGGATTCAAGTCCTAGTGGAGAAAAGTAGTCTACACGTGGTAGAGAGCAGGGAGGAAATGGAGAGAGAAAGACAGAGAGAGAGAGAGAGAGAGAGAGAGAGAGAGAGAGAGATGAGCAAACAAGCAAAGAGAATGTAAAAGCAATAACATGTTCAGGGTACTCCCTTCATCTGGACTGATCTCACTTCTTAAATTTTTTATCATTTTCTTAGATAGTGTTGCTGATTAGGAACACCCCTAATGATCCTGTTCTCTTGTGTTTGGAATCAAAACCCAGGAGAGTAACCTGATTCTTCTGCCTCACCTTTAGTTTATCTTTCAATATTTAAATATCTATATTCATTTGAAAAAGACCCTTAATTGCTGGCCTGTACAAAGGATGAGATGAGTCTGCATGCATAGAGGAATATCAATCTCTGGAGGACTGACTCAGGAGCCAGTGGGGACATCCGGCCATTGCCACAAAAGTCCTCATGCAAACCCAGGGAGAACAGAGAAGGATAACATGAGTAACAGAACTAGGCACTAAAATGGTGGCACTTGATGTCAATGCAGTGTGTCGAATGGATCTATGCTCACAGGAAGAGTTTATCAGAAGTTATTGCAGAGACCTAATGATTGCATGGTCATGGTTTTGATGAATTTATTGTTGGCATATGAAGGAGGTGCTCACAGATATGAATGATGTCGATAAGCAGGAAACTAAGTTGTCCAAGTGCTAAAGCCTTGTTTGGCTTTGTATATAGGGAGGTATTTAAAAGATGGAAGACATTTGAGGAGTCTACACTTGTAAACGTAAAACTTCGATACTTTGACCCCCTAAAAAAATTTAAGCCTGAGCAATAATTCACTGAAGAGATGAATGATCACATGTTACAAGATAACATGATTAAGTTCCTCCTAGGAGTAAAGAGTTGCCACAAAGCTATGTTGGAAACTAATACAATGGAAGTATATTATCAGATCCAAATGTGGCTGGTGGTAAGGTGATGGCCATAGTGTAAACTTGGAGCCTGTTAGACCAAATAAACTACTTTAGGGTGAATGAGGTGACCAGAAAATAGACCCACTACACCTCATCTGTGGGCCAGAACAAGCAAACAGAAGCCCAGTCACACCAAGCCTGTTGGAAATGAGAAAAACTGGGCTGGAGAGATGCTGGGGGGTGAAGACAGTACCTGGCAAGCAGAAGATCTATGAGTTCAGCTCGAAGGTTTCAAACTAAAAGTGCCAGGAGGAAAGGAGAGGGGCTGCACTTCCAGCCATGGTGGGTGGAGTCTGGTGGAAATCCCAAAGGGAAGCAAAAGGGCAGGTAGAAGCAATCCAGGATGATACCTGAAGTAACCTTTGGGCCTCCGCAGGCTCAAAAGGTGCCCTCTGAGAACACACACGCATGCACACACGCAAACACACACACACGCACACACACACACAGACAATCATGAAGTTTTTGAAAAAGAAATGAGAAAAATTATAGTCGTCATGAAGCAACATCCAGAATGAGGAAGTTGGATGAGTCTTGGAACCTAATTGAATTCTGCAGGGCTTACTGGAAAGTGTCATCCATCCATGTTTCTATCCTCAATATCATTCTTTGGACACAACAGCTGAAGAATGTGAGAATTTTTTCAGCTGTATTTGAAAATTTTCTTTGTGTTCATTTATTTTCTCGAGCTACTGAATCCAATATCAGTGAGAACTTGTTCATGAATCTGATATTTTATACGCTTAGTTGGCATCTGGCTTTAAAAATATTTCACTTAAGTATAATTACTACATATAAAAAGATGTCCAGGACTGGAGAGATAGCTCAAGGGTTGATACTTGGTCTCGCAAGCAGGAGCTCCAGAGTTCGGATCCCAGGTCCCATGTAAAAAATTCCAGATGGAACCAACCAGTGGTGGCTTGCACTTCTGGCCCTCATGGGCCAGAACCTGACAAATCCCAGAGGAAAGCAAGGAGGAGGTCTAAGCAATCCAAGATGATTCTGAAGTTAACCTTGGTGTCCGGACCCATGAACCAGCATAACCCAGACTTACACGCAGGAAACAGAAGTGGGAGGTGTAGGAGCCTAGGATATCCTCCATCATCTAAGCCAATTTTATTGTAGCATACATGAGTATTTATAGGAAAACAATCAAAGAAGAGCAGGGCCAAATTCTTTACAAGATTATGTTAAATGTATACATTCCAACTAAAGAAGAAAAGGCAGGAGTGACATCTCCTTGTTACATGGGAACAGACTTGATATCTCCAGGTAAAGTTAAAAGCAGGCAGGACACTTAGTTACTAAAAGAGAATGGGCAATGAATGTCTCAAAGCATAGTTACTTGGTCCATGCATTAACATATTTCCAATGTATAGGGAAACCTGTAAGGGGAAGTTTCTACCTCACCAGTTCTGGAAGAACAAAGTGATCTAAGATAGACTGAAGGTAAACTCAACTCCCAGAGGAAGGAATTCACCTGCCATTGTCTATGCAAACAAGAGAAAAAACTCAACTTCCAAAAGGAGGGAATCCACAAACCACTGTCCATTTTAGATGTTTAATGTGCTTTCTCCAGAGAAAAGGCTTTAGGCTTGACAACCCCCACACCTTTGGTCTGCCACCACAGGGGGAACACAGTGCTCTCTCATACAACAACACAACCACACACACACAAATAAATAAATGATAATAAATATAATAAATAAATAAAGCCAAAATACTTTAAAAATAAAATAAAAAAAAAAGTTGTGCATGATTAGGTATATAAGAACACTGTGTGTGCAATTATCTGTGAATGTTCCAAGTTCCAAGAACTGTCCAGCACTTCAACAAAGTCCCCTCTAACCTGCTAGATTTTTTTTTAAATTTTATTGCCAGGAGATATTGGATCTGATTGCATTATTTAAAGGACCGAGAAAAATTGTCCTACTTCTACACTAACAACCTGAAAATTGCTAACCTAACTGATACCATCATGTGACAACCAAAAGACACAGTTATGCCTTCTGATCATTCTGACACCTCGATCAACACCAGATGGGTGAAAACTCTCTGCCTGTGTGGTTACAAGATAATGCAAGCAACATGGTATTTAACTGCCAAATACCGGGATGCATTTTTTCTCATTGTACTACTGACAAAGTATTAAGATGTACACTTCCGTGCCAGACACAAACACAGTGTTCTCTGTACTGACAACTTCTCACAACTGGCTACTATTCCCTCTTGCCTAAATATTTTTGCAATACTTTCATTTCCACAGAAGGTGCTTCAGATTATTTTGTAAACATGAGAGCCCACATAAGTCTCCCCTCTATCTGCACAGCTGCCTCCACTTAGATATTTGCATTACTGCTCCTAGGGAGGACCTTCCTCTCCTAGTCTGAGTAAAAGCTTAGCTGTGTTCTGCCCTGACCCAAACCTGTCCTCAGTGAATCTTCTCAAAATGAAAGGTCCCTGTCCAGTCCTGGGGCTCCTAATGCTCTGGATTCCTGGTAAGAAGTGAGGGAGATGAGGAAGAAAAATGGGGGGACAGGGTATATTATATACATGTGGGTGAGCTGCTGTGGTGCTCTCCAAGAAGGCTACAAGCTTCATTTCTGTGGCAATGAAATACCCAGATGGGACAGATCTGTGTGGCTGGAAGACTAACACACCCAGAATGGATGGTCTACATCCCATTCAGCAACTTCAGTAACTAGTCTTGTTGCATATGGGCCTTTTTAGTTTATGAACAAAAATTATGCACAGAACAATAAGCTCTTACTTCAAATACGTAAGTTAAAGAAAAAATGTAAAGTTTATTCACCAAATTTGTACTCGACTTTAGAACATGTTTCTTATAATTTCAGGTTCAATTGGTGATATTGTGATTGACCCAGACACCAGCCTTTCTGTCTGTCACCCCTGGAGAGTCAGCCTCCATATCCTGCAGGTCCAGTGAGAGCCTTGTGGATAGTGATGGAGACACCATGTTGCAATGGTACCTGCAGAAACCAGGGAAGTTCCACAGCTTCTGATCTATGAGGTTCCAACTTGGGACACTGGCGTGCCGACCGGTTCATTGGTAGTGGGGCACAGACAGATTTCACACTGAAGATCAGCGGTGGAGCCTGAGGATCTGGGAGTTTATTACTGCATGCAAGCAACAGAGTATCCTCCCACAGTGATATCGACACCAACAAAAAACCTCCCTGCTTGGGGCAGCCCCAGCTGCTCAACATGCTGTTTGTATGGGGGAAGAGCATGTTTCAGTGTACATCTGTGTGAGAAGTGATGATGGAGAACTCAGGGTAGCTGATTGCAGTGAAGGCTCTTGGACCATATAATCTTGGTTGCACCAGAAGGGTCACAAGGTTCTCATGCTGACATTGCAACAGCTTTGACATCACTTCTGAGGACAAGAGCAAAGACTTATGTGGAAGGTCTTCTCAGCAACCAGCAACTGCAGAGGATGAATGAAGCACATCCTGACCCATCATGCCATGCATGCATTTATCACTCAATTAACAGTAGTCTAGCAGCTAAGTAATTGATACACATGCTCTTATTTAATGGACAGTTTCACTATTATTTCCTGACTTCTTTTGCCTCTTTTTAGTTTCTTGACCTAAATTGCATTTTGGTTAATGTAAATAGCATATGTCCTAGTCACTTATGCCTTCTGTTCCTGTAAAATATGTTCTTTCTATTTAACTGCTATGACTATAGGTTTTTGCTGATGAAGTGTGTCTTTTCAGTGAGCACAGATGCTTACTTTTCTTTCCACTCTGTTCCTTAATATTTCTTTATTAATATATTTACTGTAGGAAGAGAGGAAGAGGGTACAGGCATGACTAAAATAACTAGGAATACAGGTGAGGTCAAGGGCAACTTTCCTTCTAGTATGTTGGTTTCCAGGGATCAAGCTGAGGTTGTCAGGTTTGTGAGCTTGTAACCATTACTGATCTTTCTCAGAGTCCGCTTTTTCTCTTTGATGTACAGGATTTAATCTGTTCATAGTTACAGCTAGCAACAGGTAAAAACACATTTATGTAATTTTATTAATTATTTCCTGGTTGTATTGCATTCAATCCCTTTTCATATCTTATTATTTATGTTTGTGGATTTGGTGACTTTCTGGATTGGTAAGATTTGATTTTCTTTCTCTTTTCTTCTGAAGTTTACAAAATTAAATGTTCAGAATGGACTACCTTTATTTTGCTCCTGCAGAAACATTTTCCAGAAATATTTCTTTAGATGCTGGTCTTGAAATAAAAATTTTAAATGTAATTATTTTTGCTATTTCTGAACAACATTGTATTTTTTTCTTCATTACAAAAAAATTCTGTTTCCTGCGAGTTGTATTGGTCAGTTATTTTTTACATTTTTTTTGCAAAAAAGACTAAATTATCCAAGTCTCTCCCTTATCATTTGATTTTTAAGTGGTTTCCTAATAGCCTGAGACAATCCCCTTAGACCCAACTTAATACTTTTCTGTAATTCAGTATATTCTTTCCTTGGGTTTTGATTATTTACCTAAAAGAAGACTTGAATAAGATCATGCTGCAATGAAATTATTTGAGATATTTGCACTTCCAGCACAAAGATGATGTGAAGACTTGAGAAGAAGAAGGATGTGAATATCACTCTGTGCTGACAACAGCAGCTGCATCCAACGACTTCATTAGATTGTGTGCGCTACTCACAGCTGTTTCTGGAGAAGCATGCACATAAACTCTATGGACTCGAGGCATCTCCTCACGTGGCCAGCAGAGGGAGACATAACATGACCACAGAAGGGACCAGCCACCCTGCTCTGCAAACTATTTCAAAATACCATGAGATCTCATTTTCTGCATAAGTGCTTCTTCAGGTGAAAAGTCCCTGCCTCTCAGAATGTTATGAGGTCTTTCTCTGGATTTTCCCCAATAAGCAGGCAGAAGTGAGAAACACGAAGATGCCCTCCCTATTTGCCGTGACTTCTAGAACATGGTTGAAAATAATTAGGGCAAAGAAAAAAGTGGGGAAGTTATTTAATATCTAATTTTCTTCTTTACCGGGAGATATACAGAACTTGTATCGTTTCGATTACTATGGGAAGAGGATTTGGATGTGTCTTCCCAATTGGGGAGTCTTCCCCGATTTGGATTCCAACAAGGAATCTTAAATTCTATCCACAGGAGGATTCTCATGAAGGAGACCCAAAAGAATCATCCCCAGACTAACAAGCCAAACCAAGGGACAAAAAGCCCTTGGGGCAGCTTTCTTTGCTTTTCTCTTTCAGAAACTATCCACCGTGTGCTCAATGAAGATGCTAACTGTGATCCTTATAGGCCTGATTGATACCTTGCCTGGATGGAGTCAATCTAGATTTGACCTAACATCTAGAAAAATTGTTCCTTTAATAACTATATCACTTAAGTGTTTTCTCAGCATATCTTTCAGCAGCGCTCCATCATCGAGACCATGCTACAGGCGCCTATGGCCCTTGAACATCCCTGCCACACCCCCGAAAAGTCACCTGCTGCCTTGCCTGGTGCTGATGCCAACCTGTCTACTCTGCCATATGCATGATTCCTGCCCAATGGAAAAATCTCTCTAGTCTAGCTAACTTGTCAAGTGCAGTACATGTCCAATGTGCAATACAGGCCTTTAAATATGGATCAAACCCCCAAGGTTGGTAAAGCCAACCTCATACAGAGGACTGGTAGCCAGAGACAGGCAAGTGGAAACCCAGCCGTGGATCAACCTAAGACAGGACTTGTAGTATTATACCTGGAGACTACAAGATCCCATGATTGGTCAGACCATGGTGGGAGGTTTTCCACGCCTAAGACAGGCACAGTCACTCAAGACCATTTAGTCCGCTGGGTCGCAGGTAGCCTCCTGGACCATCTCATACAAAAACAAAAGGGGGAGATGTTGGGCCCACCCAAGATTTGCCCCAGGGCATGGCTGAGCACATGGGACTAAAGATGGCACTGAGGCCAAGGGGTCTTGGGCGTAACCTGATCACTTCACAGAGAGCCCTAATTGGCTTTCAGGTATCTACCTGTCCTCTGTGCTGATTGACATTGAACTTGACCATTAGCACTTGTATGATGTCTTGACCTTGTGATACAATTGGATGCCTGTTTCACGCCTGGCCTTGGTGGCTTTTGTCTATAAAAAGTTCCTTTTCTCTCCCCCCCCAATAAAGAGAGATCTGCTTCTGACAATCTCCCCGTCCTGTGCTGAGTCTCTGGGGGGTAGAGGCGGATGTGGGGACGACTGGAACCTGCTTTCATCACATCCAGCAGCTGTGTGTGTGAGTGAGTGAATAGATGTGTGAGGGGGAACCGGTTCCCACAATTATCTGGGCCTGGCTTTCTTGGCGATTTTCTGTAAATTTGTTCTGGTTGGAATCTATCATTGTGGGGTTGATTCTTTTGGTGGGAGATTTTTTTTTTTCTCACGGATCTGTACTTTGACTTGGGCATTGTTGTTTTGTCTCTTAAGACCTTTCAGTTTCTGTGTGTTTTTGACCGAACTGAATTAGCTGGAATTACTACTCTTGGGCAGTTATTACTAGTGCTTGCCTTGGAGTTACTTACATTTGTCTGTTGTTATTGTTATTTCTTGGATGGGGGTATTAGACTGTTAGTACATCAGTTAAGACAGGTTTAGTAGACAGGAGGTGAATATTAGTATGCCAGTGCATTTTTATGATTTATTACCTTGGTGATATGTTAGGGTGAGTGGTATAGTCCCTGAAGTTTTATATGGTTTGGAGGTGGTTATATGGAAAAGTTAATCTACAGTGATTAATTATTGAAAGGATGGTAAAAGGGTTTACTTATCTTTGGGCTGGATGTGAAGAATGTCTTCCATGTGATAGGATGATTTTAGAGGACTTCAGATATATGGCGTTTGTCCCATAGAGCTTTGCTTGGGTTTTCTTTGGACTCTGTTGAATTCTAAGGAGCAATGTTTCCTCGCTGGATCATGAGCATCCCAGGCAGGCAGAAAGGCAGAGGGTCTGGTGGCATGGTGTGAGGAGGTGGGACCAGCTCTTGTGATATATCTGAGACGCAGGGTGACCGGGAGAGTCTGGAGTGTCAGGTGGGCAGGCGGACCGGCAGAGGGGCTGGCCACACACTTCACCTGGGGCATCATTTTGTTAAGACCAGATAGAAACTCTATGTGGGGACTCAGGTATAGAACATACCATAAGGACGGTAAACTTCATTAAATATATTGTGAAATTTTTAGCAAGTATACAAGGCAATAAATTTCATTGTGGATTTTGCACGTGTTACATTATATTTTGTTCTCACTCTATCCCTCATCTGCTGATCTCCCTCATCCACTCTGCCTACCTCCTGCTTTTTTCTTTCTTCATTCACCTCAAAGTCCATTTCTTCTTTTTTAACATTTTTTATTATTATTTCCGCTCATACAAACTTAATAGGTACACCAGTCCCCTCCTTCCCTTCTCCTCCCCTCAAACCCCCTGCTCCTCCTTCCCTCCTTCTATGATGGATTCTTGACCCCTGTTTGGACTAACTGTGAAAACTGGACTTTAAAAGTTAACTTTACTCACCATATGCAAAAGGACTTTATTGTCTATTTAAAAATCACTATTGTGTACTCACCATGTTTTACTTTTGGTTCCTAAAAATGTACGATTGTCTGTTGACTTTTTGCTTGCATTTACCCCATCAAATGTATCTATTGTTTTATTGTTAATTGTGCTTCTCCTAAACATAAATAAGTCAATATTGGTACTGAGATAAAATTGATATCTGGGACAGAATTCAGACTCATTAAAATAACATGTAATTTTAAAATTCTAGAAAAAAGATCTGACTGGCTTGACACCTGTTGCTATTTGAGAATTGATTTGTTTGCCTTTTTAATCTTGGCTTTGTTAATATTGAAACTAGGTCTATTTTTTATTAATAAAAACAAGGAGGAACTGTGGGGGTTGCTAGGCCCAGAGGCCTGAGCTCTGGATGATACATTAGCAACTGAACAGGCCATTGAGTGAGTCCTCCCTGGGGTGGTTGAATTTGCCTCTTGTCTGCAAGACAATGATAGGCTAAATTCCCTTCTTGGAAGTTGAGAAAACTCCCAGGTCATTTGGAAGGCTTTTGTTTCTCTAAGAAACTGGCTGGGCTGTTCCCCCTCCCCCCAACAGTTCTGTCCTGCTTACCTGTGAGATGTTAATGCATGCACCAAGTAACTCTGTTTGGGGCATATATTGTCCATTCTCTTCTGGCAATAAGGTGACATGCCTGTTTACTCTACCTGGAGACATCATGTCTGGTCCCACAGCAGCTAGATGTCACTCCTGACTTCTCCTTGTTAACTAGAATGAATATGTTTTACATAATCCTGTAAAGAATTTGGTTCTGCTCCTCTTTGATGTTTTCCTGAATTTGGCCCTGTTTCTTGATTATAAAACCCTTGTACGTTACAAGTTACAATAAAGTTGGCTTGGATGATGGTGGACATCCAAGACCCCCTCTGACCCAAGCCTGAAACTTTTAATTCCTACAGCTCCCATTTCAGATTCCCAAGTTTGTAGGTTCGGGTTCCTGCTGGTTTGTGGGCCCAGACAGATGGTTTACACCTTTCTACCTTCTCTTGGTCCCTTTTGCATGCTCACATCCTGTGCACACACATGAGTATCATGCATGGAAGGCTTATTGATCACAACAGGAAGGAGACTGCTCACACAGTGTGAGTATCAGGAAGCAGAGAAAGAACAGGAAGTGAAATTTTAAGGACCACCTCTAATGAGGTCATACCTCCAGCAAGGCTCTACCTCCTAAAAGTTCCATATACTTCTCAAACAGCACCTCACTTGTGGGAACCAAGTGTTCAAACCCATATGCCTTTGGGGGAGATCAAACATTCTTTTCTTTTTTTAACATTTTTTATTATTATTTCCGCTCATACAAACTTAATAGGTACACCGGTTCCCTCCCTCCTCCTCCCTCCAAACCCCCTGCTCCCCGTCCCCTCACCCCTCCATCCCCATCCCCCAGTGCCTCCAGCCCCAATTCCCAGAGAGTCCTTTAATATGCATCCCTGACTCTCCTCTGGGCCCTCCTCTCTGATGACATACAAGGACCCAGTGGCATTTCCCTGAACCCTTTCCCGTGTTCCCCTTAAGCATAGGAACACTACCGTGGCTGCCAATCCCTTGCCTCCAAGGATCTTGGTGCCTTTAGCAGATGCTAGACTTTGTGAGGTCAAGTAGTGTGTTGGACATTGCGCAGGGCATGCAAAGTCCAATTATGATTGCTTCGGGCCAAACTTGTGTGGAGTATCATGTATATCATTGCTCCTCCCATGCTTGTGCTCTTACAATCTTACCTCCCCCTCTTCCGCAAATTTCCCTGAGCTTCAGGAGGGGGAGAGATTAGGCTGGCCTAGTTCTAGGTGGTTGATATAGAGTCTATGAAGTTCTGGATTGTGGTTTGTTGATTTTCTTTTGCAGTTTTGCTGCTCCTGCAATGCCCTTCACTCCATCCTGCTGGGCACTGTATGTCACCCCCTGGCCAGAGACAAAAAGCTGTTAAACTGTAGTCTTGTTATAATAGCACATTCAAGGGTAGATGTAATAAAGGTAGGAAACCTCAGTGAGGGAGGGGTCAATCACCCATTTGCAAAATGGTTACTTTTTATCTGCCAGACTATATGCCCTCCCCTTCTAGTGAGTTCATACCCAACATTCTTATCCCAACAAAACCTCGACCAATTACGGTGGCTAATATTTGACCAACTTAACTGGATGTAGAATAACCTGGGCATATTTATGATGGAAATTTCTAGGCTGGGTTCATTGAGGTGAAAAGATCCACGCTGAATGTGGGTGACATCATTCCCTGCACTGGGGTCCTGTACTGAATCAAAAAAAAAAAAAAAGCAAGTTGAGTACCAGGGTTCATCCGCTCTGCTTCCTGACCGTGGATGTCACATTACCACCTGCCTCATGCCTCCCTGCCATGATGGACCTCACTCTTGAACCGTGAGCCCAAATAAGGTTTCCTTCCTTACCCTGCTTTTTAAAAGGTATTTTATCACTTGCATGATACAAAATACCAAGAAATAACTCATAAGAATAAAAATTGCAAATGAAAAAGTACAGGCTAGGACAGATTCCAATGTAACCCAGAGAATCACTCAGAAGTGTTTTCAAGGCAGGTTCCAGAAATAATATAACATCTAGGAGACATGGATAAATTCCTAGATATTTATGGCCTATTTGATTTAAATCAGGAGAATACAAACACCTTGAACATGCAATGAGCTTGAAGCAATAACACAGAGTCTCCTACCCAAGAACCATCCAGTGTGGGCACACAAGGGTTTTTCTATCAAACCAAAGTTCTTCCATGTTGATGCCAGCCTTGTCACAGTTTGAAGGGTAAGTGTTCCCCCCACAGGCTAATGTGTTTCAATCTTTGGTTTGGGAAGCTCCTGGCACCTTTAAGAGGTGGAACCTTCCTGGAGAAAGGCAGTCACAGGGTGGATCTTGAGGTGGGTTAGCCCCAATCTGCTGGACTGAGTGAATCTCCTCTTGAGCTTGTAGCAGCAGCTCTTGGCCTCCATGATATCTGCAGTGATTTAGGCTGCTTCCAGCTTCTGCTAGCCAGCCATGCCTTTCCCACCATGAAGTATTTTAACTCTCCTCTGAAACCATAAGCTGAATATATCTGGCTTTATTCCCTCAAGCTGATTGAGCCTGAGTGCCTCACAGCAGCGACAAAGAAGAACAACTGATACAAACCTCCATTTCATAAGGAAATTTTCTGAGAATCGCTTACCCCTCCTATTTTGATAACTCAAAAAAACTTCCTTAACTTCTGCTGTGCTGTGCATTTCTTAGTTTGTCAGGTTGTGTTTTGCATCCCTTCTTAGCTACATAGGTTGAACATCTGTTTTCTCGTCATCCAGGAAACAAAATGTGTAGCTAAGTCTCAAACCAATAGGGTAAAGAAAGAGACAACCCTCCATAAGGGATTAAAAGATCACATTGGGGGGAGGGCTAAGTAAATACTTAGAACTTAAAGCCTTTGCCTAACAAACAAAAAGGACCTGAGTTCAGATCATGTGGACTGCCCAACCACTGTATCCTTTGCTGTTTTACTTGCAGAAGCTGAACACCCTTCCACAGAAGTAAAATATGCTTTGGCAATATCCAAGTCTGTTGAGTGACTGCTTTTGCCACTGAGGTTCTTCAGTCATACACCAGAACAGATGTATTTGTTGCTAAATTAATCCAAATGTGAAAGAAAAAGCTAACACCAATCCCCCACCCAGCAGGAGGCAGGATAGGAATATCAGCAAACCCATTCTTCAAAGCCAGAGCTGCATCATAACAAAACTAGATGAGGCCTTCCTGGTGACTCCCAGTTTATCACTGAGGCCAAGCATGGGCCCTGAATGTGGGCACAGAGGCTGGAAGGCTGGAGGAAATCGTCGGGTGTCCTGCTCTATCTCTATCCATCTTATTCCCAGAACCTGGGGCTAGGGAGGTGGTCATCAAGCACCAGGAATTCTCCCACCTCTGCCATGCCCTACAGCCCTGAGATTGCAGCCACTCCCAGCTTATGTGTGTACTGGGAACTCGGCTCTTAGGTGCACTTACTCTATGATTTGAGTGTAAATTTCTCCTGCAGATTCCTGTGACTGAATACTTGGTTCCTGGCTGATGGCACTATTTGCAATCTTTAGGAGATGGAACCTAACTGAAGGAGGTATGTCACTGGGGATTAGGCCTTGAGGTTTATAATCTGACCCACTTTCTTCCGTTTTCCTTAATTCTTTCTTTCATTATTTTTTCTTCCTTTTTCCTTCTTCCGTCCTTCTTCTTCCTTCCTTCTATTCCTTTTCTTCTTCTTGTCTTTCTTTCTTTCTTTCTTCTTTCTTCTTTCTTTCTTTCTTTTTCTTCTTTCTTTCTTTCTTCTTTCTCTATCAGCTCCCTTCTCCCTCTTCCTCCTTCTTCTCCTCCTCTTTTCTTCTCATTCTCCCCCTCCTCCTTTTCTCTCTTTCTGAATGTGGCTGCAAGCTAACAGTCAACCAACCACTCCCAACACCTTGCATCTCTCTGTCATCTTCTCTGAGCCAAGATAATCAGAACTTTGTCCCTCAGTTGCTCAGTAACTTCTGTAGTGTGTGTGTGTGTGTATGTGTGTGTGTGTGTGTGTTTGTGTACCAGAGGGTACCATATGTGCCTGTGGAAGCCCAAGTGTGTGACATCAAGAATCACCCTGGATTGCTGGAGTTGCTTTGCTGTGGGGTTTCCCAGGTCCCTTCTCCCAAGGCTAGAATTACAAGTCACTACCACTTCTGCTGAGGCAAAGACTTTCTCTATTCACATCATTGCTTGGAGAATCCATTGGTAGCTCACAGGGAGGCTCATTAGCATCATTTGTGACTGGTCTCTGAATAAAGGTTGGCAGGAAGAAAGTGTCCAGGCTTTTCCTTCTGCCTAAAGGTTAGGTGTAATGTCTCCTGGAACCCCTTTTCTAAAACCTCAGATTTTGCCATGTCGTGTTATGACCCTTCACCAGCTTTTCAGAGCCAACCTATGCCCTGGGCACTGTATACAGCATGTAGGGATGTCTGCACATGGGGTGGCTGCATGCTTGTGGGTATTCATGCACATGATTGTGGTTCCTTTTGAAGACCTGAGGTATCAGGGATCATCCTTAATCGCTCTTCCACCTTTACTGCATTGAGGCTGGGTCTCTTGCCAGGAGGGATGGTCTGGCTAGCCAGCTTGCACTGGGGATTCCCAGGCTTTGATTTCCAGGCCCAGAATTATAGTTAGGCCACCATGCCTGTCTCACATTATTTACATTGCACTTGGGGATCTGAACCTAGGTTCCATGGGTTGCAAAGCAAACACTTTAACCACTGAGCAACCTCCCTAGCCTACAATTTGTTCTTTGAGACACAGACTTGCTGTGTATCCCACGCTGGCCAGGTTTATCAGGAACATCATGCTTCGGTCTCCCCAGTGCCGGAAGTGTTGGTTTTAGCCACCATTTTGAGCTCTGTATCCCCAAAACATTTCACTTCTGATGTCCCTCATGGAGACCTCAGTGCTCAGCACAGCCTCTGCTTCTCTTTTGCTCGATGCTCAGTTCCTCTGACATCATCCTCCCAGGAGGGCCACATTCTTTGACCACACCAGGATGTTGTGGCTGTGATTTCTGGTGTGACTGGCATCATCCCAGCCTCCCATCTTGAAGGCACATGGTATGAGTACATCTTCACAGGCGTGCCCAAAGGCTCAGTTCTCATTTGCTAAGCTGAGACAGTGGTGACTCCCTTATACCATGATACTTCTTGAATAATGACCCTACTCTGGGAAACCAGTGGGACCTTAAACCTCCCCATACCTGAGGGATCTCCTTCACTGTTTCTAAGAGTTATAAAGAGGACTCCCCCTACACACACACACACACACACACACACACACACACACACATACACACACACACACACACACACACACACACATACACACATACAGAAGGGTGGACTTGAGGTGATTTTTAACAAAGGTCTTTAAAAAAAGATGTAAGTCTCTCTCTTCCACCTTCCTGCTTGCAATCTGCATGCTGCTGTTAAAACTTGTCAGTAACTTCTTGCCTATAAACCAGGGCTGTTGCTAACTCCTCATTCAGAGTAGGAGGAAGTGGCTTGGTATGTGAGTAGTTTCAGCCTGGATGCCTCTAATTCTCCAGGGAAGGAGGAGAAGGTGGAAGGGAAGCCAGGCAGAGAATACTTCTCTTTTCAGGTTTTATTGGACATTTGAGCCAGGTTCCCTGCAGCGCTCAGGCCACAGCCTGGAGGGGGCTCTGGCCAGCTGCACAGTCCCATTGCTCCCCCAAACTCTTGTCCAGGTTCCCAGAGGGTTAAAAGGGAAGATATGCAAAAAAGAGGGTGTAAAGGCAGGGAAGGGATGGAAAAAGATCATCACCCCTCCACCCTCCCTGGGGTAGGACCTCCCTGAAGGGTCACCAGCCTAGCCATCCACAAATCTCTGTGATGCTGGGGAAAGCCCTTCACTGTCAGTCTTCAGCTATGTCCATTGGCCAGGCGCCCAGCTGCCCGTCTCCGAGAGCCATTGGCCATAGCTGCCCATGACCCTTGCGCCACCCCATTCTTCAGCTGTGGACCTTCTGGAACTGCCATACCATCGCTGGAGTCTGATTCTTCACAGCACTACGGACATCATTTCTCATCTGTAGATACACAGAGGGAGGAGGAGCTCAGGCAGTAGAAGGAGCTTGGGACATGTGATGAGTAGTTACTGACAACCAGACACTAGTTCTCCAGGGAAACCTATAGAGATTAAGTAACTGATGGGCAGAGACCCAACCCACAGTGGGTGGTGATCAATCCCTGGGCAAGTAGATAAGACAGAAGGATCTGATTGGAATTTGGCAGTCTGGCAAACTAGAAAGCATGCCCTTCTCTCAGCACTTCCTGTGGATATGGTATGGACCATTCCATCAATTCCTGATAATAAACTATATAACCTGCAGCTATGAGCATAATGAACCCCTTGTTCCACTAAATCATATGTGCCAAGGATTTATCACAACATCCAAAGACCAAGATGATTCTGGTGCCAGAAAAGTGGGAAGCAAGGATGGTGGGGAATTTAGACAGCTGTGCTCCTGGGCACGCCAATGAGGATGATCTCAATTGTGTAATTGATGTGGGAAGACCAAGCTGTCAATGTTTTAATATGTGTTCCTCCCCCCCAAGACTCCACAAAGGATCATGTGTTTGCATCATTAGCTGGTGATAGTGTTTGGGGAGGGTATAGTATATATGGAAGGTGGAGCATTGCTGGAGTAAGGCATGTCAACAGGTGTCAGCCTTGAGGTTTGGCAGCCCTGCCATGCTTCCTCTCTCTGCATCCTGATATTCTGTGATGACCTGAATCATTCTTCATCTTCTGCCTAAAGTCCAGCTTTCTGTTATGGAATTCCCACCATAAGGGAATATATACATACATATATATATATATATATATATATACACACACACATACACACACACACACACACACACACACACACACTCTCTCTGGAACCATAAGTAAAATAACTCTTCCCTTCTTCCTTGAGTATGAACATTGTCTCACAGTAATAAATAAGAGCTGCTGCACCCCCAGCCTTTCATGGGGGTGAGGCCATTCCTTAGATAGGGTGTCTGTGATAAAACGACAATGGAGGGAGCTAGCATGTATGCACACATGCCCACATGTTACTGCATTTTCTCCCTTTGTTGCTGAGACAACACTCAAGCACAAGCAACTTAAAGGGAGAAAGGAGATTTATTTGGCTCACAGTTCCACAGGGGAGACATAGTCCATCAGCGTGAGTAGCAGAAACTGGAGGCAGCTCAAGTCTCACCTGTCCTCACGGAAGCTGAAAGAGCTTTCTGCAGGGCACTAGAGTAGACTACTAGAGGAAGCAGGGTGGGGCTCACCAGGCTCAAGGTCCAGCCCCTGTGACATTCCTTCCTCCAGCAAACCACAGACTAAAAGAGCCAGGACCTTCCCAAAGATTCACAATGGCCAAGGATTCCAATGTGGGAACCCATGGCAGACAACTCACATTCAAACCACATCACATGGGTTTCTGCTCTTGCTGTGGATGTGATGCATTTGCTCAGCCATGATGGACACACACACACACACACACACACACACACACACACACACACTGAAACTGTGATCTTACACAGACCCTCCCTTCTTCCCCTATTTCACTACAGCAAGAGGTCATGAAAGTCAAGCAGAGGCTTAAGACTAGGAGTGAGAACATGCAGATTAAAACTGGACCCCTACTTCTCACCATGTACAAGAATTAATTCCAAATTGATCAAGGACCTCGATATAAGGCCAGAGACTATAAAAACCATAGGTGAAAGGATAGGGAACTCCCTCGAGCTGATTGGGCTAGGCCAAGAGTTCCTAAACAGACATCCAATGGCACAGTCACTGAAACCAACAGTCAACAGATGGGATCTTGTGAAATTAAAGAGTTTCTGTTCAGATAAAGAGATTGTAACTCGACCACAAAGGTCACACACAGAATGGGAAAAAATCTTCACTAACCACATATCTTCTGATAGAGCTCTATTATCCATAGCGCACAAAGAACTTAGAAAACTAAACACCAAGGAAACCAATGGCCCAATTAAAAAATGGGCCCTGGAACTTAAAAGAAACTTTACGAGAGATGAAATTGAAATGTCTAACAAATATCTTAAAAAATGCTCGACATCCTTAGCCATCAGGGAAATGCAAGTCAAAACTTCCCTGAGATATCATCTCACCCCAGTCAGAATGGCAAAAATCCACAATACAAACAGCACCAAATGCTGGAGAGGATGTGGAGAGAAGGGAACACTTCTACATTGCTGGTGGGTATGCAGGCTCATACAGCCACTCTGGCGAGCTGTCTGGAGATTCTTAAAGAAATTAAAGATTGAAATGCCATATGACCCTGCTATTCCACTTTTGGGAATAACCCAACATACAGCAAAAAATCACCTCGATAGCACAAACACGACCATGTTCATAGCAGCACTGTTTACAATAGCAAAGTCATGGAATCAACCCAAATGTCCAACAGTTGATGAGTGGATAAGGAAAAAGTGGTACATCTATACAATGGAGTACTACTCAGCCATCAAAAATTATGAATTACTGGAATTTGCCGTGAAATGGATGTTATTAGAAACAATTATATTAAGTGAAGTATCCCAGACCCAGAAAATTAAACGCTGTATGTACTTCCTAATAGGTGGCTCCTAGTACCAACCCACCTAGAGACATTCAAGGATAAATCTCTATAATACCTACAGTAATTGTAAGTAAGGAATATGAACAGGAGGGATGTGGTAAGAGGGCCACACCAGAAACAAGGAGAGAGGGGACCATGTTACCATGTTACAGCAGAGAAAATTGGCCACCATCAAGGACTGCAAATGAGTAATGAGACATCTGGTTAAGTTCACAGATTTTCGTTCCTGATCATTTACAACTGATGGGGTATGATCTCACCAGAAGGGGAGGGCATATAGTATGGCAGATAAAAAGGAACCATTTTGCAAATGGGTGATTGACCCCTCCCTCACTGAGGTTTCCTACTTTTATTACATCTACCTTTGAATATACTCTTATAACAAGACTCTAGTTTAACAGCTTTTTATCTCTGGCCAGGGGGTGACATGCAATACCCATCAGGATGGAGTGAAGGGCATTGCAGGAACAAAAAAACTGGAAAAAAATCAACAAACCATAACCCAGAACATCAGAGACTCTATGTCAACCACCTAGAACTAGGCCAGCCTAAACTCTCCCCATCCTGAAGCTCAGGGAAATTTGCGGAAGAGGGGGAGGTAAGATTGTAAGGCCACAAGCATGGAACGAGCAATGATATACATGATACTCCACACAAGTTTGGCCCGAAGCAATCATAATTGGACTTTGCATGCCCTGCGTAATGTCCCACACACTATTGACCTCACAAAATCTAGTATTTGCTAAAAGCACCAAGATCCTTGGAGGCAAGGGATTGACAGCCACAGTGTGTCCCTATGCTTAAGGGGAACACAGGAAAGAGTTCTGGGAAATGCCACTGGGTTCTTGCACCTCATTGGAGAGGAGGACCTAGAGGAGAGTCTGGCATGCACATTAAAGGATGCTCCGGGGATTGGGAGGGGGAGGCACTGGGGGATAGGGAGGGAGGGGGAGGGGAGTGGGCATAGGGCGGTGGGAGTTTGGAGGGAGTGAGGCGACTGGTGTACCTGTTAAAGTTGTATGAGTAGAAAGAAAAAAAAAAGAAAAACAAAAGGCTGGGAGGGAGTGACGCCTGTCAGCGGACCCCAGGGGGGCCTCCCTACCTGACCCAATTTCATGAAACTGCAGAGCATGCACAGGATGAGACAGAACCAGTACACGTGTAGCACATGGAGGGTTATCAGAAGTGTGTTGAAGAAGTAGTAGCCAAAGAAGGGGCCAGAATTCTTAATGGAGTCAAAGATGTGGTGTAGATGATCCTGTGGTGGGAGGGATAAAGGTGTTTTACCAGGCTCTGTGCCCTGCTGATGTTTACTCTCCCATGGGGCTTTTTGGGGTTCGCATCTCCTTAGACTCCAGACAATTCTTTCAAGCTGTCTCATAGGGTAGCTGTTAAGCCAATCATAAACAGGGTCCTGCAGAATGTCTTTGACCCCCACCTCTGGCTTTGCCTTCGCTCTGCCAGGTGGCAGCTCCCGTTCCCTCCATGTGTCTCCTTTGGCTTTTCACTACCAAGCTCCACCCTGCTCTGCTCCTGGAAGCCCAGGCTGGCTCTGAACTTATGTATCTGAGGACAACCTTCGACCATGTGGCTCTGAATTGTGTGTGTGGTGTGGGGTCGGACACCAGGGCTTCACACATACTCCAGCACTCTTCCAATCATGACTCCTCACATTGATCCATTTGCCCCTGGCTAATACATTTATTTTTTTCTCGTGTGTGTGTGTGTGTGTGTGTGTGTGTGTGTGTGTGTGTCAGAGGTCACTCTGTGACCTCAGCAATCACCCTGGATTCTTCTACCTCCTTTTTGCTTTGCTCTGGGCTCTGCCTTCTAAGACCAGAAATGCAGGCCACTGACATTTCCACCTGGCTTTTTGGTGTGGGACTGGGATGGGAATTCAGGACCTTCTGTTTGTGAGGCAGAGTCTTAATCCCTGAGCTATCTCTTCAGCCTCTGGCTAATCTAGTTTTAGTGTCTTCAAGAACATGTGTACCCATCTCCGTTTCTTCCTCCTCCTCCTCCTTTTCCATCTCTTCCTCCTCTTCTTCTTCTCCTTCTCCCTTCTTCCCTTGCTCTTTCTCCTCCTCTTTTCTTCTCTTTCTTGTTTCCCTCCTCCTCTCCTATCTCTTCTTTCATACCCTCCTCTTCCTTGTCCTCTTCTCTCTCTTCTCCTCCCCCTCCTTTCTTCTTCTCTTCCTCCTTTTCTCTTTTTCATCCTTCATCCCTCTCCTTCCTTCTTTCTCCCTCTCCCTGTCTTCCCCTCTCTCTGGAACCCAGAACCTCTCTACACTGAACTGCAACCCCAATTCCAACTTTTTTCTCTTATACCTAGTGGTCTGAGGTTCTCCATCAATGTCAATCATCCCAAGATTTGCTGGCTGCTAACAATCTCCACGAGTTGGTGAGTTCTGTATGCCTTCCTTCTTGTAATATCAGTGCTGTCTTGCCTGGCCCCTGTCTACACCTCTGGCCCAGTAGAAAGCAGCTGGGTTCATGTGACTGGTGTAGCTCCTCATAATGAGATAATACAATTTCATTCTCTGCTAGCTGTTCCCTAAAATACCACCAGAGGGCAGAAGCGAGCAATGCATTCAGGCAACTTTTTGGATTTGGTTTTCTCTGCCCACTGCCTCCCAGGGCATCTAGCTCTCTCCAACCAAAACACCAAGTTCTCCCAGTGTCTCAGACGGCCCTCCTGATATGACTTGCCCCACCAACTCTGCTCCAACCATGCCAGTTAATTCCTATTCTCCCAATATTTGTGTCACAGCCTAGCCTTAAGGGCTTTCACACATGACCCTCCCCTGGGCTGGACCACTCTTTCAAGGATTAGCACAGTTCCTGCACCTCCAGTTTTCTGGCTAGCCCGCTGCTGTCCTTGGAGCAATACCCATCCAATGCAAACCGCATCCACTCCTGCTTCCTTCCTCCTGCCTCCCTAACGCCCCTCATTTTTTATTACATTTTTTGCCTAGTCAAGGTCAATGTGTTAACCCCCTTCTTCTCGTTCCCCCCCTCCCTTCCCTCCTGCTGTTCCCTGTAGGCGAGCACGGGGTCCAGGCTTAGTTGATTGCTGTGTCTAGGCTGGAGTGTGAGCAAAAGCCACTCTGTCTACAAGCCAGTTAAGAAAATTTACTGGTGGCTTGGCCTACTCCCAGCCAGACGCCCACTGTGTCTACAATCTACCTGCCACTAGGTGCTTTAGAATGACAGTCAGAACTTGTGGTCTGACCTCTTGTGTACATGCCAGCGGCCAGATTGGCGAGGTCTCCCTATATAAGCCTTTGTTCCTGCACAATAAGGTGGATACCATCCTTCCCCCACATGGTGTATCCAGTGTGGTGCCTATCTCTCTGTCTTTTAGTGGCATGGTCGTCCTCACCCTTATCGTGTCAGGGGAATAGTCCCCACTGCACCACTGCAACAAGCAGCAGAGCTACTGGTAACTGTTGCTGTGCCCACCACTGCAACAACCCCCCATCACATTCTCTCACCCTTCCCACCCTCCTCCCCCCTCACCTTCTTTCCTTCCCTCCTCCTTTCTTGGTGCTCCCTGCTTTCTCCCTCCCATTCTCCAGAGCATCTGTATGGGGGCACTGAATTTCCCTCTGAGTCGTCTACACTAGTGAGGGTTGAGGACACACTGGCATAGCTTGAGGATTCTTCTTTGGCTGCCCGCTGGTATGGGAACTCTATTATGACTGTTTAACCCCTTCCCTCTCAGCATCCGACTGCCTGAAGCATTTTCCCCTGTAATCTATGCTAAACTTTGGGGGACTGTTGACATGTCTGCCATTGTCCAATCGCCTTATGGCTATATCCTGGATGCTGCAACCCTGACTTGTGTGGAGTACCTTGCATGTCATTGGTACTCCCCATCTTTAGGCTCTTAAAATCTTGCCAACCCCTCTTCTGTAAAGTTCCCTGAGTTTTATGATGGGGAGAGAGTTGGCTGGTTTGGTTTTGGATGAATATTTCTTAACAAAATTACCCAAACAATCTCAAAATTAATATGGAATCATAAAAGGCCCAGGATATCAAAAATAATACTAAGGAGCAAAAACAATGCTGGAGGTGTCACCATATCAAACCTTCATCTACACTATGAATCCATAGTAATCAAAACAGACTGGTCCTGTCTCCAAAATAGATATAAGCCCACCAAATTATAGCCAATTTGATCTTTGACAAAGGGGCCCAAAAAATCAGATGGAAAAAGAACAGCATCTTCAAAAAATGGTGCTGGCAAAATTGGATGTCAACATGCAGAAGATTAAAACTGTGCACATAGTTGTCGCCATGCAGAAAAATGAATTCCAAATGGAACAAGGATCTCAATATTAGTCCAGAGACTATAAAAACCACAGTTGAAAGGATAGAAAACTCCCTCGAGCTGATTGGGCCAGGCCAACAGCTCCTCAACAGAAATCCAATAGCACAATCACTAGAACCAACACTCAACAAGTGGGATCTTATGAAATAAAAGAACTTCTGTCAGATAAAGAGATTGTAAACCGAGCAAAAAGGCAACCCACAAAATGAGAGAAAATCTTCATTAACCATATATCTGTTAGAGCTCTATTATCCAGAATGTACAAAGAACTTAAAAAATAAACACCAAAGAAATAATTGGGCCTCAGAACTCAAAAGAAACTTTTTGAGGGATAAGATTGAAATGTCTAAGAAATATCTTAAAAAATGATGCACATCCTAACCCTCAGGGAAATGCAAATAAAAACTATCCTGAGATATCATCTCACCCCAGTCAAGATGACAAAAATCCACAATATTATAACAACAGAATGTTGGAGAGGATGTGGAGGTAAGTGAACTCTGAAACTTTGCTGGTGGGAATGCAGGCTTATGCAACCACTCTGTAGATCAGTGATATCTGAAAAAGTTAAAGGTTTAAAGGCCATAGAACCCTCCTATGCCACTACTTGGAATAATCCCCCATAATGCAGGAATTCACTACCATGACACAAGGAGAACCATGTTCATTGCAGCACTATTTACAAAAGCAAAATTATGGAATCAACTCAAATGCCCAAATGAGGCATGCAAAACGAAAATGTGGTACATTTAGTCAGCCATGTGTACTCACTAATAAGTGGATCTTAGTTCCAAATCCAGTAGTGACATATTCAAAGGTAAAGCTCTGTAATACCTATTGTATTTACAAAGGATCATACATAGGAGGGAAGGGAAAGGAGGGCTTAAAAGTAAAGGGGATAGATAGGAGATCATGCTTCTGTAGAGAATATAGTCCAAGGTCATTTATTGCATGTATATAGTGAGATATCTGGTGCAGCTCACTCTCACTTCCCTTCCTGGTTACTTGGGACTGAACAGGTTGGATCTCACCAATCAGGGAGAATATAGGGACTGGCAGATAGATGGTAACCATCTGACAAATGGGACACTGCCTCTCCCCCCCCCACATACACGGCTGTGTCCTACTCCTATACTTCCATCTCACTTTGAGTCTCCAATTACATTAAAATGTACACTTAAACAGTTTTTTATCTTTGGTTAAGATGTGACCTTCTATATCAATTGGGATATAGTCAAGGGAAGCAAAACCAAAAACAACAATAAAGCATAATTCAGAACACCAATGACCCTGCATTATTCACCTGTAACCATACCAGACCATCCAAATATCTTCACATCCTAAAGCCCAGGGAACCTTGAGAAAGAGGGGGTGCAAAAAGCTTGTATGATTAGGAAAAAGATAAAATATATGAGTAAATTTAAAAAAAAGAAAAAAGAAAATTCCTATGAAAAAATTAAAATTTAATAAAATGTAAAGGGTGTGGAAGTCCTCTTTCCCTTGTAATTTTATGGAATAATTTAAGGAATAGGGTTGTTAGTTGTTATTTAAATGTCTGGTAGAATTCTGCACAAAATCCATCAGGCCCTGGACTGTTTTTGGTGGAAAGAGGTGTAATTACTTCTTTTACTGCTTCACTTGATATAGGACTATTCAGATAATTCAGTTCATTCTGGTTCAAATTTGGCATATTGTGTGAATTTAATTTTCATCCTTTTTTTCCAGTCATATATTTTGTGGAATTATGCTTTTCAAGTGTGACCTTAGGATTCTCTGAATTTCATTGGAATTAGGTACAATAAGTCCATTGTATCTCTCAACTGATTAATTTGAGGTTTTCTCTTTTGGTTTTGATGAATTTAGCCAAGAGTTTACCAATCTTATTGATTATTAGAGAAAAATTTGTTATTTGGTTAAAACTTTGTATCATTATCTTTATCTCATTTTTGGGTATTTGTAACCTGGTTTTCCTAATCTCTGATTGTTTTCAGTATTTGGCATTAGATTGTTTTGGAATTGATAAGTTATTTACTTGTGATGGTTCCTTTTTTTCTCCAATTTTTTCCTAATCATGCAAGCTCAATAAGTACCCCCATCCTCTCTCCTTCCCTCCAAGTTACCCTCTTGTACTCACCTCCCTTCTTCCCTTCTTTCACCCACTCCCTACTTCCCCCTTTCCAGGTGCCTCCCCCTTCCCTTCCTCTATCTCATTCCCTTGAGTACCCTTTTGTATGAACTCCAAACCTTCCTCTGAGTCCTCCACGCTAGTGAGGATTCAGAACTCAGTGGCATAGTCCTGACCCCCTTCATGGACTCCCTGTTAGTATGGGAATTCTGACTGTTAATCACTTGTCTTTAAGAATCCTACTGTCTGGAGCTTTTTCCCTGGTGATCCATGCTAGATTTTCAAGGGTTGTTGACTTGTCAGCCATTGTGCAGGTCAGGCAAAGTCCAATTCTAATTGATGCAGCCCTAAGTAGTGTGGAATATCTTGCATATCAGATACTCCTCATCTCTAGGGTCTTATAATCTTGCCTCCCCCTACTCTGCAAAGTTCCTTGAACTTTAAGATGAGGAGAGATTTGGATAGTCTGGTTCCAGGTGATTAATGTAGGGTCTTTGGTGTTTTGAATTATGTTTTGTTGTTGTTTTCAGTTTTGCTTTTCATGCACTGGCCTTGGTTCCATCCTGACTGGTATTGAAGTTACCTCCTAACCAAAGATAAAAGACTCTTTAAATGAAAATCTTAATGTAAGAAGAGACTCAAAAGTCAATGGAAGAATAGAACTAGGACATAACAGTGGTAGAGTCAGTGTCCTATTTGCTTGATGGTTACCATATATCTGCCAGTCCCTATATCCTCTCTGATTGGTGAGAACAAACCTGTTCAGTCGCAAGTGATCAGGAAATGAAGTGAGAGTGAGCTGCACCAGATGTCTGGCTGCTTACTTGCAATACTTGACAATAGACTGTGCTCTCTACTGAAGTGTGATCCCCTATCGCTTTTTTTTTTTTTGAGGCCCTCCTTCCTTTTCCCTCCTGTTTATAATCCTTTGCAATTACACTAAGTATTATAGAGATTTACCTTTCAGTATGTCATTAAGTAGGTTTGGAACTATGATCCACTTATTAGGGAGTACACATGGTGTCTAAATTTCTGTGTCTGAGATACTTCACTCAGTATGATATTTTCAAATTCCATCTATTTCCCAGAAAAATTCATTAATTAATATTTTATAATGTGTGGCACTCCTAATTAAGGGAGGTCCTAGCTTGGCTCCCAGCTATGGAAAAGCCTGGGCACGTACAGACATGCCCCGGACATGTCCCAACAAAGGACCATGCAGGCGGAGGGATGAACAACCAATGGGAAGCAGCTGTCTAACCTGCACCTGCATGGACACCTAGTAAACAGTTAAATGAGTGATGGCTGTCCCCCCTGGAGGAGAGATGGCAACACCTGATTGGACCCTGACCCTACATAAGCCCAAATGCCCTTAATGACTCTGAATGTGCCGCAGCTCATCTCTGTTTGCTTCTCACCTGTTTCCCAGGGTCTGGTTGGTGACCCCGTAGCCGACTCGCCAATTCGCCTCAAGATCTTCTCTTCCCCCTGGCTGCCCCAGCTGGGGATTTGGCAACATCTGGTGCTCCAACGTGGGGTACTGCTGCGTTCAATGTAGATGAGACACCCATTCTGGTAAAGTTCGGTGAGCAGCCCCTTTGGTTTTCTGTTCCATGTGCTTAAGGTGCCTGAAGGTGAAAAGGTGGCCCCCTCCTCTTCCCCTTTCACTGTTTGTCCTTAGGACAATCGAATGGTTGCTGATGATCAAGGAGCCCCTCTTAAAGTTAGGAAAACAATCACTCACTTTATTTGCCGTCTTATCAAAGAGCCCCAATCGTTCGTTTGATTTCTCCATGATCAAAGAACCCCTCTAAAATGAGGCTTTTCTCCGGTGATATCACGTGAGAAATTGGTCTCCTCAGAACTGGGAGCCCAGGTTTGATTACAGTGAATTGGCCTGACCTGGAGGCACCATATGTGTATATAGCCGGGGAGTAATGAGCTCAGAAGTTGCCCACTAAACACAAGACAATTAAATCTGATATATTCCTTGTCTCATCTGGGCTTCTTTTGGTCTCATCTCTGTTCTTTAGAAAACTGTGCAACCTCCCCTCACACTGAAAGGATCCCCAGATACATGTCTTAACATCTCTCTTAGAGACTAGAGGCCTCGAGGTTAAGACTGCTGGCCTACAGGAATTCTGGAATGAGGCTTTGGTTTTAGCACCTTGGATCCCCCAGAGAATATGTGGGTACAGGACTATGGATAAGAATGTTTTTCTTGCTAGATGTTTTTCATAATTAAGCTAAGCTGCCAGACTTAACTAATATGAGGGCTTGTTTTAAATAAGGTTTTCCTAAATGTTAATCTGCCTTTGATAAACCTTTCAAGGGTAATTTTAAGGCAGTTGCTGGTAAATTGCACAGTTGCTGGTAAAATGTTGTTCATGTGCTTGTATGTTTATATGTTCTGTGCTGTATGTCTTGTGCTTCAACATAAAGAAATCTGTGGCCACTTCAATTCTTTTATTATTTCTGTTGGGTGCTGATTTAAAATTTTGGGATGCCATTTTTAAATACATGTATGCATACTTAAAAATGAGAATGAATAATTTTAATAACATCTAAGGCCTTAACTATTTATGTTTTATATCAATCACAATTGTTTTTCTGATAGATTGCAAGTTTTCTTTCATAAAAAATGTTCTTGCTGGTTTTGATCTTTAATGGGACTACAAATGAAAATGCCATTGTGTTCTTAAAGGTTTTACCATGTGTTCCTAAAATAACAAAGCTACTATGATATTGCTTGATCAAACTTGCTCATTCCTCTGACTTCTTCTGTAGAATTTTATACCATCAAATATAGCAACCAGGAAAGTATAATTGTCTTCTAAAAGTTCATTGGAATTTATTCCTTCTCCTAGTATCTATGAGCTCCCTTTCTTGGGGACAAATCTGCTCTCTAATTCAACGCTCCTGTGTGCTCTCAAGATCAATGCCAGCATAATCTGTTTTCAGGAAATTCTAAGTGCATTTGGGCCAACTCAGGTTCATGTTTCCTTTTTTCTTGCAAGATTTTGGCCTAAGTTACTTAAGGAGTTTCTCTGAGGATCCATCTGCATAAAGGGATAAAATACTAGCAGGCACACCCCAGCTGACAAACCTGAAATTCCCTTTCCTGCAGGCAAAGAAAAAAAAATGCTTTAAATGTGTCTTGAGCACTCTTTTTCCTGGCCTGTAAGAGGGAAGTCCAGGGTGCCTATATGCCTCCTGCCCACCATTAGCGACACTTGGAATGTTTCAAAATATCCTTTAACAGATCAAAATTAATGAGACTAAAGTTCAAAATATTACTGCTGATCCTTTGGCAAACAATTATGGGACAGGATACCTGCCTTCTTTTCACCTTTAAATTTGGTAACTTGGTTAACTTTTGGAGTTGCCCTTTTAATGCTAATTGTCTTATTTGGATGCAAATGGAAAACCATAAGGACTCAGCCTTTACAACACAAGCCTGCTTTAGGCAGGTTCTCAGGGCATCCATTCAGGCCCCTGATATTCCAAAGACCAACAAAGACCCATTGGAAGCCTGGCTATCCTCCATTGAAGCTATGCCTTACTAATTTACAATTATTAGGTTTTGATTTGTGTCTCACCAGCTTTTCTGGATCATTTCTCTGTCTGCCCTGCCTGCAGCCTCTCCACCTGCCCCACTTATAGCCTCTCAGCTGGCTCCTGCAAAGAAGAAAACCTGCTTTTCTCTGCCACCTTGAGTTCTCTTTGGGACCATGATTCCTTCACTGCGACTGTCTCATGACTGGGTAGTCAATGATGGGTTAGGCTCCACAACCTAACCCGGTTAGGTGAACAACTTAAGCCAGGCATAGTCAGCTATATTCCACACAGCTGAGGAGGCTCGGGATCACCCCAGGTATCATGGTCCCCACTGAAAAAATTAATATATAAATAACAGGGTGAAATGTGGCACTAGCGATTCAGAGAGGCCCTAGCCTGTGTTCTTGTGTGATCCCCTATTGCCTTTTTTATTGAGGCCCTCCTTCCTCTTCCCTCCTGTTTATAACCCTTCGCAATTACACTAAGTATTATAGAGATTTATCTTTCAGTATGTCATTAAGTAGGTTTGGAACTATGATCCACTTATTAGGGAGTACACATGGTGTCTAAATTTCTATGTCTGGGATACTTCGCTCAGTATGATTTTTTCAAATTCCATCTATTTCCCAGAAAATTGCATTAATTAATATTTTATAATGTGTAGCACTACTGATTCAGGGAGGACCTAGCCTGCCTCCCAGCTATGGAAAAGCCTGGGCACGAACAGACATGCCCCGGACATGTCCCTACAGAAGACCATGCAAGCGGAGGCATGAACAACCAATGGGAAGCGGCTGTCTAACTTGCACCTGCACTGGACACCTAGTAAACAGTTAAATGACTGGTGGTTGTCCCTCAGAGGAGAGATGGCAACACCTTATTGGACCCTGACCCTATATAATCCCAAACACCCTTAATGACTCTGAATCTGCCTCAGCTTGTCTCTACTTGCTTCTCACCTGATTCCTGGGGTCTGGTGGTGACCCTGTTGCTGACTCACCCATTCGCCTCGAGGCCCTCTCTTCCCCCCAGCTGGCCCAGCTGGGGATTCAGCAATAATAATGGCTGATTACTAATCTATTGTATAAACATACCACATTTTCCTTATGCATTCGCCAACTATTAGGCATTTGGGTTTATTCCATGGCTTCATTATTGCAGATAGTGCTGCAATGAACATTGTTGTGCTCTGTCATTGTAGTGAATTTCTGCATTATGGAGGATTATGACCAGTAGTGTTATAGCAGAATCTTGTAGCATTACAATCTAAGTTTTTTAGAAATCGCCATACTGATCTGTAGCGTAGTTGTATAAGCCTGTACTCTGACCAGCAATGTATGAGAGTTCCCTTCTCTCCGCATCCTCTCAAGTGAGAGATCTTTATAATGAAACCTTTAAAACCCTAAAAAAGGTATTAGAGAAAACATCAAAAGACCTACCATGCTCCTGGATTGGCAGAATTAACATCATAAAAATGACTATCCTATCAAAAGCAATATACATATTTAGCACTATACCAATCAAAATCCCTAATCAATTCTTTAAAAAATTGACAATATCAAAATTCATATGGAAGCACAGAAGGCCCAGAACAGCATAAACAATCCTAAGTAACAAAAACACTGCTGGGAGTTATAACCACACCAACCTTCATCTATACTACAAATCCATACTAAGCAAAGAGCCTGGTACTGGCACGAAAATAGACATGTAGATTAATGAATAAGGGTTCAAGACTCAAATATAAGCCCACCTAATTACAACCAATTCGATCTTTGACAAAGGCGCTCAAAAATTCACTGGAAATAGAACATCATCTTCAACAAATAATGCTGGTAAACCTGGATATCTGCATGCAGAAGATTAAATCTGGATCCATACTTGTCATCATGCACAAAAAATTAATTCCAAATGGATCAGGGACCTGGATGTTAGGCCAGAGACTACAAAAACCCTACTTGAAAGGATAGGAAACTCACCTGAAGTGACTGAGCTAGGCCAACAGTTCTTAAGCAGAAATCCAGTAGTACAGTCATTAGAATCAACACTCATCAAATAGGATCTTATGAAATTAAACAGCTTCTGTTCAGATGAAGAGATTGTAACTCGAGCACAAAGGCAACCCACAGAATGGGAGAAAATCTTCACTAACCACAGATCTGACAGAGTTCTATTATCCAGAGTGCACAGAGAACTTAAGGTGAGATTGGGTGCGTTCAGGGTTGTATGGCTGTAGACAACACAAAGAACTTAAAAAACTAAACACTAAGGAGATAAATGTCCCAATTAAAAAAATGGGCCTCAGAACTCAAAAGAAACATTTCCAGGGATCATTCCTTTTTTATGTACGTACGGAGTGCTGTAAACTTTTCTCTTAGAATTTCTCTTTGTATTTCCTAGAGATTTTGATATGGTGTGTTTTCATTATCATTTATTTCCAGGAATTTTGGAATTTCCACTTTCACTTCTGTCTGAACTTCTTTTCTCATTCAGTGTCATGTTGTTTAATTTCCAAGATTATTTTTTGTCATTTGCCTTGTTGTGAACGTCTAGCTTTACTCCGTACTGGTCAGATAAAGCACAGGATATATTTTCCATTTCACTCTATATGTGGAAGCTTGCTTTGTGGTCCAACATGTGGTCTGTTTTAGAGAATGTCCCATGGCAGCTAGAGAGCTGCTGGTGAAGCATGCCTGCATCCAAGCACTAAGGAACTAGCTCCTAGGGGCTCACCCAAGGACAAAAGTTTATCATTTCACAGCAGTTGAAATACTGACATCAATATTAAAATAAAAGCAAGTTTTATATAACCATCAAAAATACAAAAGACGGAAGGAAGAGACCCTGTATGAAAAACTGGGGCAATTCACTGTATGCCAGTGGCAGAAATGGAAAATGCACCCACCCAACCCTCCCAGACGACTAGTATCTGTATGACTTAGATCTGCAAAAGGTTGTAAACAAGTTCTTGGCAAGCCAACCCCTTTCTCCTTATGGAGTCACAGGGCCGCTGCTTATGAGTGAGCAAACTTCTTCGCTTGTGCTCAAACCTTTTTCTCATATTCCACTCTGTTTTGGCAGTAAATTGTGTAGGCCTCTGCTTGCGCTGGGTCTTGGATATTTGGTTTATTTAAAAGTTCCTGTATTCCTAATAAGATCTGTTTAATCGTGATGGCTGGCCTCCAGTCTTTGTCTTCCTCAAGAATGGACGGGCACACTGTGCCTGAAGGATACACATCTGGGTGAAATTTACACTTTGGTGGGGAGGATGAATAGTCATCTTTGAAGACCATCCGCAGCTTGAACAATTCTCCTTGCCATGGAGTCGAAGGATACACATCTGGGTGAAATTTACACTTTGGTGGGGAGGATGAATAGTCATCTTTGAAGACCATCCGCAGCTTGAACAATTCTCCTTGCCATGGAGTCCCCTTCTTTCCCGGGATGGCACACTCTCAGTTCATCAGGCTCATCGTGCCTTTGGGGTTCTTAGGGGGGGACAGCCACAAAGCCAAAGGGGTGGTCTTTCCTCCATGCTTTCCTCTCCTGGGCAAGTCTGCTGAGTGCGATCCCCAACATATTCAAAGTCCCGGGGCTACCGCAGCTGGACCATCGTGGCTGCAGAGGCGACAGTGCTCCTTTGTCTCAGGACTTCCCTCCGCTGATATCCATGGTTGTAGCCTGTGTCTTTTGATTTGTGAAGTACACTGAAATTTAGGGGTATAATTGAGAAATGTTTGTGATTGCTATCATTTTTTATTTTTACATGTATGTTTCTTTGCTTAGTACCTCTGTTGGCATATATTTCCTTTTCTACATGTATAATATATATAGAAAAATATATAATAATAATTATACTTATTTTAGACTTATCTTTTCTCCACATTTGCAAATTTTTCTAGTATCTTCTGTATGCCCTGTTCAGTGGTCGTGCAGTTTCTCATTAAACTTATATGTTGTAAAATTTTGCTATCACCTTCAATCATGACTGATAGTTTTGATGGGTATATCAGCCTGGGTTGGCATTTGATCTTAATCATAACCTGACATAGGTTTCATCAAGCTCTTCTGGCTTTTATTATTTCCATTGAAAATTAGCTGTTTAAATTTAAACGTGACTTATTTTTCTACCTTGAGATCTCAAAACATTTTCTTTGTCTTGGATCTGCAGTGTTTTGACTATTATTTGACATTACGAGTTTCTATTTTGGTCATATCTGATTGGGACATATGTCATGTATTGTTTGTGAATGGAAATCTCTCTCCTTAGATGTGGAAAGTTTTTGTTTATGGTAGTGTGAAATAATCTCTTCATACTTGGTTTCCATGAATGCACAAGTTTGGATTTTTTCAGGGTGTCCCAAAGTTCTTGAATATTCCTCTCAAGTTTTTTTTAACTTCTTCAGCCTCTTTAATCAAACAGTTTTGATCTGCCATCTTGTCTCTAGTTCTGATATTCTATTTTGTTAGTTCTGATATCCATTGTTACTTCTGTTGATGAGACTCTCTATACATTTTTGTATTATAGCTTGTTTTTAAATTCAAGTTTAATCTCTACATGAGATTTTTTCTAGTGCTATATGTTTATTTATCTTTCTTCAGCTTCATTTTTCATATCATACAAATGCCTATCATTATTATGTTCATTGTTTATTAAACACTTATCCAACTCTTGTTGGAGTTCTTCTTGAATTGCTTGGTTCATGTTTCTTGGCTAATATCCAAGAATTTGTTCTGTTTTGAATCTATCATTATGGGGGTCATTGTTATTTTAGGACCATTTTTGTCCTGGTTTTTGTTGTTTTTTGGATTGAATATGTGACTGTTATTTTCTGTTTGGCCTCAGGATTCTTTATTTGTCATGTATTTCTGACTCTTTTGAGTTCAATAGAATTATGATATTTTTATGGTTGTTTTGAGTCCTGACTGGGTGTGAAAGGGGCCAGTCTATGGTTTCTCAGGGGTGTTAATTGTTAAGATTATTGTGGTATCCAAGGAGAGTACACCCAGCTCTGTTTAAGGGAGGAAAAAGAGTTTTGGTCTAGTTATATATGAGAAATTAAAATGTAGGTGTCAAGGTTTGTTAGGATGAAGTTTGGATTAAGTATTGAATCAGCTCTAAGAAGATATAATAGGGTAGATATAATAACAAGGCTTTTGAGTTGTGTGAGATATGGCTGCTTATAGATGATTAGGGGTATGAGATGGCAAATGACTAATACCAAAAAGGTAGGTGTATGGGGCTTTATGTGCATTTTATGGAAATCTTAAGGTGTTGTGGATATAAACTGATGTTAAAAGGAAAATAAAATAGGATGCTCATCTTAGGGTTATGTGAAAAGTTTTTCTTCTGTTGAATTGTGAGATTATTGGAGACTTCCATTATATGCTACTGGCCACTGGTCAATGGTCTGAAGTTTCAGTGACAACTATAAATTTCTTGGAGCTGTTTAATGATTAGCAGGATGGTGGGAGGAAGGGCTGAAGGAAAGCTAGGGTTTGTTAGATAGTGAAGTGTATGTGTGTGAGAGGTTAAATGAGAAACTGAGCTGACTTCTCATGGGCCAGGCTATGTGGTCAATCCGCCCTGGAAGATTGGTGTGGCCAGGGGTAGATTATTGATTTATTTTGAGAGAGAAAGAGAGACAGGATGAGACAGAGGCAGAGACAGAGACAGAGACAGAGAGAATACAGTCATGCCATGGTGCATGGGTGGAGGTCAGATGGCTTTCAGAAGACAAACATATTGTCATCACCATCCTAATTATTTTTTAAAACAGGAAGAACACAGAATTTACTATGAAGCCAATGGTGATACTATGGAGTAGAGGTTCATGAGAAAGGAAAGGCAGCTGATGTTTTAAATTCTATCATTTTAGTATTGCAAATCCATAAACACAAAAGTAGGGGATCACAAAATTATAACAGAGAGGAGGAGGCAAACACAAAGACTTAAGATCTTAAGATTCCATTTTGCAATAATGGTGTTTTATAAACACCAAAAATGAAATCATTTGGCAGATTCTGGACCACTAAAAGGGGCCTCCTCAACTGTGAGCTTGTCCTGTGAAGGACAAATACACTACCACAGAGATCTGGTTCCCCAGATATAGCACACATGCTCCAAATGGAGCATAGGGATGGGAGGTGGGAAAGACATAGCTGGATTGGTGAAGTGAGGTGAGGGTGGACAAGGAGGATAGAAGATGGGGAATGGGACAAAGACACACATTCATTTTGTTTGCATATGTAAAATTCTCAATGAAAGTTTTGTTTCCCAATTGATTGATAAAAAATTGTTGTTTTATCCTGCACAGAGATCATTGGGTTCCTGTGGATTAAGACTCTAATCACAATCTTTGACTAACTATGTACCAAATTCTGAATTTCTATAAAAATGTTTATGGGTGTAATTATAGCTCCTAGTGCAAAAAAAAGAATAAAAATGATAATTTTGAGAACTAATTAGCTTTGCCTAGGAGCTACTAGGGTAAAAAATCATACATGGGATTAGTGTCCTCTGAAAAACTTAGAAATATTTGAAGAGATTGTTCAGGGGTTAAAGTTTCTGTCTTACATGCAGAAGGAGCTGAGTTCAGAACTTGGATTCAAATGTAAAAAGTGGGACTGAAATGGTGGTGACCTGTACTTCCAACCTTGGAATGTAGAGTCTGAGAGACTCAAGAGCAGAGCAGTAAGGAGGCAGGATTGTGGAAGATAATCTCCCATGATACGCTTGGCCCTCTACAAGCACCCACATTTGAGTGTACTCTGGTATACACACTGGTATACACACACATACTTGCATATACAACCACAAAAATTTAGAGGTTGCTTGCTTCCTTGTTTCTTCTGGGAGATCACAGCAAATACATTATCTTCCATCCACAGACCAAGAAATAAGATATCACTAGTTAACTCATCTACTTGTGCCTTGATCTTGGAAATTGTATCTTTTATATATTTAAACAAAAACAAATTGAGGTTGACCATTTTGTCTCTGGTAGATCATTACTTGGCAAGCCTCTGACATTTAAAACAATGATCTAATTAAGGATGAAACAGTCAAGTCATTCACTCTGTGGTAATAGTTGACACTTAAAGTACATCAATGTTTATTTATTTGTAATCTGAGGTTTGTGTCAGAGTGATTAGCACTGTTGAGAGCATACAAGATGAAAGTCATCCACAAAAGGTTCTGGAAATTTCTGCATTTAACATGATTCTTGTTTCTCCAGGTTATGGGAGACAAGTGCAACTATTGTGAAATAGATGGAGGGACTCATGGGCCACACAAAAATATTCTGATACATGCTGAATGTCATTTATCTGGGACAATGGAGTACATAAGGCTGCATGTGTCCCCACAGCTCTGATTACATGGGTCCTTTGTGACCCTTTCCTCTCACAAGTTAACTTCAAATTCTCTGATGAAATCCACTTACATCATGGAAAGTGTTGTTTAATGAATAAGCTTGTTGACACAGACCTGGGACCAGCTCTGTTCCAGATCACCTCATCTGGGGCACAGACAAGAATGAACTCATAGCACCTGAGACAGGAAGAGGCTATGGTTAAAACATGTTTGGGTCTTCTGTTTGTCACTTGGCTCTGAACCACAGATGCTAAGCCCCAGGGCAGTGTAAGCAAAGTATTTCAGAGCAGGCGATATGAGGTAGATATAAACAATGGCAAGATTTTAGTGGCATCTCCTATCGGCTACAAAAATAAAACCAGACACTGGCATGAATACACATGTGTTATATGCTCATCTCTTGGATACTGCAGCTTCCTTTTGGACTCAAACTGACATTCTGCAAAACAAGGAAAAGATGCTCACGTTAATGTTTATCTTCCTGCTTCTAAAACACCCTCTCTTTTGGTGCAGTCTGATGGGAGGCAGTTGTTTCTGGAGAATTAAACAGGAAGGGGAAAGTAATAGAGACAATCGGAATGACTGTCCTTTCCTCCTTTTCACCATACCTGACTACATGCCAAAAGTTTTTTTCAATTTCAAACTTGATCTAAAGTAAGTGCCTTTTTCATTTCTTTCATTTTCTGTATACCAGCATGAAAAATACATTACAGATACATTGAGTGCTGAGGAATTGGCTCAGGGATTGTAACCTCTGCCTCCCACAAGTAGGACCTGAATATGGATATGCAGATCCTTACAAAAATGTCAGGTGGTAATGGAGGCAGCCTGCAATTTCAACCTGGAAAGCAGAGCCTGGTACACAATAAAAGAAATCAATAAGGGCAGATAGCAATGTGGGTGATTCCTTTTGTCAGCCTTATATATCCACAGGCACATTCACTCAGATACCCTCTAGCATGCACACACACACACACACACACACACACACACACATGCACACACACACGCACACGCATGCACACACACACATGCACGCACACAGAAACAGACACACGAAGAGTTATGTTGATGGACACTTTCTAAAAGTTCTGTCTCATTCTGCTAATCTATACCTCTGGACATGAGCCAAGATTTACTTTGATATGTAGAAACACTATATATTAACACTTACCTGTATCAGAGGCTTTTCTCCCTTCTATATTCTGCATAACAAAGCTGCAAGCCTAGAGAGGAAGTCCTCTGTTTTAGTTCTCCTTCCTCTTCCCTGACCCGTTTCATGGCATATACAGTCATTTCCCTTGAAAGACATTTCAAACACTCATTTGAATTCCTTATAAATGGGCCACGGAAAAATTTTCAGTATCTGCTATTGCTTCATTTGAGCACGTGATTACCAAAGGCTGTACAAAGGCCACTCAGCTTAGCACCAAAAGTTTTTGGTCATTTGTTTCTGTAGATACTGATCATTCGGTGATATGTCACAGCATTCCACGCCATTGTGTTCTATACATGCAGCATATGAAACTGACTAAAAGGACAGGATCTCTGTCTACTAGGACACTAGTAGAATTTCCAAATTTATGCTGGCACATTGTGACATGTATACTGTCTTGAAATTAGGCTATTAACAGTATTAAGGAAAAACTAACATTCTGACAAATTGGAGAGAAATCTAGTGAAATGCTTTTGCATTTGTTATGAAAGAAGTATCACCGATAAAAATGACTGCTTACATCTCAGTCACATCCCAGACTGACAGGCAGGTCTAGCAAAAGCTGATAACTTTTGAAAGCAGGGGAGAAGTGTAACAAACAGTCGTTTTTCTTTTCCAGCATCTTACATTGTCACTGATGAGTGTTTTACATTTCTACATCCTCTATCCTGACAATATGAATTACATTTCTCTCTTTTTTTTTATGGGACCTGTTCATAGTGTTTTTATTCATGTTTTCCATAATAATTCTTTTTTTAAAATAATGTAATTTTTTTCTGCTCATACAAACTTAATAGGTATCCCAATCCCCTCCCTCGCTCCACCCCTCCCTAGACCTCCCTACTCTTTCCCCCCTTTTCCCCTTTCCTTTCCCTCCTCCCTCCCTTTCTCCCAGTGCCCCCTTCCCCCATCCCTGGAGCATCCTTTAATGTGTATGTCAAACTTTCCTCTGTGTCCTCCTCTCTGATGAGGTGTAAGGACACAGTGGCATTTCCTAGAACTCTTTCTTGTGTTCCCCTTAAGTATAGGAACACCATTGTGGCTGTTAATCCCTTGTCTCTAAGGATCCTAGTGCCTTTAGTCCCTGCTAGACTTTGAAGGGTCAATGATAAGTTGATCATTGTGCAGATCTTGCAGAGTCCTATTATGATTGTTTTGGCTCTAACTTGTGTGGAATATCTTTTTTTATTTTTTATAACATTTTTATTATTATTTCCGCTCATACAAACTTAATAGGTAGACAAGTTCCCTCCCCCCTCCTCCTCCCCCCGAACCCCCTGCTCCCCCTCCCTCCCTCCCCATCTCCCAATACCTCCCCCCCAATTCCCAGAGAGTCCTTTATTGTGTATGCTTAACTCTCCTCTTGGTCCTCCTTTCCGATGACGTAAAAGGACCCAGTGGCATTTCCCTGAACCCTTTCTCGTGTTCCCCTTAAGCATAGGAACACTACTGTGCCCATCAATTCCTTGCCTCCAAGGATCTTGGTGCTTTTAGCCGATGTTAGACTTTGTGAGGTCAATAGTGTGACGGACATGGCGCAGGGCATGCAAAGTCCTATTATGATTGCTTCAGCCCTATCTAGTGTGGAGACTCTTCAAATCATTGCTCCCCCCATCCTTTTGCTCTTACAATCTTACCGCCCCCTCTTCCGCAGATGTCCCTGAGCTTCAGGATGGGGGGAGATTAGGCTGGCTTAGTTCTATGTGGATGATATAGAGTCTCTGAAGTTTTGGATTGTGGTTTGTTGATTTTCTTTTGCAGTTTTGCTGCTCCTGCAATGCCCTTCACTCCATCCTGATGGACACTGTATGTCACCCCCTGGTCAGAGACAAAAAACTGTTAAACTGGAGTCTTGTTATAATAGCACTTGTGTGGAATATCTTGCATGTCATAGCTCCTCCCCATCTTTTGGCTCTTACAATCTTACCGCCCCCTTTTCCGCAGAGCTTCAGGATGAGGAGAGATTAGGCAGGCCTGATTCCAGGTGGTTGATATAGAGTCTCTGAAGTTCTGAATTATGTTTTGTTAATATTTTTTCAGTTTTGCTGCTCCTGCAATGCCCTTGGCTCCACCCTGATGGGTATTGGATGTCATCCCTTGACCAGATATAAAAAGCTGTTAAAATAGAGTCTTATCATAACAGTAGATGGAATAAGAGTAGGAGACTGCAGTGGGGGGGGGGTCAGTCTCCCATTTGCAAAATGGTTACCTTCTATCTGCCAGACTGTATGCCTTCCCTTCCTGGTAAGATCATACCCCATCAGTTGCAAGTGATCAGGAAGGAAAGTCTGTGAGCTTAACTAGATGCCTCATTATTTACTTGCAGACTTGATGGTGGCCTATTTTCTCTGCTGTACCATGATCCCCTCCCTCCTCATTTCTGGCGGGGCCCTCCTTCCCTTTCCCTCCTGTTTATAATCTTTGCAATCAATGAAGATAATAAAAAGCTTTATCTTTGAGTGTGTCTCTAACTGGACTTGATACTAGGATCCACCGATTAGGGAATACATAAGGCACTTAGTTTTCTGTGTCTGGGATACTTTACTCAATACAATTGTTTTTAATTGCATCCATTTCCCAGCAAATTTCATTAATTCATCGTTTTTAATGGCTGAGTAGTATTCCATTGTATAAATGTACTACATTTTCCTTATCCACTCATCAACTGTTGGACATTTTGGTTGATTCCATGACTTAGCTATTGTAAACAGTGCTGCTATGAACATGGTCATGCTTCTGCTATTTAGGTAAATTTTTGCTGTATGGGGGATTATTCTCAAAAGTGGAATAGCAGGGTCATATGGCATTTCAGTCTTTAACTTTTTCAAGAATCGCCAGATGGCTCGCCAGAGTGGTTATATGAGCCTGCATACCCACCATCAATGTAGGAAAGTTCCCTTCTCTCCACATCCTCTCCAGCATTTGGTGCTGTTTGTATTGTGGATTTTTGCCATCCTGACCTGGGTAAGATGATAACTCATGAAGGTTTTGGTTTGCATTTCCCTGATGGCTAAGAATGTGGAGCATTTTTTAAGATATTTGTTAGACTTTTTAATTTCATCCCTAATAAAGTTTCCTTTAAGTTCCAAGACCCATTTTTTAATTGGCCCACTTGTTTCCTTGGTGTTTAGTTTTTTACGTTCTTTGTGCACTCTGGATAATAGAAGTCTATCAGATATGTGGTTAGTGAAGATTTTCTCCCATCTCCGGGTTGCCTTTGTGCTCGAGTTACAATCTCTTTATCTGAACAGAAGCTCTTTAATTTCATAAGATGTCATCTGTTGAGTGTTGGTTTTATTGACTGTGCTATTGGATTTCTGATTAGGAACTGTTGGCCTAGTCCAATCAGCTCCAGGGAGTTCCCTACCATTTCAACTAAAGTTTTCATAGTCTCTGGCCTTATATTGAGGTCCTTGATCTATCTGGAATTAAGTCTTGTACATGGTGGCAAGTACGGGTTCAGTATTAATCTTCTGCATGTGGAGATCCAATTTTGCCAGCACCATTTGTTGAAGATACTGTTCTTTTTCCATTGGATTTTTTGGGTCCCTTTTTCAGAGATCAAATGGCTGTAATTGTGTGGGCTTATATCTGGGTCTTCAACCCTCATCCACTGATCTGTGTATCTATTTTTGAGCCAGTACCAGGCTGTTTTTATAACTATGGATTTGTAGTGTAGACTAAGGTTTAGTATGGTGATACCTCCAGCAGTGTTTTTGTTACTCAGGATTGTTTTTGGTTCCTGGCTCTTTTGTGCCTCCATATTAATTTTGAGTTTGGTTGGTCAACTTCTTTAAAGAATTGCTTTGGGATTTTAATTGGTATAGCATTGAATCTGTATATTGCCTCTGGTAGGATAGTCATTTTTATGATGGTGATTCTGCCAATCCAGGAACATGGCAGGTCTTTCCACCTTCTAGTGTCTTCTGTAATTTCTTTCTTTAGGTTTTTAAAGTTTTCATTAGAAAAGTCTCTTATTTCCTTGGTTATGTTTATACCAAGGTATTTCATTTTATTAGGGGCTATAGTAAATGGGATTGTTTCTCTCAGGGCTTTTTCACTTCTTTCATTCTTGGCGTATAGGAAGGCCACTGATTGTTGTACCTTTATTTTGTATACTCCCACCCTGCTGAACTTCTGTATTAGTTCCAGGATTTTCCTGGTGGAGTTTTTGGGATCACTCAGTTATAAAATCATGTCATCTACAAACAGAGATAACTTGACTTCTTTCTTTCTGATTTGGATCCCTTTTATGTCCTTTTCTTGTCTTATGGCTACAGCTAAGACTTCAAGTACAATATTTAATAGAATTGGTGAGAGTGGACAGCCTTGTCTAGTTCCTGATCAAAGCAGGAATGCTTCAAGTTTTTCCCCACTGAGTATAATCCTTATTGTTAGCTTGTTTTATACAGCTTTTATTATATTGACAAAGGTTCCTTCCATTCCAACTGTCTCTAGGGTTTTGATCATAAAGGGCCGTTGGGTCTTGTCAAAAGCTTTTTCTGCATCTATTAAGAGTATCATGTGGTCTTGGACTTTGGACTGGTTTATATGGTGAATTAAGTTTATTGATTTTCACATGTTGAACCACACTTTTGTGCCTGGGACAAAGCCTACTTTATCTCTGTGAATGATCTTTTTGATGTGTTTTTGAATCTGATTTGCTAAGACTTTGTTGAGAAATTTTGCATCTGTGTTCATCAACGAGATTGGCCTATAGTTTTTTTTTTAAGTGTATCTTTATTAGGTTTTGGGATTAAGACATTATTAGCTTTCTAGAAAGAATCTGGTAGTGTTCCTTCCTTTGCTATTTGATGGAACAGTTTAAGGAGTATTGGTCCTTAAATGTCTGGTAGAACTCTGTGTGGAATCCATCTGGTCCAGGACATTTCTTTGTGGGAAGATTCAAGATTATTCATTGATTTCATCACATGTTATAGGACTATTCAAATAATTCAAAACTTCCTGATTCAATTTCAGTAAGTTGTGCTTACTTAGGAAGCCATCCATTTCTTTTGTGTTGTCAAATTTCACAGAGTATAAGTTTTTAATATATAATGTTATAATACTCTGAATTTCTTGGGTATCCATAGTGATAACTCCATTTTCATTTCTAAATTTGTTAATTTGTGTTTTTTTCGCTCTTGCTTTTGGTTAATTTAGCTAGGGGTGTATCAATATTATTGATTTTTTTCAAAGAACCAGCTTTTTGACTAGTTGATTCTCTGTATCATTTTCCTAATCTCAATTTCATATATTTCTCCCCTTATTTTGCTAATCTCCTCTCTTCTACTGCCTTTGGGATCCAGTTGCGCTAGTGTCTCTAAAGCTTTATGCAGCACTTTTAAATTATTTATTTATGATCTTCCCATTTTTTTGATGTAGGCATTAAGAACCATGAACTTACCTCTTAGGACAGCTTTCATTGTGCCCCTAAGATTTTCATAAGTTGTATTTTCATTATCGTTCACTTTCAGGAAATCTTGAATTTCCTTTTTAATTTCTTCCTGAATCCAGTTCTCATTCAGCATCACAATGTCAAGTTTCCAGGAGTTAGTATATTTTCTGTTTTTTTTTTGTGTTGTGAATGTCAAGCTTTAGGCCATGGTGGTCTGATAGGGTACAGGCTAGAATTTCAACTTTCCTATATATGTGGAGATTCGTTTTGTGGCCCAATATGTGATCTATTTTGGAGAAAGTTCTGTGTGCTGCTGAGAAAAATGTGTATTCTTTGGTGCGTGGATGAAAAGGTCAATAGTGATCTGTAGGGTCCATTTCTTTAAGGGTTTGATTAAGTTCCAAAGTGTCTCTGTTAACCTTTTGACATGTTGATCTATCCCATGTTAAGAATGCATTGTTGAAATCCCCAAGAATTATTGTTTGGGGGTTGATTTCTCACCTTAGGCACTGTAGGGTTTTGTTTAATGAATGTGGAGGGGCCCTAGGTGCATATATGTTCAGTATTGTGAATTCTTCCTGATGAATTGTACCTGTGACTAAAATATAGTATCCATCTGTGTCTCTTATAAATTTTTTGGTTTGAAATCCTCTTTGTCCAACAGCATAATGGCTCCCACTGCCTATTTCCTGGTTCCTTTAGCTTGTAGAATTTTGGACAAGGCTTTTTTTTTTTTTAGGATGTGCCTATCTTTTGTGGTGAGATGAGTTTCCTGAAGGCAGCTGATTGTGGTTTTTAGTCCAAGTTTGTAATCTGTGTCTCTTTATTGAAGAGTTAATTCCATTGATATTTAATGTTATAATGGAGAAATTATTTTTAATTCCAGACATTTTTTATATTTAGTGGCTTTTGTAAGTGTGTTGTTTGACTTTCAGGTTTTGGTGGTATTATATTTCCCTTCTGTCCTCTTGGATATGCTTGTTTTTTTCTTCAAGCTTGAGTATCATTTCTAGCATTTTTTGAAGGCCTGGTTTGGTAGACATGTAAGCCGTCAAGTTGTCTTGAAGAAAGAAATCTTTTCTTTCTCCTCCAATCATGATGAATAGTTTTGCTGGATATATCAGTATGGGTTGACATTTTTGTTCATTTAATACTTGAAGTACATCTCTCCAAGGTCTTCTTGCTTTTAGTGTTTCCCTTAAGAAGTCATTTGCTCTCAGCACCTTTTCTTTGTCTTGAATGTGGAATGTTTTGACTATTATTTGCCGTGGTGATTTTCTTTTTTGGTCATATCTGTTTGGGGTGCAGAATGCCTCTTGTATTTCTATACATCTCTCATTCTTTAGATGAGGAAAGTTTTCATTAAAGATAATTTGAAAAATTTTCTCAGGTGTGGTGTTTTGGGATTCTTGCTCTGGTATTTAATGAATGCGCATGTTAGGGTTCTTCAGGGTATCCCATATCTCTTGAATATTCCTCTCACATATCTTTTGGCTTTAGTAACCTCTTCCATTGAGCTGGTTAATTCTCCCACTTTGTCTTCAAGATCTGAAATTCTATTTTCAGCTTTGTTAGTTCTGTTGATAAGACTCTCTGTTGAGTTTTGGATTGAAGATCACTTGTCTTTTATTTTGATTTTAAACTCTGTCTGAGACTGCTTCAACTGCTCTATGTCTATTTTTGTTTCTTGAACTCTTTTTCTCAACTCCTTCAAGTGTCTGTTGTGTTCCTGTTCAAAGTGGTTGGTGCGGTTGTTTAACTCCTTATAGATTTCCTCTTTCATAGTATTGATCATGGTAATGATCATACTTTGAAAGTTTTTATCTTGGGACTGGCTTTCTTGGCTATTTTTTATGAATTTGTTCTGGTTGGAATCCATCATTATGGTGTTAATTCTTTCAGTGGGAATTTTGTCTTCTTGGGTTTTGTTTCTCATGGATTTGCACTTTGACTTGGGCATTGTTGTTTTGTCTCTTAAGACCTTTCAGTTCCTATGTGTTTTTGACTGAACTGATTTAATTGGTATTACTAATCTCGGGCAGCTATTACTAGTGTTTGCCTTGGAGTTTGGTACATTTGTCTGTTGCTCTTGTTATTTCCTAGATGAGGTCATTAGACTGTTAGTACAACAGTTAAGTCAGATTTAGTGGACAGGGGGTGAATATTAGTATGGTAGTGCCTTTTTACGATTTAGTACCTTAGTGATATGTAACCCCTGAAGTTGTATAACCCCTTTTGTTGGTGGCTATATATAAAAGTTAATCTACAGTGATTAATATTTGAAAGGATCAGGATGGTTAAAAAAAGGGGGGGTTTACTTCTCTTTGGGCTGGAAGTGAAGAATCTCTTCCATGTAGTACAATCATTGTAGAGGACTGCAGATACATGGCCTTTGTCCCCTAGAGCTTTGCTTGAGTTTCCTTTGGACTCTGTTGAATTCTGAATAGCAGTGTGTCCTCCGTGGACCATGAGCGAGGGTCCCCAGTGGGCCGGAGGGGCAGACACTCTGATGGAGATGGCAGAGCTTTTCACCTGAGACCTGGGACTTGGCTTAATGGCCCACCCAAGCTCCAGGGATGGAAGACCTTGAGCGAGTCCTGTCCTGGTTGGGTGGGCAGGTGGGTGGGAGGAACAAAGGGTCTGGGACCTGGGGCATGGCCTAGGCAAACTGGAGGCAGCCTGGCTGTTGCTCAGCCTGGCTGGTGGAAGGATCTGGGAAAAGGGGCAATCTGGTGGCTGGTGGATCTCACCTGGGATGAGACCACGAGGAGTCCTGTCCCAGTCCAGCTGTCAGGCGGGTGGGAGGAACAAAGGGGTGAATTACATTTCTCTTGACTTTTCTTCATAACCTTCCAGAATGCAAACACAGTTTTATGTGAAATGGAGCATATAAACTCTTTGACTCCCACTGCTGATATTCAGTGTTGGGTATGCAGCATGTATCATTTCTTGTTGAGTGTAACTAGAAAGTGTAAGTGGAGAACAAAAGAACTTATTCACTTAGTTGTTCAGGTTCTATATTTATTACGCAACTGGAAGATGAAATCTGGACAGTCAGGAAGATGTCCTGGGGACACATCTTCATAAATAGGTGACTTTTCTCCAACACAGGAACCTGAGGGCTAAATATCACTTACTATATAAAGTTCTTTGTATCTGATGGAAGGTTGTTGTGTTGGGAACAACATGCAATGAATACTGTGTTCTCCTTTCAGCTTGACTTCGAGAAAATACCAACATGCTCTGACCTTACTTTTTGCTACTGAGGAAATAAATAGAAACCCCTACCTTTTACCCAATGCTTCTTTCCAATTTATATTTATTTCTGGTACCTGTGACCATGACTTCTCAGTGAACAGTTTTCTAAATGAGATTGCAGAACGTGCTTATATTTTTCCTAATTACATATGTTATGCAACCAAGTGTGATGTGGCATTTACGGGACCATCATGGAAAACATCTGCCAGACTGGCAACATTTATGCAGTTCAATGTTTATCTACAGGTGAGGTTGGGTATCATCTCTGTCTTCTTCTGTTCTACTGAATGACTAAGGATATTGGAGGTGACTGGGATTATAGGACATTCCTCTCAGTGAAGAGTATTGACAATTCCTTGTAGGAAAAGAGCAAGCAGGGGTTAAAAAGTGGGATTTTTTGGAATATGTAGACTCATCACTAAATTTGTATAAATTCTTGGGAGAAATAAAAGATTAGAGTAATGACATTGCATTTCTTATGAAATAAAGATAGTTCTGAACACAACTCAGATGTGACTTTGAGGGTGATTCAAATCATGTGTTTTCTCTGTTTCAGATGGCCTATGGGCCATTTCATCCCATTCTGAGTGACCGTGACAACTTTCCTTATCTGTATCAAATGGCTCCAAAGGATACACTTCTCCCTCTTGCCATGGTTTCCCTGATGATTCATTTTGGATGGACCTGGGTGGGGCTGGTCATTTCTGATGATGACCAGAGTATCCAGTTTCTCTCAGACTTGAGGGCACACATGCAAAATAATGGAGTCTGTTTAGCCTTTGTGAATGAGATTCCAGACAACATGAACTCATACCAAGCAAAAGCTGAAAAATATTATAACCAGATAATGACTTCATCGGCAAATGTTGTTATTGTTTTTGGGGACATAAACTCTGCCCTAGAAATAAGCATTAGAAGATGGGAATATTTGGGAATACAGAGAATTTGGGTTTCCACCTCACAGTGGAATGTTAGCACAAGGAAAGGAACTTTCACCCCTGACTCATTCCATGGACATTTCATTTTTTCACATCACCATGGAGAAATTTCAAGTCTAAAAGATTACATCCCAATACTGAACATTTCTGCAGAGCCATGGGACATTTTTTTGTCAAGATTGGGGTGGATGCATTTTAACTGTTCACTCTCTGAGTCTGAATGTGAAACACCAATCAACTGCTCATCCAAAACTTCCTTGGAATGGTTACCACAGCACACATTTGATATGGCCCTGAATGATGAGTGTTATGCTTTATACAATGCCGTGTATGCTGTGGCCCACGCACAGCATCAAATGATGCTCCAACACCTAGACATACAGCCAGCAGAGAATGATATAGAAAAAGTGAACACGTGCTTGCAGGTACAATGAGAATTGTGTCATGCATGTGACACCCTTAAATATAGGCAGATAAGCTCAGTGTTGTGTGCTTATGATCCTTTCTCTTAGCAACAATGGATCCTCAAATTTGTCACCTCCACAGAGGTGACATTCCATGGGCATGCACTATGAACAAAAATGTAGAGGAAGGGATAAAGTTTTGAATGAAGGATAGTGATAAAACCAGTGTTTTGTCAATAAATCTGTAAGTGAGCAAAGAAAGTATCTTGTTTGCTGGGTGACAGAAAGCAGCTGAAGAAGAGGAAGCAGATTCTCCAGCATTGATTTCAAGGAGTCCTGTTAACACTTTCCTAACTCAGATCCTCATTTCTGTGGTTCTTGCTCTTAGGACAGTCAAAACACAGGATGCTGAAAGTTATCTCTCTGATTTGCTGAGTAGTTAATGACCATCTTTTGGGGATTCACTACCCCGATATTCTAATAAACAAAACAAAATGTTATTGTAAAATTGTTTGTTCTACTTTTCTTATTTCAACTCATTGGTTACCTAAGAAGTTACATTTTTGAGAAATATTTCATTAATATAAATATTATTAATACAAATATATTGAGAGAAAAGTGAGAGACAGTCTGGAGAGAGACAGACAGGAGAGAGAGAGAAAGACACAGAGAGAAGGAGAGAGTGAGAGAAAGAGAGAGGATGATCCTCTCTATCAAAAGTGTCCTAAAAGCACCATTAAAGAGACAGTATATTGCAGAGCCCTAAACAGCACATCAACATGTTGGTTTGGAGATCTGCATGGAAGGGGAAGCAGTAGGAATACAAATGGAGAATAGTGGTGAGTGGTACTGCCAAGCAGTTACCCCTGTTCATGCCAGGGCTGCCATGCACAAAAATCTTAGCAGTGCTGTGTGAGAGTCCACTAGACTTCCACACAGATGAACTATCAGCATTTCACTATGCAGGAGGCTCTCAGGAGACAGCGTGCCACACAGACTGTTTGAGACTAATGCCTGCCCGTACAAGGAGAACATATTAGTCAAGGGTTAGTCCACTGGTCAGCTTTTCATGCCCCAAGAGGTGTCCGGACACTTGCCCGTGCAAGTGTCCTGTATGGAACCCAGTAGATCACTTATGTAGGATGGAGACCAAGCAGGAGAGACTCTGGCTGGAAAGAAATCCATGGGGTGGATTGGAAGGGGCTTGGGGGTAGATAGTAGGGGGATGACTGGTTAATTCATTGCAATTTTATATGAAAGATTCAATTAATAAAAATTAGTTTATAAAGAAGATAGCCTGCCTATTGAGTGGTATTTTAAGAAAAACTTTCAACTAACAGGAGGGTAAAAGATGATTTTCTGTCTCAAAAATAAAGTACTTGATTCTTCCCTTCTACCATGTGGGTACCTTGCATCCAACTCAGATGGTGAGGCCTTCTAGGATTTGGATAAGTGCAGCTACTAATGAGTCTTCTGGCCAAACCTAAAGTTACAAATCATCATACAATGGAGAGATTATAGAAACTAGGTTCATTCCTTATAGCACATGCTTTGTGCTCAAGTTTTTGCATCTTTTAGATCCATGCCTTTCTGAAGAACCTGCAGTTCACTAACCCTATGGGAGACACAGTGATCTTGAGCCAAAAGCAACACTTGGATGCAGAGTATGACATTCTCATCAACTGGAATTTTCCACAGGGTCTTGGGCTAGGAGTGAAATTAGGACAGTTTTCTTTATATGTTCCAAATGGACAGCAATTGTATTTATATGAAGACCTGATGGAGTGGGCCATGGGAGATGTACAGGTGAGTTGAAACCATTTCTTCTACAGTAAATCTATATCACTTTGTATTATTTGGCCCTATGTAGCACAATGATTCATAGATGTTTCCTCAATAGTTTCCATATAATTCATTTTATTCTAATTTTATCTTTGATTCTTCCATGGATGAATACAATGAACTTCACTAATCTTTACCCCATTCTACCTGATCCCATCACTGCGCCTCTTGCTGGCATCCTTTATTTCCACAGTCTCCATCCTTTCATGTCTTTGTGTGTGTGGCCCACTGAGTTCCATCTGGGTGACTGCATTCACATGTGGCTGAGCACTTGCTGGAACATGGAGGATGTATAAATGAGTGCACCACTGAAGCATGTGATTTCCTTTCCCCCCACACAGCCACTCTCTGTGGTCTCTCAGAGAGAGATGGTTACTCATGTGGTCTTCCACTAAGACAATATGGTTATGAAAGCAAGAGGTTAAATTTCAATCTGTTGCTAAGATACAACTTCTCTTCCTCAGATTCCCGCCTCTTTGTGCAGTTTGCCTTGCAAGCCAGGTTTCAGGAAATTCCATCTGGAGGGAAAGGCTACCTGCTGTTTTGAATGTTCTTCATGTCCAGAGAATGAGATTTCCAATGCAACAGGTAACTCCATGTCTTAGGGGTAAGTTCTTCATCTTCATTGTCTTCTTTCAGCAGGACTAGCACATTTGTGATGTCCAACATGGTACACATGGTGCAGAACTCCAACATTGAGGTAGTTGTTTATCTTCCAGCAACACGTAAGAGGGAAGTCAGCATATGAAGAAGTGAACTGTGGATATTCTCCTAATTCTTCAAGGAACACAGGAAGCATTGCCAATGGGGTCATAGATGTGATAATATCCACATTTTCATGGTACAAACACTTTTCTTCTGTTGTGTTGTGGATTTCAAGCTTTAGACCACAGTGGTCTGCCAGGATACATGCTAGAATTTCAACTTTCCTATATATGTGAACATTTTGTTTGTGTTCTAGTATGTGATCTACTATGGAGAAAGTTGCATGGGATGCTGAGAAAATTGTGTATTCCTTAGTACTTGGATGAAAGGTTTCTATAAAGATCTGCAAGGTCCATTTCAGTAAGCATTTGGTTTAATTATAATGTGCCTCTCTTGAGTTTTTGGCCTGTGATCTATACCTGAGTACTATCCTTTTGGGATTGATTTCTTGTTTTAGATAATGTAGTGTTTGCTTAATGAATGTGAAGGAGCCCATATTAGTTGTGTATATGTTCAGTACTGTGAAGACTTCCTGGTGCATTGTTCATGTGACTGAAATGTAATATTCTTCTGTATCTCTTATGATTTTCTTTGGTTTGAAGTCCACTTTGTTATATAGCATAATTGCTACCCTGCTTTGTCCTGGTTGCATTAGCTTGCAGAAATTTGCCCAGCCTTTTACTTTTAGAATGTGCCTATCTTTTGTGATGAGAGGTGTTTCTTGAAGGCAGCAGATGGATGGTTTTGATTTCTAATCCATGTTTGTAACCTATATCTTTTGATTGGTGAGTTAATTCCATTGACATTTGATGTTATAATGGAGAAATTACTTTTAGTTCCTGACATTATTTGTGTTTAGTCACTTCCATAGGTGTATTTTTTAGCTTAGGTTGCAGTGGCATTTTATATTCCTTTGTTCTTTTCTTTAAGATTGAGTAACTATTTTAGCATTTTTGAAGGACTGGTTTGGTGTACATGCAAGTCTTCAACTTGTCTTTAGGGTGGAAAATTTTTCTTTCAGCCTGAATCATGAGTCATAGTTTTGATGGGCATATCAACCTGGATTGACATTTTGCTCATTCAATATTTCAAATATGTTTCTCCAATATCTACTGGCTTTTACTGTTTCCACTGAAAAAACTTTAGTTATTTTAGTAGGTTTATCTTTAAAAGTGACAACTTTTTTTTTGCTCTTGAAGCTCTTAGCAAGTTCTCTTTGTCCTGTATGTGTAATGTTTTTAATATTATTTGCCGTGGTGAGTTTCTATTTTGGTCATATCTGTTTGGGGTGCTATATGTCTCTTATATGTGGATGGACATCTCTTTCTTTAGATGTGGGAAGTTCTCCATTATGATAATTAGAAAAATTTCCTCTCATGTGTCATTTTTGGATTCTTGTTCTGGTATTCCATGAATGTGCATGTTAGGCTTTTTCAATGTATCCATAACTCTTGAATAGGCAGTTTTTTTTAATGACTCCTTTTCTATATGCTCATTCCAATTCACCAATGCTAATAAAAATAGAATTCAATAAAATTTATAAATATTATTTCAATGACATTTCAATAAGCATGAACATATGCTCCATGGAGATGATATTATCAATATAGCTTTAGGATCACTGATCCTGAGGTCTTTTATATTAATAATAAAATTGCACCCCCTTCTTTATATGGAAAGGGAGGAATATTTCTTTGTTTATATGATCGTGTAAGTATACAGCCACAGGCAACATCAATATGATTATGGCAGATGGACTTCAACAATCAGAATAAGATTTCCCTGTGAAATTCAATTATCACATCAAATAACTATGGGTATTAAGGCTGGGTGTTGTATTCCTGTCTGGGACCTGGATCCTGACCCTGGCCACTCTCTGCTCCTCAGGTAAGGCACCTAGAACAATCCTCAGATCCCAGGTCATTTGCATGCCTCACTAGCAACTCCAGCTTTCTACCCTGGACCAGGATCAGGGTTGACTCCCTGCTCCTTAGGTAAGCCCCTTAGACCACATCTGAGGCCCCAGGTCATCAGTGTGCCCCACTACTAGCCAGCCTGCCTCTCTGGTACTAGAGAAGGCCTCTTGGCCACACCTGAGAGCACAGGTCATCTGTGCACCCCACTAGTAGCCAGATTGCCTTTCTGGTTCTAGGGAAGGCCTCTAGGCCATGCCCGAATTCCCAGCTTTTCTGTGCTCCACACTAGCCACTCTGCCTTTTTGCCCCAAAACCAGACTGGGGCAGATTTGCTGCTCCTCAGAATTCAACACAGTGCAGTGAAAACCCAAGAAAAAGGGTTATGGGTCAACAACATTCATCTGAGAACTTTTAAATCATCCCATCATATGAGACAGAATCTTCATATCCAGCTCTAAGATAATTAAACAATTTTCACTATCTCATTCTCTCCATTATTACTCACTGTAGCTTAACATTTCCATATGCCCACCCAAAAACTAATGTAACTTCAGAGACTATACCATTCACCCTCACATGTCACCAAGGAAGTAAAGCTAAGAAGTGTACTAACATACTAATCTTCAATCCCTAACTAATACACCCAACTTAATTGATGTAATAATACTTCAATAGCCTCATCTAGGAAATAGCACCAATACCAGACAAGTATACCCAACTCCAAGAGAAACGGTAACAATAACTGCTCAAATGTAGTAATAATATCGAATTCAGTTCAGCCAAAAACACACAGAAACAAAAAGAAGTTCTTAAGAGATAAAACAAAAATGCCCAGGTCACAACTCAAATACATGTGAAACAAAAACCAATGCAACAACCCTTGTACCTAAAGAATGAATTCCATATGATGGAATCCAACTAGAACAAACTCACAGAAAGCCATACCCAAGATAATGAATGTCAAAGCCTGATCCTTACTATGTTCAAAACAATGAATGAGGAAATCCTGAAGGAGTTAAATATCTGCAACAACCACTTTGAATAGGAACACAACAGGCCTTGGAGGAGATGAGAAAAGCAGTTGAAGAAACAAAAATAGGCATAGAGCAGTTAAAACAATCTCAAAGCAGAGTTTTAAACTGAACTATAAGACCAGCTATCTTCAACCCAGAACTCAACAGTCTTTTCAGCAGAACTAATGAAGGAAAAAATAGAATATCAGATCTTGAAGACAAAGTTAAAGAACTAACCAGTTCAATCTAAGAGGTTGTTAAAGCCAACAAGGTACTTGAGAGGAATATTCAAGAGTTATGGGACACATTGAACAAGCCTGACATGTGCATTCATCAAAGACTAGGATAAGAATCCCAAAATACCACACCCATGAAAATATTTCAAATTATCATAAAGCAAACTTTCTACCTTTAAAGAAATAGAGGCCCATCCAAATAAAAGAGGCATTCTGCACCACAAATAGAAATGAACAGAATAGAAACTTGCTGTGGCAAATAATAGGCAAGGCACTACACATAGAAAACAAAGAGAATGTGCTTCAACAGAAAAAAAAAGTGTCTTTTAAAGGTTACCTATTAAAATAACAAATGACTTTTCCAGTGGAAACAGTAAATGCCAAAAGAGCTTTGAGAGACATATTTCAAGTATTGAATGAGCACAAATGTCAATCCAGGCTAATATACCCAGCAAAGCTATCAGTCAAGATCAGTGCTGAAAGAAAAATTTTACACCTTAAAGACAAGTTGAAGGCTTACATGAACACCAAACCAGTTCTTCAAAGAATGCTAGAAAAGATACGCAAGCTTGAAAAAATGAATAAGTATATCCAGGAAGACAGAAGGAATACATAATATCACTGCAACCTAAGGTAAAAAGTACACTTATGGAAGCCACTAAACACAAAAAATGTCAGGAATTAAAAGTAATTTCTCCATTATAACATTAAATGTCAATGGAATTAACTCACCAATCAAAAGACAAAGGTTACAAACATGGATTAAAAATCAAAACCCATCCATTTTCTTGCTTCAAAAAATACGTCTCATCACAAAAGATAGGCATATTCTAAAAGGAAAAGGCTGGTTAAAAATTATTTAAACTAATGGAACCAGGAAACAAGCAGGGTAGCAATTATGCTATCTGACAAAGTGGACTTCAAGCCAAAGAAAATTATAAGAAACAAAGCAGGATATTACATTTTAGTCACATGAACATTTCAACAGGAAGACTTCATAAAAATGAACATGTATGCTTCTAATAGAGGCTCCTTCACATTCATTAAGCAAGCACTACAATGTCTAAAACAAGAAATCAATCCCAAAACTATAATACTTGGGGAATTCAATGTCACACTCTCAGCATGGGATAGATCAAAAGACCAAAAACTCAATAGAGACACATTAGTATTTAAATCAAACTCTTACTGAAATGAACTTAACTCTTCTCATCAGCCCATGGATCTTTGTGCAAGGTAGACAACATATTGGGCCACAAAATACATCTTCATATGTACAAAAAAGTGGAAATTATAGCCTGTAACTGGTCAGAACAACACGGTCTAAAACTTGACATTCACAAAGCAACAAACAACAGAAAATACACTTACTCTTGGAAACTAAACACTATGATGCTGGTTTAGACTGGGATTCAGGAAGAATTCATAAAGGAAATTCAAGATATCCTAGAAAAAAACAATAATGAAATTACAAATGACAATGCAGCTTAAAGCTTTAGCGACACAAGAGCAGTCCAATCTCTAAAGCAGTAGAAGAGAGGAGATTAGCAAAATCAGGGGAGAAATGTCTGCAATTGAGATAAGGAAAACCATACAAAGAATCAACCAGTCAAAAAACGGCTTGTTTGAAAAAATCAACCCCTAGCTAAATTAACCAAAATTGAGAGAAAACCCAAATTAACAAAATTAGAACTGAAAATGGAGTTATCACTACTGATACACAAGAAATTCAGAGAACTATAAGGTCATATTTCAAAAACTTACAGTCCATGAAATTTGATATCACAAAAGAAATGGATGAACTCTTGAGTAAGCACAATTTACCTAATTGAATCAGGAAGGTTTGAATTCTTAGTCCTATAAAATTAGGAAACTGATGAAGTAATCTCTACCCTTCCCACCAAAAAATATCCTGTATCAGATGGGTTCAGCACAAAATTCTACCAGATATTTAAAGAAAAACTAACACCGCTACTCATTAAACTGTTCCATAAAATTGCAAAGGAAAGAAAACTTCCAAATTCTTTCTATGCAGCTAACATCAAACTAATCCCAGAACCTAATAAAGATACACACAAGGTTGGTTCAACATATGCCAATTAATAAATGTAAACCATCATATAATCCAATCCAAAATCCAAGATTATATAATACTTTAGGTAGACACAGAAAAAAGACAAGACCCTGCTTGTTTCCTGGTTCCATTAGCTTAAAGAATTTTTAACCAGCCTTTTCCTTTTAGAATATGCCTATCTTTTGTGATGTGACATATTTTTTGAAGAAAGAAAATGGATGGGTTTTGATTTTTAATCCACGTTTGTAACCTTTGTCTTTTGATTGGTGAGTTAATTCCATTGACATTTAGATAAGTTCCAACATCCTTTTATGATCAAAACCTTAGAGATGGTTGGAATGGGAGGAACTTCATCAACGTAATGAAAGCTGTATACAGCAAGGCAACAGTAAGGATTATACTCAGTGGGGAAAAATTGAAGAATTCCCGCTTTAATCAGGAGCTAGAAAAGGCTATCCCCTCTCACAACTTCTACTCAATATTGTACTTGAAGTCTTAACTAGTGCCTTAAGACAAGAGAAGTAGATAAAAGGGACTCAAGTCAGCAAAGAAGAAGTCAACATATCTCTATTTGAAGATGACATGATCCTATACCTGAGTGATCCAAAAAAATCTACCAGGAAATTCCTGGAACTACTACAAAAGTTCAGCAGGATGGCAGGTTACAAAATAAACATGCGAAAATCAGTGCTCCTTCTATATGCCAAGGATTAAGGAAGTGAAAAAGCCCTAAGAGAAACAATCTCATTTACTATAGCCCCTAAAAAATGAAATACCTTGGTATAAACCTAACCAAGGAAGTGAGAGACTTTTACAATGAAAACTTTAAAAAGCTGAAGAAAGTAATTATAGAAGATACCAGAAGGTGGAAAGACATCTCATGCTCCTGGATTGGCAGAATAAACATCATAAAAAAGACCATCCTAAAAAGCAATATACAGATTCAGTGCTAGACCAATCAAAATCACCAAGAATTACTTTAAAGAAATTGATGAAACAATCTCAAAATTCATATGGAAGCACAAAAGGAACAAAAACACTGCTGGAGTTATCACTGTAACAAACCTTAATCTAGATTACAAATCCATAAAAAAACAGCCTACTACTGGCTCCAAAATATACACATAGATCAATGGATAAAGTTTGAAGACCCAGATATAAGCCCTCACAATTATAGGCATTTGTTTTTTGACAAAAGTGCCCAAAAAATTCAATGGAAAAAGAATAGCATCTTCAACAAATGGTGCTGGTAAAATTGTATATCAACATGCATGAAGATTAAATCTGGACACGCACTTTTTGCCATGTACTAAAGTTAATTATAAATGGAACAAGGACCTTAATGTTAGGCCAGACCTTACAAAAACCTAGTTGAAAGGGTAAGGGAATCCTTCAAGCTGATTAGCTAAGACAACATTTCCTAAACAGAAACCCAATGGCACAGGCACTAGAACCATCACTCAACAAATGGGATTTTATGAAATTAAAGAGCTTCTATTTAGATAAAGAGATTGCAAACCCAGCAAAAAGACAACCCACAGAACAGGGAAAATTTTTCACTAACATGTCTGATAGAGTGCTCAAATAACTTAAAAAGCTAAATACCAAGTAGATAAATGGCCCAATTAAGAAACGGGCCTCAGAACTCAAAAGAAGGTTTTCGAGGGACAAAATTGAAATGTCTAATAAATATCTAAAAAAATCCTCCTCATCTCTAGCCGTCAGGAAAATGCAAATCAAAACTACCCTGAGATATGATCTCACCCTGGTCAGGATGGCAAAAATACATAATATAAACAACACCAAATGCTGGAGAGGATGTGGAGAAAAGGGAATTCTCATACATTGATGGTGGGACTGCAGGCTTATATGACCACCTTGGTGATCTGTTTGGCAATTTCTAAAAAAGTTAAAGTTTGAAATGCCATATGACCTTGCTATACCACTTCTGGGAATAATCAGTCCCCCAGAATGCAGAAATTCACTACAGTGACATAAGTACAGCAATGTTCATTATAGCACTAATTACAATAGCAAAGTCATGGAATTAACCCAAATGCCCAACAGTTGATGAGTGGATAAGGAAAACCATGCTACATTTATACAATGGAATGCTACTCAGCCATAAAAAATGAATTAATGAAATTTGCTAGGAAATGGATCAAATTAGAAAAAAATCTATATTGAGTGAAGTATCCCAGACACAGAAAATTAGACACCATGTGTACTCCATAGTAGGTGCATCCTAGTACCAAACCTTATTAATGACATGTTCAAAGATAAATCTCTGTAATACCTACTGTAATCACAAAGGTTTATAAATAGGAGGGACAAGGAAGGAGGGTCCCCCCAAAAAAGGAGATAGAGGAACACATTTCAGTAGAGACAATAGGCCATGGTCAAGTATTGCATGTAAATAAGGAGACATCTGCTGCAGCTCACTCTCACTTCCCTTCCTGGTCATTTGCAACTGAACAAGTTTGATCTCACCAATCAGGGTGGACATAAGGACCAGCAGACAGATTTAACCATTCTGCAAGTGGGACACTGACCCTCCTTCTTCACTGCTATCTCCTACTCTTATTCTTCCATCTACCTTTGAGTTTATGACCTTCATTTAAACAATCTTTTCTTGTTAGTTAGGAGGTGACCTTCATTACCAATTAGGATGGAGCCAAGGGCTGTGCAGGAAAAGCAAAACTGAAAACAACAGCAAACCATAATTCAAGAAACCAAAGGGCCTACATTAATTATATGGAACCAGACCAGCCAAATCTCTATCCATCTTAAAGCTCAGGGAACCTTGAGAAATAAAGGACAGCAAGATTTTAATAGCCTAATGATGGGGAAGACCAGTGATATGCAAGATACTCCACACAAGTTAGGGCTCCAACAGCCAGGAATGGACATTGCCTGACCTGTATAATGAATGACTACCTAAATTCTAGCATGCATCATAGGGGAGAAGGATCCAGGCTTAGAGTCGATGAACTAAACTGTCATGATAGAGTTCCCATACTAATATGAAGAAGGGGCTCCAGGCTATACCACTGTGGCTTAAACCCACACTAGGATGGAGGACTCAGAGAAAGGTTTGAAGTTCACACAAGAGGATCATACTGGGGATGAGATGGAGGAAGAGGGAGTCACTGGGAGATGGGGAAGGAGGAAGGGTGTGAAAGGAAGGGGAAAAGGGGGAGAGTGCAAGGTGGGAATACTGTGGATGACAGGGGGAGGGAGAGGGTTGGGATAACTACTGAGATTGTATGATTAGGAAAAAAGCTAAAAAATCAATTATGGGGAAAAATAAAATTTGGTTTTGTAAGGGACACAGTCTGCTCACTCCTGTTATATCATCACATAAGCATTTTCTTTTGAGTCAAGGTAACAAACATCATTCTATAGGATTCAGTGAAAGAATATGAAACTTTTGGCATTTGTTTACCGTAAAATTGTGAACAGATGAAATTGGGAATCACTGTCCTAGGGCAATCTACAGAAAATCATATGTTTATTATGATACTATTTATTTATTCATTATTATACTATTCATTATCTTACTCCACACTTATTTAAAGTGTGCTGTGAATAAGAGAGAAGCATTAAGATGTGTTGGTGACATTCTGCTTTCTGCATCAGGAATGGATCAGTGTTTGAAGTGTGCAGATGATCACTATCCAAACTCAGAGCAGACCCACTGCCTCCCAAGGTCAATATCCTTTCTGGCTTATGAAGACCCCTTAGGGATGGCTCTGGCTTGCATGGCCCTGGGATTCTCTGCACTCACAGCTCTTGTTCTAGGGGTCTTTGTGAAGCACCAAGACACTCCCATCATGAAAGCCAATAACCGAACTCTCAGCTACATCTTACTCATCACCCTCATCTTCTGTTTCCTTTGCTCCTTGCTCTTCATTGGACATCCCAACACTGTCACCTGCATCCTACAGCAGGTCACATTTGGAGTTGTGTTCACTGTGGCTGTGTCCACTGTCTTGGCCAAGACAATCACTGTGATTCTGGCCTTCAAGCTCATTGCTCCAGGAAGAAAGATGAGGTGGTTGCTGGTTTCAGGGGCACCTAATTACATCATTCCTATCTGCACCTTGGTCCAACTTATTTTCTGTGGAGTCTGGCTTGTAACATGTCCTCCTTTTATTGACACAGACATTCACTCTGAACATGGCCACATCATCATCATGTGCAACAAGGGCTCGGCCACTGCCTTCTACTGTGTACTGGGATACCTGGGCTCTCTGGCCCTGGGGAGCTTCACTGTGGCTTTCCTGGCCAGGAACCTGCCTGACACCTTCAATGAAGCCAAGTTCATGACCTTCAGCATGCTAGTGTTCTGCAGTGTGTGGGTCACTTTCCTCCCTGTCTACCACAGCACCAAGGGGAAGGTTATGGTGGCCGTGGAAGTCTTCTGCATTTTGGCCTCCTGTGCAGGCCTGCTGGGGTGCATTTTTGTCCCAAAATGCTATGCTGTTTTGCTAAGACCAGACAGAAATTCTGTCCAAAGGTTCAAAAATTAAAAACAATTCTTGACCCTTTCAATGTCTTAAATTCTAAAGAATTTGTGAAAAGTTACTATAAAGCCAAAATGTGAGGCTACACAATCTTAATTCTCAAATGCTATGGTATAATATTAATTGTTATTATGGGACTCATATTGGTTCCTTGAGCATTATTGCATAGTAGGATTGATATTGTTAGTTTTCCAATATTTCCTCTACTAATTTTCTGTCATCAGCAATATGACCTGGAGGGTTTTTGGAAAAAGTGAAAGTTTTTTGTTTACCCTCCAAACTGAAAGATGTCCCTAGTAATCCAGAGCCCATTTTTGAAGATGGAGAAGAAAGCTTGTAAATTTCATTGTGAAGCAATATAATTGCTGAATGAAAACTGGGTATGTAGATGCAGAGAGAGGACATTCCTCTTATTTCCTGATAAATAACTTTTTGTTTCTAAAGGGAAAAGAAAGTTCTTGAAGATGGCATTTCAACAGACTCTCACTAGTGGATAAAAGACGATTGGACATTGAAGCCTGTGGTCTTGGAGAGAGATAGAGAAAATGATGCAGAAAGAATATTGTGTAATGGGGGATGATTTTGTAAAAATCTTGACATTTGTTGCCATTTTGCAATGCACACTGAGAATGTTGGGATTATAGAATTTCAGTGACTAACATTTAATGTTTACTTGATCTCAGGTGAGGAATCACACAGGAGACACATCTCTGAATGTGAGTTTAAGGTAGTTTCTCAATGGTGTTAATTGAAATGAGCTGTCTCCAAACTAATGGTGTGCACCTCTTTTCCATGGACTGGGGTCTCAGAATGAAGAAAGAGAAAAAACATTGCTAAGTATCTTCAAATATCCCTGTTGCCTTTCCATATGTATGTGTCATGTGACCAGCTACATCATGTTCCTGCTTCCATACCTTTCCTATCATGATGGACAGAGTCCTGAAACTGAAAGCCAAAGTAGTTTTTTTTCTTTCCTTAAGTTGCTTCTGTCACATATCTCCACAAGGACAGTAAATTAAACATGAATCTACTGAGAAAGAACAAGGTATGTGGAGACCTCATCAAGACTGAGATCATGATGATTATTTGTTGACTCAAGCTTTAATTCCAAGTAATGATACACACCACACTGAACCACTTGACGTCACTTGAAATTATCTCCCTCATTATATGTTTACTTGGTGCACGGGAGAAAATAAAATGTTTTTCAAACATAAACTTCTTCCAACAATGAATTATTTGGGAGTTCAGGTGGTCCCATTCAATTGGGAGTGATCATTGATGGTCAAAACTGGCCAGAATAAGTGGTCTCTTAAGCATCAGGGGTGCCCCTATTGGAATATCACTAATTCTGTAGCAGCTACCGAGGCACATGCAAGAACAAACCTCCTTCATGGAACACAATGGGTTTCTTATATAAGAAAGAATATTCAAGTAGGAAAAAATATGTTTCTGAGAGAAGAGGGCAGATGGGGTAGGCAATATGGGAGAAACAAAAATACACTGTAATTTTAAATAGCTTCAAGTTTAAAAAGAAAAATAACATGAAATCTGAACATCCTGGAAGATATTCTTGGTTCCTATAAATGGTTTTATTCAAATAGGGACTTGTAAATGGCTCAGTTATTAGTAATTTTTCAAATCATCTCCCAAAGGCACATGTTAGAATGTTTTGTCCCAAACCTGGCCTGATCTTGGGTAGATGATACAAGAGCCCAGTATTGTGCTCCAGTGCTAAAAAGTTTGATTCATTCTTTTTCTAAAATTTATATTTTATTTACTTGTTTAAAAGAGAATGAAAGGTGGAGGAGGTATGTGCCATAAATCATTGGTGAGTTCAATGGCAACTTTCACAGGTCTGCTCTCTCTTTCAACATGTACATTCTAGAGATTAAACTCAGATGGCTAGGTTTGTACATAGGAACCATGACTATCTGAGCCATATTATCAACTCCTACTTTGTCCTTAAAGGAAAAGTTGGGTCACATGCTGCTTCTGCTCTTCCTTCATTGCAGTGGTAGACATGGATGCACACAGGCACACATGCAAATAAACACATACATTCCCACTCAGATACACTGTAGATAATACAAAAACACACACATGAATGAACACACTAGTACAGGTATACACATATACACACAGACATGAACACACACAACCAAACATGATCACATGAACAACAACAGATGCAGATGCACATACGCAAACAGAACCACACACAGAAACACAAACACACATAGTCACCCCAAAATACATGCATGTACACATATACACACAAAAATACATGGACATACGTATATGTAAATAGACACCCACGCAAACAGAAACACATGCATGCACATGCATACAAAGACACATATACCAACATACATCCCAAAGCAAAATCCAATAGTTACACATCAGAAATACATACAGACTCATGCCTGTAAAATAGTCATGTATGTAAGGAGACACACATATTCACATACACACACATCGAGATACACATATATAGACTGACATATCATTGGAAAATTGGAGAAACTTTACTTTAGATCTCATATGAGGAAAAAGCAGTTAGAAACAAAACCTATGTGGATCCTTTTTAAAGATCCAATTCTTTTTACTTTTGCTTTGGATGCAATTGAGTGCTACATTTACGTAGGAAGCAACCTTCCCATATCCATGGATTTATAAAAATTGTGATGAATTCTTCATGGAGGTGAATGAAAAACAAACAGGTAATGGTTTTTAAACCAAAATGTCCATTTTAACATGCTACACTTAGAAGAACAATACCAAACATTCTGCTGGTCCAGCCACCCACCTGCCCCAGACACTCCTGGTCAACCTACATTTCAGGTAACTCCCACCAGCTTGACCTAGCTCCTCCCACTGGCCAACCTGAGCAGCATCAATGCTGCCCCAGTTTGTGGTCCAGGGAGGACACACTGCTCTGCAGAATTCAACAGAGTCCAAAGAAAACCCAAGAAAGCTCTAGGGAACAAAGGCCATGCACCTGATATCGTCTAAAATCATCCTATCACATGGGAGAGATTCTTCACTTCCAACCCAAAGATAAGTAAACCCTTTTTTACTATTCTGCTCCTTTCATTTATTAATCACTGTAGATTAACTTTTCCACATAACCACCCCCAAACCATGTAAAACTTCAGGGACTATACCACTCACCCTCATGTATCACCAATGTACTAAACTGTAAAAGTGCACTACCATACTAATATTCATCCCCTGTCCACTAAACCTGTCTTAATTGATGCACTAACAGTCTAATAACTGCATCCAGGAAATAACAATAATGACAGACAAACATACCTAACTCCAAGGCAAACACTAGTAATAACTGCCTGAAAGTAGTAATACAAACTAATTCAGTTCAGTCAAAAACACACAGAAACTGAAAGGTCTTAAGAGATGAAACAACAATGCCCAAGTCAAAGTACAGATCCATGAGAAACAAAATCCAAGAAGACAAATCTCCCACTGAAGGAATTAACCCCACAATGATAGATTCCAACCAGAACAAATTTAAAGAAAATAGCCAAGAAAGCCAGGCCCAATGTAATGGCATTCAAAGCATGATCGTTACCATGATCAATCCTATGAAAGAGGAAATCCAGGAGGAGTTAAATAACTGCTTCAACCACTTTGAACAGGAACACAATAGACACTTGGTGGAGTTGAGAAAAACAGTTCAAGAAACAAAAATAAGCACAGAGCAGTTAGAATAGTCTCAAGTAGAGTTTAAAATTGAACTAAAAGAGAAGTTACCTTCAACCTATAACTCAACAGTCTTATCAACAGAACTAATGAAGTAGAAAATAGAATTTCAGATATTAAAGAAGAAGTGGAAGTACTAAGCAGCTCAATGGAAGAGGTTGTTAAAGCCAAAAAGATACGTGAGAGGAATATTCAAGAGACAACCTGACGAAGCCTAACATGTGCATTCATGGAATACCAGAGCAAGAATCTCAAAATGCCACACGTGAGGAAAATTTTTAAATTATCATAAATGAAAACTTCCCTCACCTGCAACATTGCTGCTAAATGACCATCAAATGGCTTAAGGGACCAAGGGGTTTATGCTCTTACAATTTCTGGTTACAGTTCTTAGTCTAGCTTGATGGGAGAACATGCACCAATACCAAGGTCTAGGGAATTGGCCACACCATCATTGCATAACAACTGAGAGATAAACAATCCTTACTTGATGGACCAGCATGTCTGGGCAAGTAAACAGAAGGATATCAAATCTCTCAACCAGCTCTCTTTGATTTATCCAGGACCTAATCCCACCCACCATGTGCTGTGTCTTCCCTATCAGCTAGACAATCTCCTTCAGGTTTTTTCTGTGCTTAACTCAACCATCATCTTTCTACAACTGTGCCCAGAGTTCAAAGCCTCAACAGTCAAGTTGACACCTGTGCTTAACTACGACACCTAAAGAATGAGAGGCACATCCAAATAGAAGAGGCATTCCACACTCCAAACAGATATAACCAAAATAGAAACTTGCCATGGCAAATAATAGTCAAAATGCTCCACACTCAAGACAAGGAAAAGGTGCTGAGAGATTCAAGGGAAAAAGAAATAAAACAAGTTACTTTTAAAGGTAAACCTATTAAAATAACAAATGACTTCTCAATGGAAACAGGAGAAGCAAGAAGAGCTTGGAGATATGTACTTTAAATATTGAATGAGCAAAAATATCAACCCAAGCTAATATACTTGGCAAAAATATCTGTCATGATCGAGGAAAAAAAGAAAAGTTTTCTAGCACAAAGAAAACTTTTAAAGGTAAACCTATTAAAATAAAAAATGGCCCTTAACCCCACCCCGCTCCACCAGCTCAATGGAAGAGGTTGTTAAAGCCAAAAAGATACTTGAGAGAAATATCCAAGAGATATGGGACACCCTGAAGAAGTCTAACATGCGTATTCATGTAATACCAGAGCAAGAATCTCAAAATACCACCCCTGAGGAAATTTTTCAAACGATCATCAGGAAAACTTTCCTCATATAAAAAAGAGAGGCCCATCCATATACAAGAGGCATTCCGCACCCCACCACAGATACGACCAAAACAGAAGCACCCACGGCAAATAATAGTTAAAACATTCCACATTCAAGATAAAGAACTGGTGCTAAGTGCTTCAAGGGAGAAAAAACAAGTCACTTTTAAAGGTAAACCGATTAAAATAACAAATGACTTCTCAGTCCAAACAGTAAAAGCAAGAAGAGCTTGGAGAGACATATTTCAAGTATTGAATGAGCAAAAATGTCAACCCAGGCTGATTTACCCTGCAAAACTATCAGTCATGATCGAGGGAGAAAGAAAAATTTTCCAGCACAAAGACAACTTGAAGTGATATATATACACCAAACCAGGCCTTCAAAAAAATGCTAGAAATGATACTCAAGTGTGAAGAAAAAAACAGGCATATCCAGGAAAACAGAAAGCAAATGTAATACCATTAAAAGTGAAGCAATATACTTATAAAAACTACTAAACATAATAAATGTCTGGAATTAAAAATAGTTTCTCCATTATAACACTAAATGTTAATGGAATTAATTCACCGATCAAGAGACACAGATTACAAACTTGGATGAAAAATCACAATCCGTCAATCTGCTGCCTGCAGGAAACCCAGCTCACCACAAAAGATAGGCACGCTCTAAAACTAAAAGGCTGGTCAACAATTCACCAAGCAAATGGAAGCAGAAAACAGGCAGGGGTAGCCATTATGCTACCAGACAAAGTGGACTTCAAACCAAAGAAAATCATAAGAGACACGGATGGATACTACATTTTAGTCACAGGTACAATTCACCGGGAAGAATTCACAATACTGAACATATATGCACCCAATACGGGCCCCTCCACATTCATTAAGAAAACCCTACAGCGTCTAAAGTAAGAAATCAACCCCCAAACGATAATTCTCGGGGATTTCAACACCGCCCTCTCAACATGGGATAGATCAACAGGTCAAAAGCTTAACAGACACACTTTGGAATTTAATCAAACCCTGAAAGAAATGGACCTTACAGATCTCTATCGAACTTTTCACCCACGTATTCACCACATGAATACATATTTTTCTCAGCAGCACACGGAACTTTCTCCAAAATAGATCACATATTGGGCCACAAAACAAATCTACACATATACAAAAAAGTTGAAATTCTAACCTGTGCCCTATCAGACCAACACGGCCTACAGCTGGACATCCACAACACATCAAACAAGAGAAAATACACTAACTCCTGGAAACTTAACAATATGTGCTGAATGAGAACTGGATTCAGGAAGAAATTAAAAAGGAAATTCAAGATTTCCTGAAAGTGAATGATAGCGAAAATACAACTTACCAAAATCTCTGGGACACAATGAAAGCTGTTCTAAGAGGTAAGTTCATAGCTCTTAATGCCTACATCAAAAAAATGGAAACATCAGAAATAAACAACTTAACGATGCAGCTTAAAGCTTTAGAGAAACTAGAGCAATCCGATCCTAAAAGTAGTAGAAGAGAGGAGATTAGCAAAATAAGAGGAGAAATATCTGAAATCGAGACTAAGAAAACGATAGAAAAAATCAACCAGTCAAAAAGCTGGTTCTTTGAAAAAATCAAGAAGATTGATACATCCCTAGCTAAGTTAACCAAAAGCAGGAGAGAGAAAACCCAAATTAACAAAATCAGAAATGAACATGGAGTTATCACTACTGATACCCAAGAAATCCAGAGAACTATAACATCATATTTCAAAAACTTATACTCTGTGAAGTTTGACAACACAAAAGAGATGGATGAATTTCTAAGTAAACACAACTTACCTAAATTGAATCAGGAAGTTGTGAATTATTTAAATAGTCCTATAACATATAAGGAATTTGAGGAAGTAATCTTGAATCTTCCCACCAAAAAATGTCCTGGACCAGATGGATTCAGCAGAGAGTTCTACCAGTCATTTAAGGAGTTAATAATACCGATACTCCTTAAACTGTTCCATCAAATAGCAAAGGAAGGAACACTAACAAATTCCTTCTATGAAGCTAATATCGTTTTAATCCCAAAACCTAATAAAGACTCACTTAAAAAAGAAAACTATAGGCCGATCTCTCTGATGAACACAGACGCAAAGATTCTCAATAAAGTTTTAGCAATTCAGATTCAAAAACATATTAAAAAGATTATTCACGGGGACAAAGTAGGCTTCATCCCCGGGACACAAGGTTGGTTCAACACACGAAAATCAATAAATGTAATTCATCATGTAAACCAGTCTAAAGACCAAGACCACATGATACTCTCGATAGATGCAGAAAAAGCTTTTGACAAGATCCAACAGCCTTTTATGATCAAAACGCTAGAGACAGTAGGAATGGAAGGAACCTTTATCAATATAATAAAAGCTGTATACAACAAGCGCACAGCAAGGATTATGCTCAATGGGGAAAAACTGGAAGCATGCCCACTTCGATCAGGAACTAGACAAGGCTGTCCACTCTCACCACTTCTATTCAATATTGTACTTGAAGTCTTAGCTGAAGCCATAAGACAAGAAAGGGACATAAAAGGGATTAGAATCTACAAGGAAGGAGTCAAGCTATCCCTATTTGCAGATGACATAATCTTATACATGAGTGATCCCAAAAACTCTACCAGGAAGCTCCTGGAACTAATTGAGAAGTTCAGCAGGGTGGCAGGGTACAAAATAAATGTGCAAAAATCAGAAGCTTTCTTATATGCCCAGAATGAAAGAAGTGAAAAAGCCCTGAGAGAAACAATCCCATTTACTATAGCCCCTAAAACAATGAAATACCTTGGTATAAACCTAACCAAGGAGGTAAAAGACCTTTACAATGAAAACTTTAAAGCCCTAAAGAAAGAAATTGCAGAAGACACCAGAAGGAGGAAATACCTCCCATGTTCCTGGATTGGCAGAATCAACATCGTAAAAATGACCATTCTACCAAAGGCAATATACAAATTCAATGCTATACCAATTAAAATCTCAAAGCAATTCTTTAAAGAAGTTGACCAAACAATCTCAAAATTCATATGGAGGCACAAAAGACACAGGATAGCAAAGACAATCCTGAATAACAAAAACACTGACCGAACCTCAGTCTATACTACAATTCCAGAGTTATAAAAACAGCCTGGTACTGGCTCCAAAATAGACACACAGATCAATGGATAAGGATTGAAGACTCAGATATAAGCCCACAAAGTTACAGCCATTTGGTCTTTGACAAAGGGGTCCAAAGAATCCAACGGAAAAAGAACAGCATCTTCAACAAATGGTGCTGGCAAAACTGGATCTCCACATGCAGAAGATTAAAGCTGGACTCATACTTGTCACCATGTACAAGACTTAATTCCAAATGGATCAAGGACCTTGATATAAGGCCAGAGAATATAAAAACCATAGTTGAAAGGATAGGGAACTCCCTCGAGCTAATTGGGCTAGGCCAACATTTCCTAAACAGACATCCACTGGCACAGTCACTGCTACCAACTCTCAACAGTTGGGAACTAGTGAAATTAAAGAGCTTCTGTTCAGATAAAGAGACTGTAACACGAGCTCAAAGGCAACCCACAGAATGGGAGAAAATCTTCACTAACCACATATTTGATAGAGCTCTACTGTCCAGAGTGCACAAAGAACTTAGAAAACTAAATATCAAGGAAACCAATGGCCCAATTAAAAAATGGGCCCTGGAATTTAAAAGAAATTTTATCAGGGATGAAATTAAAATGTCTAACAAATATCTTAAAAAATGCTCCACTTCTTTAGCCATCAGGGAAATGCAAATCAAAACTTCCCTGAGATATCATCTCACCTCGGTCAGGATAGCAAAAATCCACACACAAACATCCACAAATTCTTGAGACGATGTGGAGAGAGGGGGACTCTCCTACATTGCTGGTGGGAGTGCATTCTGATACAGCCACTCTGGCGAGCCGTCTGGAGATTCTTAAAGTAATTAAAGATTGAAATGCCATATGACCCTGTGATTCCACTTTTGGGTATAACCCCCCATATAGCAGAGGTTCACCTCGAAAGCACAAGCTCGACCATGTTCATAGCAGCACTGTTTACAAAAGGAAAGACATGGAATCAACCCAAATGTCCAACAGTTCACTAGTGGATAAGGAAACTGTGGTACATCTATACAATGGAATACTACTCAGCCATCAAAAAATGATTAATTACTGGAATTTGCTGGGAAATGGATGTCATTAGAAACAATTATATTAAGTGAAGTATCCCAGACCCAGAAAACTGAACGTCTTATGTACTCCGTAATAGGTGGCTCCTAATACCAAACCCACCCAGCCCACCTTGAGACACTCATAGGTAAATCTATGTATTACCTACAGTAATTGCAAGGATTATGAACAGGAGGGATGGGGTTGGAGGGCCACACCACAAACAAGGAGAGAAGTGACCATGTTACAGTAGAGAAAATAGGCCTCCATCAAGGACTGCAAGAAAGTAATGTGACACCTAGTTAAGTTCACAATTCGTTCCTGATCATTTATAACTTAGGGGGTATGAACTCACCAGAAGGGGAGGGCACATAGTCCTGCAGATTAAAACGTAACCATTTTGCAAATGGGTGATTGACCACTCCCATTGCCAAATGCCATATGAACCTGTGATTCCATTTTTGGGTGTAAATATTACATGTACCCTTGAATGTGCTCTTATAATAAGACTCCAGTTTAACAGCTTTCTGTCTCTGGCCAGGGGGTGACATACAGTGCTCATCACGATGGAGTGAAGGGCATTACAGGAGCAACAAAACTGCAAAAGAAAATCAACGAATCATTATCCAGAACTTCAGAGACTCTATATCAACCACCTAGAACTAGGCCAGACTAATCTCTCCCCATCCTGGAGCTCAGGGACATTTGCAGAATAGGAGGCGGTAAGAGTGTAAGAGCAAAAGGATGGGAGGAGCAATGATATGCAAGATACTCCACACAAGTTAGGGCCGAAGCAATCATAATTGAACATTGCATGCCCGGCGCAATGTCCAACACACTATTGACCTCACAAAGTCTAGGATCTGCTAAAGGCACCAAGGTCCTTGGAGGCAAGGGATTGACAGCCACAGTAGTGTTCCTATGCTTAAGGGGAACATAGGAAGGGATTCAGGGAAATGCCACTGGGTCCTTGTATGTCATCAGAGAGGAGGGCCCAGAGGAGAGTCAGGCATGCACAAGAAAGGACTCTGGGAATCGGGGTGGGAGGCATGGGGGGATGGGGTGAGGGGTGAGGGGAGGGGGAGCAAGGAGTTCGGGTGGGAGGAGGAGGGAGGGAGGGAACTGGTGTACCTATTAATTTTGTATGAGCTGAAATAATAATAAAAATTGTATTGTATTATATAAAAAATAAAATAAAATAACAAATGACTTCTCAATAGAAACAGTAAAAGCAAGAAGAGCTTGGAGAGATGTACTTCAAGTATTGAATAAGCAAAAATGTATACCCAGCAAAACTATCTGTCATTATCGAGGAAGAAACTGGATGTCCACATGCAGAAGATTAGAATTCAACCCGTATTTGTCACCATATACAAGACTTAATTCCAAATGGATTAAGGACCTTAATATAAGGCCAGAGACTATAAAAACCTTAGTTGAAGGGTAGGGAACTCCCTTGAGCTGATTGAGCTAGGCCAACTCTTGGCATAAATGTAAAGCCAATAGCACAGTCACTGCAACCAACAGTTGACAGATGCGATCTTATGAAATTAAAGAGCTTCTGTTCAGATAAAGACATTGTAACTTGAGCACAAAAGCAGCCCACAGAATGGGAGAAATTCTTCACTAACCACATACCTGATAGAGCTCTGTTATCCAGAGTGCACAAAGAACTTAGAAAACTAAACACCAAGGAAATAAATGGGCCAATTAAAAAATGGGCCTTGGAACTTTACCAGGGAAGAAATTGAAATGTCTAACAAATACCTTAAAAAATGCTCCACATCCTTAGCCATCAGTAAAATGTAAATCAAAACCTCCCTGAGATATTATCTCACCCTGGTGAGGATGGCAAAAATCCACAATACAAACAGCACCAAATGCTGGAGAGGATGTGGAGAGAGGGGAACTCTCCTACATTGCTGGTGGGAATACAGGCTTATACAACCACTCTGCTGAGCCATCTGGCGAATTTTTAAAAAGGCAGAAATAAAATTGTCTTATGACCCTGCTATTCAACTTTTGGGAATAACCCCCCATACAGCAAAAATTCACCTCTATAGCACAAGCACAACCATGTTCATAGCAGCACTGTTTACAATAGCAAAGTCATGGAATCAATACAAATGCCCAACAGTTGATGAGTGGATAAGGAAAATGTGGTACATTTTGTACATTCCATTATGTAATGGAATACTACTCAGCTATCAAAAAAGATGAAGTAATGAATTGTACCGGGACATGGATGTTATTAGAAACAATTATATTGAGTGACGTATTCCAGACACAGAAAATTACGTACCATATGTACTCCCGAATATGTGGATCCTAGTACCAAACCAACTTAGTGACACACACAAAGATAAATCTCTGTAATACCTACAGTAATTGCAGATTATAAGCAGGGAGGGAAGGGGAAGGAGGGCCCCGCCAGAAATAAGAAGTGTGGGGATCATGCTACAGCAGAGTAAATAGGCCACATCTAGTACTGAAAGGAAGTAATAAGATATCTGGTTAAGCTGGCAGACTTTCCTTACTGATCACTTGCAACATATGGGGTATGATCTTTTTTTATATTTTTAATTTTTAATTCTGCTCATACTTAATAGGTACACTGGTTCCCTCCCTCCTCATCCTCCCCCAACCCCCTGCTCCCCCTCCTCTCAACCTCTCCCTGTATCCCCCAGTGACTCCCCACCAATCCCCGGAGATCCCTTTAATGTGCATGCTAAACTCTCCTCTGGGTCTTCCTCTCTGATGAAGTACAAGGACCCAGTGGCATTTCCCTGAACCCTTTCCTATGTTTCCCTTAAGCATAGGAACACTACTGTGGCTGTCAATCCCTTGCCTCCAAGGATCTTGGTGTCTTCAGCAAATGCTAGATTTTGTGAGGTCAATAGTGTGTTGGACATTGTGCACGTCATGCAAAGTCGAATTGTGATTGCTTTGGCCCTAACTTGTGTGGAGTATCTTGCATATCATTGCTCCTCCCATCCTTGTGCTCTTACACTCTTACCGCCCCCTCTTCCACAAATTTACCTGAGCTTCAGGATGGGGAGAGATTAGGCTGGCCTAGTTCTAGGTGGTTGATATAGAGTCTCTGAAGTTCTGGATTATGGTTTGTTGATTTTCTTTTGCAGTTTTGCTGCTCCTGCAATGCCCTTCACTCCATCCTGATGGGTATTGGATGTTACCCCCCTGGCCAGAGATAAAAAGCTGTTAAACTAGAGTCTTGTTATAAGAGTATATTCAAAGGTAGATGTAATAAACGTAGGAAACCATAGTGAGGCAGGGGCCAATTACCCATTTGCAAATGGTTACTTTTTATCCGCCAGAATATATGCCCTCCCCTTCTGGTGAGATCATACCCATCAGTTGTAAATGATCAGGAAGGGAAAGTCTGTGAACTTAACCAGATGTCTCATTACTTACTTTCAGTCCTTGATGGAGGCCTATTTCTCTGCTGTAACATGGTCCCCTCTCTCCTCCTTGTTTCTGGTGTGGCCCTCCTACCCTATCCCTCCTGTTCATAATCCTTGCAATTACTGTAGGTATTACAGAGATTCATCCTTAAGTATCTCTAGGTGGGCTGGGTGGTTTTGGTACTAGGAGCCACCTATTAGGGAGTACATGTGGCACTTAATTTTCTGGGTTTGGGATACTTCACTTAATATAATTGTTTCTAATAACATCCATTTCCCAGCAAATTCCAATAATTCATCATTTTTGATGGCTGAGTAGTACTCCATTGTATAGATGTACCACATTTTCCTTATCCACTCATTAACTGTTGGGCATTTGTATTGATTCCATGACTTTGCTATTGTAAACAGTGCTGCTATGAACATGGTCGTGCTTGTGCTATAGAGGTGAATTTTTGCTGTATGGGGGGTTATTCCCAAAGTGGAATAGCAGTCATAAGGCAATTTTATTTCTGCCTTTTTAAAAAATCGCCAGATGTCTCAGCAGAGTGGTTGCATTACCACCAGCATTGTAGGAGAGTTCCCCTCTCTCCACATCCTCTCCAGCATTTGTTGTTGTTTGTATTGTGGATTTTTGCCATCCTGACCGGGGTGAGATGATATCTCAGGGAAGATTTGATTTGCTAAGGAAGTGGAGCATTTTTTAAGATATTTGTTAGACTTTTTAATTTCATCCCTGGTAAAGTTTCTTTTACGTTCCAGGGCCCATTTTTAATTGGGCCATTAATTTCCTTGGTGTTTAGTTTCTAAGTTCTTTGTGCACTCTGGATAATAGAGCTCTATCAGATGTGTGGTTAGTGAAGATTTTCTCCCATTTTGTGTGTTGCCTTTGAGCTCGTGTTATAATCTCTTTACCTGAACAGAAGCTCTTTAATTTCACTAGATCCCAACTGTTGAGAGTTGGTAGCAGTGACTGTGCCAGTGGATGTTTGTTTAGGAAATGTTGGCCTAGCCCAATCAGCTCGTGGGAGTTCCCTACCCTTTCAACTATGGTTTTTATAGCCTCTGGCCTCATATCAAGGTCTTGATTCATTTGGAATTAGGTCTTGTACATGGTGACAAGTATGGGTCCAGCTTTAATCTTCTGCATGTGGAGATCCAGTTTTGCCAGCACCATTTGTTGAAGATGCTGTTCTTGTTCTATTGGATTTTTAGGGCCCCTTTGTTAAAGATCAAATGGCTGTAATTTTGTGGGCTTGTACCTGGGTCTTCAACCCTTATGCATTGATCTGTGTGTCTATTTTGGAGGCAATACCAGGCTGTTTTTACAACTACGGATTTATAGTATAGACTAAGGTTTGGTATGGTGATATGTCCAGCCTTGTTTTTGTTATTCAGGATTGTTTTTGCTTTCCTGGATCTTTTGTGCCTCCATATGAATTTTGAGATTGTTTGGTCAAATCATTTAAAGATTTGCTTTGGGATTTTAATTGGTATATCTTTGAATCTGTATATTGCCTTTGTTAGGATGGTCATTTTTACGATATTGATTCTGCCAATCCAGGAACATGGGAGGTCTTTCCACCTTCTGGTGTCTTCTGCAATTTCTTTCTTTAGGATTTTAAAGTTTTCATAAAGGTTTTATAAAGTGTTATAAAGGTCTCTTACTTCCTTGGTTAGGTTTATACCAAGGTATTTCATTTTTTTAGTGGCTATAGTAAATAGGATTGTTTCTTTTAGGGCTTTTTCACTACATTCATCCTAGGCATAGAGGAAAGCCACTGATTTTTGTGCATGTATTTTGTATCCTGCCACCCTGCTGAACTTCTGTATTAGTTCCAGGAGCTTCCTGGTGGAGTTTTTGGGATCCCTCAGGTATAAGATCATGTCACCTGCAAATAGAGATAACTTGATTTCTTCGTTGCTGATTTGAATTCCTTTTATGTCCCTTTCTTGTCCTATGGCTTCAGCTAAGACTTCAAGTACAATATTGAATAGAAGTGGTGAGAGTGGACAGCCTTGTCTAGTTCCTGATCGAAGTGGGCATGCTTCCAGTTTTTCCCCATTGAGCATAATCCTTGCTGTGCGCTTGTTGTATACAGCTTTTATTATATTGATAAAGGTTCCTTCCATTCCTACTGTCTCTAGCGTTTTGATCATAAAAGGCTGTTGGATCTTGTCAAAACCTTTTTCTGCATCCATCAAGAGTATCATGTGGTCTTGAACTTTGGACTGGTTTATATGGTGTATTACATTTAATGATTTGCATATTCTGTACCAACCTCTTGTTCCTGGGATAAAGCCTACTTGATACCAGTGAATGATCTTTTTGATATTTTTTGAATCCAATTTGCTAAGACTTTGTTGAGAATCTTTGCACTGTGTCCATCAGAGAGATTGGCCTATAGTTTTCTTTTTTAAGTGAATCTTTATTAGGTTTTGGGATTAAGATGATATTAGCCTCACATAGGGAATTTGGTAGTGTTCCTTCCTTTGCTATTTGATGGAACATTTTAAGGAGTATTGGTGTTATTAATTCCTTAAATATCTCATAGAATTCTGTGCTGAGTCCATCTGGTCCAGGATATTTTTTGATGGGAAGATTTGAGATTATTTCATTGATTTCCTCATATGCTATAGTTATAGTTAAATATTTCAAAACTTTCTGATTCAATTTAGGAAAGTTGAGTTTACTTAGGAATTCATTCATCTCCTTTGTGTTGTCAAATTTTACAGAGTATAAGTTTTTGAAATATGACATTATAATTCTCTGGATTTCTTGGGTATTAGTAGTGATAACTCCATTTTCATTTCTAATTATGTTAATTTGGTTTTTCTCTCTCTTGCTTTTGGTTAATTTATTTAGGGGTGTATCAATCTTAAAGATTTTTTTCAAAAAATCAGCTTTTTGACTGGTTGATATCCTTTATCATTTTCCTAATCTCTATTTCGGAATTTCTCCCCTTATTTTGCTAATCTCCTCTCTTCTACTGCCTTTGGGATTGGATTGCTCTGGTTTCTCTAAAGCTTTAAGTTGCATTGTTAAGTTATTTATTTGTGTTGTTTCCATTTTTTTGGTGTGGGCATTAAGAGCTATGGGCTTACTTCTTAGGAAAGCTTTCATTGTGTCCCAGAGATTTTGCTAAGTTGTATTTTCATTATCATTCTCTTTCAGGAAATCTTATATTTCCTTTTTAATTTCTTCCTGAATCCAGTTCTCATTCAGCATCATAGTGTTAATTTTCCAGGAGTTAGTGTAATTTCTCTTGTTTGTTGTGTTGTGGATGTCCAGCTTTAGGCCATGGTGGTCTGATAGGGCACAGACTAGAATTTCAACTTTCGTGTATATGTGGAGATTAGTTTCGTGGCCCAATATGATCTATTTTGGAGAATGTTCCACGTGCTGTTGAGAAAAATGTGTATTCTTTGGTGCATGAATGAAAAGTGCGATAGAGATCTTTATGGTCCATTTCAGTATGGGTTTGACTAAATTCCAAAATATCTCCGTAAAGTTTATTACCTGTTGATCTATCCTATGTTGAGAGGGCGGTGTTGAAATCCCCAAGAATTATCAATTTGGGATTGATTTCTCACTTTAGACGCTGTAGGGTTTACTTAATGAATGTGGGGGGGGGGCATATTGGGTGCATATATGTTCAGTATTGTGAAGTCTTCCTGGTGAATTGTACCTGTGACTAAAATGTAGTATCCATCTGTGTCTCTTATGATTTTCTTTGGTTTGAAGTCCACTTTGTCTGAAAGCATAATTGCTACCCCTGCCTGTTTCCTGGTTCCATTACCTTGCAGAATTTTGGACCAGCCTTTTATTTTTAGGATGTGCCTATCTTTTGTGGTGAGCTGGATTTCCTGCAGGCAGCAGATTGATGTATTGTGATTTTTAATCCAAGTTTGTAATCTGTGTCTCTTGATCGGTGAGTTAATTACATTAACATATAATGTTACAATGGAGAAATTATTTTTAATTCCGGACACTTATTATGTTTAGTGGCTTTTGTAAGTGTATTGTTCCGCTTTTAGGCTTTGGTGGTATTATACTTCCCTTCTGTCCTCTTGGATATGCTTGTTTTTTTTTTTTTTTCTTCAAACTTGAGTATCATTTCTAGCACTTATTTGAAGGCCTGGTTTGGTGGACATGTATCACTTCAAGTTGTCTTTGTGTTGGAAAATTTTTCTTTCTCTCTCGATCATAATGGATAGTTTTGTGGGGTATATCAGCCTGGGTTGACATTTTTGCTCATTCAATACTTGAAGTATGTCTCTCCAAGCTCTTCTAGCTTTTACTGTTTTGACTGAGAAGTCATTTGTTATTTTAATAGGTTTACCTTTAAAAGTGACTTTTTTTTTCCCTTGAAGCTCTCAGCACCATTTCTTTGTCTTGAATGTGGAGTGTTTTAACTATTATTTGCCATGGTGAGTTTCTATTTTGGTCATATCTGCTTGGGGTGCAGAATGACTCTTGTATATGGATGGCCTCTCTTTTTTAGATAAGGAAAGTTGTCCTTGATGATAGTTGAAAAATTTCCTCAGGTGTGGTATTTTGGGATTCTTGCTCTGTTATTCCATGAATACACATTTTAGCTTTCTTCAGGGTGCCCCATAACTCTTGTATATTTATCTTGTATATTTTGGCTTTAACAACCTCTTCCATTGAGCTGGTTAATACTCCCACTTTGTCTTCAAGATCTAAGATTCTATTTTCTGCTTCCTTAGTTCTGTTGATAAGACTCTCTGTTGAGCTCTGGGTTGAAGATAACTTGCCTTTTAGTCCAGTTTTAGACTCTGCTTGAGTCTGTTTTAACTGCTCTATGCTTATTTTTGTTTCTTGAACTGTTTTTCTCATCTCCTCCAAGTGTCTGTTGTCTTCCTCTTCAAAGTTGTTGATGTGGTTATTTAACTCCTCCCAGATTTCCTCTTTCATAGTATTGATCATGGTAATGAACATGTTTTGAAGTCGTTATCCTGGGTCAGGCTTTCTTGGCTATTTTCCATGGATTTGTTCTGGTTGGAGTCTATCATTATGGGATTAATTCCTTCAGTGGGAGATTTGTTTTCTTGGGCTTTGTTTCTCATGGATTTGCACTTTGATTTGGGCATTTTTTCTTTAACTCTTAAGACTTCTTTCAATTTCTGTGTGTTTTTCACTGAACTGAATTAGTTGGCCTGGAGCATCTGCTGCTGCGGCTGGCTGGTGGGAGGAGCTGGGACTAGGGGATTGCCTGGGGTTTGAGGGTGTGCAAGGGGAGCTTACCTAGGGCGCAGTGTGTCATGGCTGGACTGCGAGGATCTGGGTGTGTGGGGAAAGGGCACAATTGACTTGGGGAGCTGGGGTGTGGCCCAGGGGTCCTCCCCGGCCTGGAGCAGCGCCTGCTCTGGCAGGCTGGTGGGAGAGGCTGGGACTAGTGTGTTGCCTGGGATTTGGGAGTGAGCAGGGGGAGCTTACCTAGGGTACAACAATGTGTCCTGACTTGACTGTGCGTGTCCTGGGCAGGTGGGGAATGGGGAAGAACCCCTTTATAAAAACCTCTGGCATGTGAACACATAGTCTTTGTGCCTCCTGTAGGAAAACCCCACATAATGGTTCTAAATTCCAAGATTTAGTTCACAACTAGATGGTGCCTCATCACAAACAAACTCAACAGCTTGCATTTAATGAGGTTTCCAATTCCAGCAGCCCTGCTGTGGGGGAGGCAGGAGGAAGCCATTTAAGGAGGCTGAGGAAATGTGGCAGGTGAGCTGCTGGTATAATGCTAGAGCTACACTGAGCTCCATGACTGGACTGGAGAGATGATTCAGGGGACAAAGTCTTTGCCTCACAACTGAAAGGACCTGAGCTCAGATCCCAGATCCTAGGTAAATATGGCCGGGTGGAAATGGTAACAGCCAGAACTTCTGTCCCTGGAAGACACAGGCTTTGAAACACCAGAACAAAACAATGAGAAGTGGAGCAATCCAGGATGATTGCTACATAGGCACACACAGTGTCCTCTTTGCTACCCACATACCCCCACATATATACCCATACCTACACATACAAAATGAAAAAGGCAATGAAAAGTGGGGAAATACATAAGAAAAAAATTTTCTGTCCTTAAAGTGTATCTATAATGTTGGTTTCCCCACCCATAATTAGTACAAATATAAAATAAATGCAGATTAGCTAAGATTTATTCCAAGCTTAGCATCTCCAAAAGATGTGCAAGCTCTATCTTTGTGGTATTTTTCTGTGGTTCTCATGCAGTCAGCTAAGGAAGTGTTTTCCAGGGCAATCCCGAGAGAAGCACAGTTTGTGGCAGTTTGTTTTACAAATCAAATTTGTTCTTTGGATATCTCACTTCATCCCCTGAAACCAATGCTTTCAGATTCAAAAGCCCAAAGGCTGGGCTGGAGTCAGGGCCTCTGCTTGGCACCAGTGGTCCACAGCTGCCTTGGGGCAGATCCTGCTCCCACACAGGGAACAAGGTGCACCCTCTTCTTTCTCAACTCTAAGGTCATTGAGTCTGTAAGAACCTGTTGCCTGTTACTTTGGCAGGTTGCACTCAGATATTTAAGCCATGGTGCTGCATTCATCCTCCTGCCAGCTTAAATCAGTTTGAATTTTCCGTCGTGGACTAGATGGCAACATAGTCTGCAGAGAGGGCTGGGTGCCCTGGGTGGTTATCTGTGTTACCATCCACAGGACCACAGAAGTGCTTTTCAGATAAACTCAGGGGTGAGGTTTAAGAGGATTGAGCTGAAGAAACCTTACAGGTTGCTCTGATCTTCAGCAGTTGAATTACAGACATGGCAGTGCCTCTCCTGATTTAATGGTCTATCTCAGAGAAGATGCTATGGAATACTGAAAGGAAAATACAATACCTATTCATGTTTTCTCCTGCTACTAAATTCCCACCTATAGCCAATTTCTTGAATGTTCCACTTCCTGAATAATACCAACTCTCTCGCTCCCTTACTGTGGCATCCAATCTTTTAATTCTTTCAATGAATGAAATAAAACTTTATTGTTTTAGCTGTTACATATTTTTAGTTGGCTAAAATGGCCTCTTTTGCATTACAGGCTCAGGAGGAAGATACAGAGATATTCCACACACGTTCACCTTTAGTTTCTCCCATCATTGTGCCTCCCACCACAGTGCATTTCTTCCAATAGATGATGAATTCCTGCTGGTCCCCATTTGTGCTCTGAGAAGGGGACTCACTATTTTGGTTTCATACGAATTTGGGTTTTGACAAATTTGTAATGGCATGTATCTGTCACTGTAGTTTTGCTATCCTAAAATCTGGTCATTTGTCCATTTATCGATCTTTCCATTGACATTTGAATGACATCATAGAGTGTTAGAGAGTTGAACTAATACACCAGCCCATATTTTTAGATTGTTTTTCTTGCAAAATAACATGAGTTAATTAATACATACATTGTGAGTTCTTTATATTTTTGAATAGCAGTCTTCAGCTGATGGATAATACTTTGGAAATATTTTTTGCTAAATCCTTTTCTGGACAGCATGCTTAACAGAGAGAATTTTGCAATGTTGATGGAGACCAATGTATAAACTGCTTCATGGACTTATCACTTTTGCATCACCCTAAGATCTTGGGCAATCCAGATTTTGTGGGGGATTATCCTAACAATTTTATAGTTTTTTTGTTTAAGCTCTGTGATTCATTTTGAATTTGTTTCAACTACAAGATGAAAGGCATATGTCTACTTTTGTTTTTTTATATAACGAAATTCACAGATTCTATGAAACTTTTGTCTTGTTTCATAATACAGATTTATTGACTGAAGATGAGGACACAGACATTTAACATTACATTAACATACATTAACACATGTATACTGAAGAGCCCATTTTGTGTTTCAAAAACACTGTTCCAGAGATATTCCAGCTTCCATCTGAGATGCAAATCTTCCCCAGTAGGTTCTCTTGCCAGCACCAGTAAATTCAGATGACTCTGACTTACTCATTCATTGTTCCATCATGCACACTACTCAGCTGTTTCCTGTGGACTCAGGACTGGAATCACATCATCAAAATAATTAGGGAAACTGGACCACTATAATCAACGACCTTAATGAGCACATGTTGTTATGACAGGGCAGTAGCAAGAAGTAGTTTTATTTAGGAAACATTTCTAGTAACAACACAGAACTACAAGTACTTAAAATAACACAGAATTAAATGCAGGACTGATTTACTAAGGTTCCATTTAATATGCTTTGTATAGCAGTATATAAAAGTTACTCCCCCGTGGACAGAATGTTGCACTGACAGAAAGACAGACTCACACTCTCTTGATTCAGTTTTCTGCTATATTCTGATTGAACCAAATGGTGAACAACCAGCAGATAACTTCGCCTCTTTAAAAAATTTTTGTACTGGAGGCTGGAGAGGTGGCTTGGGGGTTAAGCCTCTGCCTTGCAGGCGGAAGGTCTTGAGTTCAGATCATAGACCCCACTTATTAGACGCTGGGCGGAAGCAGGGGCGGCCTGTGTTTCCGGTCCTGGTAGGGTGGAGCCTGTGAATCCCTGTGCAGAATAAACAAGGAGGAAGTGGAGGCGTCCATGGTGGTTCCCGAATTCTTCCGTGGTTCTACACACACACACACACACACACACACACACACACGCATGCGCACACTTGAATAAATAAAAAAATTATAAATAAAAAATGGAATGAAGTCAAGTTCCCTCCTTTTAGTTCCCTCCTGGATCTATTTGCATTTGCAAAATAACAGGAGGCAGGAGCACTGGCAAACATCCTGCTTCCTTTGTCAGACTTGGCGCCTTTCTCTTCCACTTTCTCAGAGGCTGCACTCTTCTCACTTGTAATTTCTCTGATTTCTGTAGGTAAATCTTTAGTTTGTGGAAACTATCAAAGGCTGAGCTGACAGAATAGGTTCAGTGATACATGAAGGTCCAGAAGGGACAAAAAGAAAAAAAAATCATTGCTAAGAATTTAGTACAGAGTTCTAACTAAGCCCAACTACAGACACTTCTCTCAATGCTGGATTGCATATATTTATGGAAAAGGCTTTTTTTTTTTCATGTGTATAGGTGTGTGAATATGTGTGTGTGTGTGTGTGTGTGTGTGTGCATGCATGTGTCGGCGTAGGCTCAAATCTGGCTTCTGGAATCATCCTGGATTGCTCTACCTCCTTTTTGCTTTACTCTGGGTTTTCCGAGGCTCTACCTATCAGGCCCAGGAGTACATTCTGCCACCAGTTCCGCCTGATATTTTTAATGGGACCTGTGATCTGAACTCAGGATTTTCTGTTCATGAAGCAAAGTCTTAACCCCTGAACCATATCTCCAACCCCTTTCTGTAATAGTTTTAAGAGGCATGGAATCAAATCTTCAAACTCAGTGAGCAGGGATCATGCAAAGATGTAAACTCTAGAGACTGCAGTTTATCTTTTCCCTTAGAGCCACATTTAAAAACAAAAACAATTTGCATACATTGTGCTTGGTATTTCTATGATTATGACACATTCATTTCTCAAATGATAATTTGATAATATATTTGAAATTCTAACTTTTTCTGAAAATAGAGGACTACAGCATATACTCCAACAAAGAACATACATAAATGAAAATTAAACCTGTGAAAAGGTATTCCAAATTATATGTTGTGATTTTGAAACTGAATCCTTCATATGTACGTAAAGGAAAAGGCTCGGTTTCACACAGAAACATACATACAATTTTTTATAGCAGCTTAATTTTTACTTGGCAACTTTCGCTTGATATTGTAAAAGGATCAACAATTCGAAAAAAGAAACTGGCCTTTCTTCTAATAGCTAATAATTGTCCATAAAATGAGAATACATTTTATTCAGCCAACTCCTGTTTCCAGGTATCTGTTCATATACATGTGATGAAGTCTTTATTTCCATAGATTGCTTCCAAGTCACGGGCTTGTTGAACAATATTCACATTTTAAGTTTTACCTTCTTAGTAAATGCAGAATGCACTGGAATAGTGTGTTGTAATTCACACACCTGCTTACAAAGAATTCATGTCTTTCCTCTGTTCTCAGCAGCAGAGGGAGCCAAAAAGCTTTAGAATGTGTCAAACATTTGAAGGAAAAATAGAGCTTTTTTCCTCCAGGGTTCGCGAATCTGTGATAGTTTCTATTACTATGAATTTCCAAATAATCACATATTCATAGGGAAGTTCAAAAAGATTACCCACCTTTCACTGATCCTGCACCGACTCCACCTGGGTTCACACATTTCAGAATTACAATATATTATGAAAACTTGGATTTTGAGAGCAGAATAGGTATATCCTGAAAAGTTTGAACTTATACAATTTTCTCATGTATTTTTTGTTCAGTTTAGTTTATCTACATTTTGTAAATTTCACGATCAAGATTTTTCATTTCTTTGGTTATTTTGTAGGTATTTTGAGGTCTTAACTTTTTTAAAGTCCATTATTTACTATCTATGTTTACCCTCCCTAAAAATTAACAAATACAGAAGAAAAACTTTTTAAAGGAGATTCATTTTACCTCACAGTTTCAGAATTTTCCATCCTGGTCACCTGGTTCCATTGCTATGTGCCTGAGGTTTGGGCTGAACACTAGGCTTGGAATGTCTGGTGCAGGAAAACTCTCTGTCACATGGCAGCCGGGATCAGTCAGAGAGCAGAAGAGGAAGGCTCTGACAGAATGTGTAATCCAAATTACAACCACCAATGACTTATGTCACTCCAAAAGGTTCCATTTCCTAAACTTGCTTATGAAAGGATGTGAAGATTAGCTCTGCGTTACAGATAGTCTCCACTTCTCAAGGTGGGCACAAAATCAACTGGGTTGGGCCCAAGATCAACTAGGTTGGGTCTCAATGTGAACTAACCAATGAGGGAAAACCATTTTCCCAGACTTATCTAAAAGCATAAATATATCTGACCTTGGCAGCCATCTTCTGCACCTTCCCCTTATGGCACTCCACATGTGAAATCCAGGAGTTCCTTTCCAGCTGCCTGCTGCTTGTGGATTCCATGCCTGGAGTCCATGAGTTCTTCAGGGCGCCCTTGCCCCTCACAACATCTCACATATGAAGTCTGTGAGTTCCATTCTTTCTCTCCTCTAATAAACTCTACCTTATTCCTCTACTTGTGTTTTGGTTCCAATCATTAACTCTGAGCAAAAGAACCCTGTAGCCAGTTCAGAAAGAATGAAAAACTGAGGCTTAGAGTTCACATGCATATATTGATGGGTAGATTAACCGAAAAAACCTATAGAATCCAAATTCCTACATGTATGTTGGAAACAATGGTCCATGATGGATTTTTATGAGAAGTTCAGCTTCCCAGAGCTTGGCCAAGCCTTATTTATAGGCTCCTTCCACAGTTCATCCTCAAATATGATTATCTGTGGCTAAAATTTGTTCAGAATCAGGGGATCAATAAAAATGTCTTGAGAAGAGCCTGGGAGGGAGGTGGTCAACAGTGCTTTGTGTGGTTTTATTAATGACAGGACAGAAAAACCGAATGTGGAGCTTTTAATCAATCAGGCATCAAAGAGTAAAGTTTCATGAAGAATGAACTTTTGTGTAATGTTCCACAATTTTTATTATTTTTTAGTGAGAAAGGATTTATTGGCTCATAATTGACAGTTCATCATGGCACAAAGTAACTTTGTGACATATGAAGTCACTCAATGAAGGGGCAAAGGAATGTTCTTTCTAATAAGGTATGATGGGTCAATTAGGTATTTATACTGAGAAAAAATTAATCCTGACTTTTCTTCAAAATCCAGATAGAGGCTCCAGAAATGGCTCAGGGGTTGACACTGCCTCACAATCAGAAGGTGAAGACTGCAGAATCCACTGAGAAGGTGCTGCACACAGCAGAACACATGGCACAACTCCCCTGGGTTTTCTGAGAAATGTGAGAACCACCAGTATAAGACCTACACCCTCACAAGCAAAGGAGCTCTGGCTGCCAGAGAAGCCCCAGGAAATCAACTGATCCCTATACAATGACCTCTAATTCACATATTCCTGGACCTTTAGAATCAATAGCTTGGGTTCTAATTTTTTCAAGTAAAGTATTTTCTCCTTCTCATTCAGATGTACAGAACAGTCACTTGTTGTGCAAATAGGAAAGGAAGAGATGAAATCATGGCAGAGATAGTTTTAGAAAAATATCATCAAAATATGCAGTTCCTAGAAAAAGGATCCCATGCCTCCAAGGAAATAAACCCTTGTTCCAAAAATTCCTCCTTGAAAATTATAATGGCTATGCATCTGTGTATGGTAAATAGTATCTTGTTTTGATTATCTTTTCTATGTTGATGAAATTTCAAACTTAAATTTTATCAATGCACTTTACAGTTTCCTGCCACCCTGTCCTCAATACTGGATTAGAATCAACATCACCTGCGAAACTAATCCAAGTGAGAACTCAAGATCTTCCTGTGAAAACAGAAATCAGGTTATTTATGTAAATTCCTGGTGTATGATGCATCTATTCAGTTTACAGAATCCTGCAATGATATTGGAACTACAAATCATAGTGCAACCCCATCTTATGACAAGTCACTATTGGTATATTTTACATTCCATAGTGTAGAAGAAGAAAGCCATTTTCCCCACAGTGTGATAGTAGTTGAATGGCCAGAACTATCTCCAATAAAGAAGACAGAGTACTAACAATATCTGGCTTCTCATGAGTTTACTTAGGTTAACTGTGGTCACTTCTCTTATGTGGCCACTAAGTGGTGGTATAAGACCAGGTTCTCATGAATTTTTCTGTAAATTTAGAAACATGTCAAATAGGAGCTTGTTAGGAAGAACATGGGTCATTTCTGAGAATTTGAGGAAAGTAACTCTTCTGTAGCTATGTGAACAGCCTGTTATGTGCACATTTAATTACTAAGACTGACCAGTACGAATCAGTTCTTGGATTGTCTGTGCTATCCTGATTTGGAGGCAAACTGTCATAGGAAACAACTTCCCACAGAGTGTAGTTGCAGTTTTCCAGGAATATTTGTATCCTCGTGGTCAACAGAATAGAAAAAACTGACGCCTATTCTCACCATTGTCTTGTGATATCTAGACACTACACTTGTATTCCTCAGTAAAAGCTTCTGAACTAAAGAATACAGACAGCTACACCACTGATTCTTCATGTAGCATGGAGACCTGAACTTGCTGCAAGTCTTCTGAGAAGCTACTTCTGTTCTCTCACATAAAGACACACCTCCTAGTGATATCAGTACTCAATTTAATCCCAGAGATTACAGACCACTATTTAAGAAGAAACTCACAAAGCATAACAAGTCCATAAATTACACTGGGCATCAGTAAGTTATTTAGCACTTCACGAGCATTATATATATTTTCATTACTTCTTGTTTGTGCACAACAAAATGCCTGTCCCAGAACACTAGAAGAGGAGGGTTTTATTGCAGCTCACAATTCCAGAACACAGCCCAATGTCATAGGTAAGTCACAGGAGGCAGGATCCTGAGACAACTGATCACACAACATCCACAATCAGGAGCACCCAGCAACACATGAATGATGAGCACACTGACAGCTAGTTTGCTCTCCCCATTTACAGAGAGCCATCTCACCTGCCTAGAGATCGGTTTCACCTTCAGTGGATGGACCTTCACAAATCAGTCATGTGTCTTTCACAGGCATACCCAGAGGCCAACCTGACTATAGAAAATACTTTTCTGTGGGCCTGGTGACTTGACTCTTTGTCAGGTTGGCAAACAATATTAAACAACACGGTAGTTAGTCTTTTCAAAAGAGCATTTATTATGGCCTGAGGCTTGGCCATCACCAGGACTGAAAAACACTGCTCCCAGGGGAACTTTAGTAAATAGAGACAGGTTGTTAGAACAATTTATTTTTGTTTGTAAGGGGTGGTAAATTGTAAGTTATATGTATACTTGAGAGAACATGCTCTCATATATATTCTTCATACCATATATTCAGGTACCCATAGGTTACATAAACATGAAATAATATAGCATGCTAAGAGACAATAAGGAATACATTAAAATTGTGCCATGAGAAAACCACTAAATAAGCAAACAAATGAATCATCAAAACAAAGCACTCACATTTTCCAAGTCCTCTATGTTCATTATGATTAGGAGAAATATTTAACTGGCGACTAGACTGCTGAGCTCGCAGCACTTAAACAGCAATAGGAACACATTTTTGTATAATATATTATGCCTTGAATATAGGCTTTGAAAATATAATAAGCCACCAGAGATCTGGTGATAAATGTTTTCACTGAAAGGAGAGTATAGATAAGAAGAAAACAAATAAATCTGCAGTTATGACATGTTCAGTGTTTGCCCGGTATTATTAAGAGAAAAGTCATCAGAAAGAATTTCTCAAGATTATGAAAATATGAGTAATCTTTATTACTGTAATGATTACATGTCATCTCCCAGTCCTTTGAACTCCTTGGTGTGACCACCGCCCTTTGAGGAATATAAGTTCTCAGTTCATAACTTTGGAGAATTTAATAAAATCCCAGATTTTCCATATTCAGAAACACTGCATGGAAATTTTTTTTTAAGAGCCAATAAGAAACACAATCAAACAAACAAACCACAAAAGTACAAACTTCCTGGTTTTTTTTTTTCTCTTTCCTATGTGAGCAAGGAAGTAGTTCCCTTGGAAGCTTTTTTTAAGTTAGGGTAAATGAGTGCTATAGTACCAAAGCACATTTACTTGATTGTAGCTAAGAGTAACCTCAAACTATTCTGACTTTGAAGCACAAACTCATAATGTTTATGTGATGTAGAGCCATTGATTGTGTATATAAATCAGATATCTTCAACCCCTTGATTGAATCTGGCTTAAAAATGGTTACCATCACCATAATAAAAGCTTTGTGTATTTAATGTACACGGGACAATGAGTCTGAGTTACATCTGTGAAACAACTTCAGACACCAATACCAATGACCTGTCCGTCACTCCCAAAGCTTCCTCTAACCTGTTAGTGCCATTTTAAATTTCATTTCTCCTTTTGAGTTTCTGAGATAATACTTAAGATTAAACACTATATACTTTTGTTATGTTTATGGTTATACTGAGTTATTTACATGATATAGAAGAAAACAGTTTCAAATTCCTTTCAGCTGTTTACCCAGCCAGCATAAGCATGAGCCAGCATAGGCAGCAAAGACAGGTGAACTACATTTGGAACTTTCTCACTCCTCAGATCAACTCCAGAAGGGGTGGAAACTCCCTGCCTATGCGATTTACAAAAAAGGACAAGCAGCATGGTACTTCAAGTCCTAAAGACCTGGAGAGATTTCTCTTCACTGCAGTCCCTCTGAAATACTAGCTGTAGTTTTCCAAGTGTCCAGACCACAAGTGTCCTCTGTACTGACAACTTTTCAACAACTGGCTATTATTCTCTCTTAAGCCTAAATATTTTATGGTCCTGCTTTCATTCCCATGCAAGGTGCTTCAGATTATTCTCTAAACATGAGAAGCTCACATAACTCTCCCCTCCATCTGCACATTTGCCTCCACCAGGGATTTGCATACTGCTGCCTAGGGAGGACCTTCCTCTCCTATTCTGAGATAAAAGCTCAGCTGTGTCCTTTCCCTCACCCATCCCTGTCCTCAGTGGACCTTCTCAAAATGAAGATCCCTGTTCAGCTGCTGTGGCTCCTAGTGCTCTGGATTCCTGGTAAGGAGAGAGGGAGGTGAGAAAAGGAGAATGGGAAGGGATTAAAATCTTGAACCCAGGGCTCCCCAGGCGTGTTTGACACATGGTGGAGCTGGCTGGAGTTCACCAGGAAGGGCTGGTGAGCTTTAGTTCTGTGGTAGAGAAAATCCCACGTGGGACAGGACTTGTGTCCTCTGAAGACTGACAGGTGTGTTGGGATGACAGAAGCTGAGTATGAAGTCTCTTTGGGGATTCATTACATTGATTTGACATAAATTTTTATTTAGGCTTATGAGAATAAAAATTATATACAAAGAATAAATATCTAACTTCCAATATATAGTCTAAAAGAAGTGTTTAAAGTCTGCTCTTGAATCTTATACCTGACTTTGAACTCAGCCCTTCTAATTTCAGGTTCCACTAGTGATATTGTGATGACCCAGTCTCCAGTCTCCCTGTCTGTTAGCCCGGGAGAGTCAGCCTCCATCTCCTGCAGGTCTAGTAAGAGCCTCCTATACAATGATGGAAACACCTACTTGTATTGGTTCCTGCAAAGGCCAGGGCAGTCTCCACAGCTCCTGATCTATGAGGTTTCCAAGTGATCCTCTGGGGTCGCAGACAGATTCAGTGGCAGTGGGGCACAGACAGATTTCACACTCAAAATCAATAGGGTGGAGCCTGAGGATCTGGGAGTTTATTACTGTTTGCAACCTACAGAGTTACCTCCCACAGTGATACAGACACCAACAAAAACCTCCCTGCTTGGGGCAGCCCAGCTAGCAAATGTGTTGCTTGTATGGGGAAGAGCACAGCATCCTCTGCATCTGTGTGAGAGGGAGATGGTGGGAACTCAGGGTACCTGGCTGCAGCTGAGGCTCTGGTCATCAGTGTCCTGGCTGCATGAGAAGAGTCACAATGTGCCCATAGCCACAGCGTCTGAAACAGGAGGAGGGTGTGGAAAGGTCTTCTCAGCCACCAGCAGCTGCAGAGGTGATGCTGGAGGAGGGCACATCCTTACCCATCATGCCTTGCCTGCCTTCACCACTCAATTAGCATTGGTGTAGCAGATTGTATATGTAATACATGTGCTCTTGTTAAACTGACATTTTACTATGCTTTATTTAATTAACTTTATTTAACTAATTCTCTTTTACTTAATGTAAGTGGCATGTAGCATGCTCCCCTTTCCTTTCTGTATGTAGAAAATATATTCTTTCTGTCAAAATTATAGACTGTTTTGATTGATGA
>JALPQD010000554.1:0-20000 GCA_023101885.1 Typhlomys cinereus
CAACAGCCATACCCGGGACTGGTGCCTAGGATCCGGCAGTGTGACCTGGAAGAAGGCGGAGGAAAAATTTTGGGTGGGGGGGAAGGCTTCCCATGTGCAGGGATATGCCAACGTGCCGGCACACACGTCCTCCAGGTTGTGTGTGTGGCAATGTATGTGTGCTGGTGTCGTTGTTGGTAGGTGAGTGTGGGTTGTGTGTGTTCGATTGGATATTGGGTGCAGTGTGTGGTAGTGTTGTTGATTCAGTGTGTGTTTGGGCAGTTTGTGATTAATGTTATATGTGTGTGATAGAATCCAGAACTCAGCTTCAAAAGCAGAGGCCCCAATTGATAGATCTGACATCAAAACAGATATCCACTTGGAGACTCCAACCAAGATAGTTGTTAATAGTTATTCTGGGACTGACCAACCTGCCAATCCTAAAATTCCTTCCCCTGTGTACTCCAACTGCTAAACTTGCTACCCAATTCAGTAGTCATTTCCATCTTGGGGAGGGACATTACTGACTGCGCCTCTAGCTGGAATTTTCGATTGAGAATTCCTGAATATACTCAGTATTCGTAGGAATTGAGTTTTTGAGTTTGTGGTCTATTCTTCGTCCCCATTCCTTCTTTTTTTCTTTTCTTTTTCTAATATTGTTGTCCTGTTTTTTATCTATGTAAATGTTCCGGTTCGTTTATATATCTGGTGTTGGGTATGTCTTATGAGTGTTGATGTGAGTCTTTAATGGTGTGCATGTCTTGTGAGTGTGTACATGTTTAGGGAATATGTTGTTGCTGTGTGATTTGTTGTGTTTGTGTGGTGTAAGGATGCTACTGCTGTTGGATGTGTGACTGGTGTATTGTGTGTTGGTGGGTTTGTGAGATGATAAGTACAAGTACATGTCCCTTGGGTAGGTACTGAGTCTAGGCCAGATGAAGGTTTCAGAAGCTGACATTATGTTAGTATGTATGTAATCACCAAGCAGGGCCCCTTTACAGAACCATAGCTCACCGATTTGCGGGTCTAGCTGTTAGTTCCTGGGATGTCCATCAGCCTCTTAAAGTGCAAGAGGGAAGGTGGGAGGGATGGGAGGGAGAGAGAGGATTTACAACTGAGACGCCATGACTGTTCAATTTTATGTGGGTGCTGGGATCACAGTCACCCTCATAATGCTTCAACCACCCACTTAAACGCACACAACACAACATACAACATGCACCAACACATGATATGTCTAACAATCATAGAACAAAAGCTTTAACAGGGCTGTGTACAACTGAGCCATGCTCCGGTCCCGTGATAGATTCTAAGCAGGGGCTCTACCACTGAACCACACTCTACACCCTAAAGGGTTCTCGGCAGGGACTCTACACTGAGCCATGTCCCAGCCACCTCTACCTTATTTTTAGAGACACTCTCTCAAGTACCTAGAGCTCATTTCAATACACTGGTAAGCCCAGAGCTCTGGGTTCCACCTTTCTCTCCCCCCCATGTCGTTGAGAGGGACTATAAGTGTGTGCTATACCCTGGATTTCATGTGGCTGTGAGGATTCAGTATTACATAAGCATCTGCCATTGCATATGACACAAATAGGAAAACAAAAAACAAACACTTGGGGCTGTAGCTAAGTGGATAGATATTAGTATAGCCTTACAACCCACCTCGGTTCTTCCCCCAGCACCACATAAAGGATGTGGTGGCTCAGGCCCCCTCATCTCCATACTGGAGAGATGAAGGCTTGGAAAATCAGATGTCAAGCGGGACCAGCTAGATATCTTAGCTGGTAAATTACCTGCTCCTAAATCCAGAAACTGAGTTTCAACCACCAAGCTCATGTGGTCAAAGAAAAATGACTTTCAAATTCCCCTCTGGGCAGAAAAAATGCCTCAAGGGTTAAAACCTCTGCCTTGCAAGTGAAGGACCTTGATCCCACATAAAAATGCCAATTGGAAATGGTGGTGGCAGAGTTCTGGACTAGAAAGGCAGAGCCTGGGAAACCCCAGAGCAAAGCAATGAGGAGGAGGAGCAATCCAGGATTCTGATGTGACCCTGGCCTTCACAAGCGACATACTATCATTGTCCTGACACATAAAATAAGACACCGAAAAAAAAAAAAAAAAAAAAGCCTATGAAACCATCCATGTGCCATGGCATACATCAAATGCTCTCTCTCTGTTCTTTCACACCAACAAAAAACATACACACACACACACACACACACACACACACACAAAATTTCATGGTCATCCTCAGCTAAATAACAGTTGAGGCCAACTTGGGCTACAGAAGAACTTAGAGGGGGGGGAACACTTCACCCCAACCAAAACCAAGTCAAGGAGATCGAGCCCACAGCAGGGCTGGCCACGTGGCACCTCCTCACAGGACAGCTCTGGCCCTTGACTCTCTTTGCTCAGGCTCCCGAAGATGTCCGCAGAAAATAAGCTGACGTTTCCCTAGAGGCGGAGCCAGGCAGCTTCCCCAACCCACAGGCCCTGCGAGCCGATGTGCTGCACAGTCAGGTCAGCCTAGGTTGGGCCTCACTCAGCAGTTCACGTCCTGCTCGTGGTTGCTATTGTCTTCTATGGAAGATGTGTCTTCCTGTATGCAGCCCTCTGGGACAAGCACAGCTTTCTGCCCTCAGGACCCCACTTGATGTTCTGCCGAGACTTAACCATGGAAAGCCGGCCTGGCATCGTTGCTACTGAACACCCACCACGACACCGAGGCACAGGGAAAGAATTAAAGTTCAGGGGTGTCAACGTGTAACTGAGACCCTGTCCCAAAAAAGTATAGAGGGCTGGGGATTTGATTTAGTGGTAAACACCTGCCAGGTATGTATGGAAGAAAAGAAGTGAAGGAGGAGGAAGGAAAGAGGAAGGAGGGAGGAAGGCAAGGAAGGAAGGATAGGTAGGAGAAGGAATTGGAAGGACGGAAGAAGGAAGAAGGAAGGACTAAGAGAAGGACAGATAAGGGCAGATCACCAACTATCACACAAGAGAACAGAAGCCATTTGACAATAATAGACATAGGTGTGGAGCAGTTGGACCTTACACGGGATATGCGCTGGCAGCCACTGCAGTGTTTCTGAAGAATCAAATTGGGCAATAGACAGCTTAGTGGGTAAAGTGCCTGCTCGAAAACCTGACAACCCGAGTGTGATCCCCAGAATCTCACATGGTGAGGAAAGAACTGATTCCAAAGTTGTCCTCTAACCTCCACTCATGTGCCATGGTCTCCTCCTCTCTCTCTCTCTCTCTCTCTCTTTTCTATCATAAATCAAATTTAAAAAGAAACTCTTAAGAATTTCAACCAAGCAAATCTGAGCCCTGTGGTCTACCCATGTGCTAAGCTCAGATCTCAGAGATATACTGCTCGCTCCTGCCTTCACTGAAGCGTTGGTGGCAGATACATGAACACGAGTATAGCGAGACAAACTATGGATATGGACTGCTATCCAGCTTTAACAATGGAGATTCTTAATTGGGGGATGTAGTTCAGCTGGAAAAAGTGCTTCCAGGAAGCCCTGAGCTCCACCCACAGCAGCACATAAACCATGCATAGTGGAGCATGCCTGAAGTCTAGTACGTTGGGAGGTAAAAGGAGGAGGATCAGGAGTTCAAAAGCCATCCTTGGCTACATAGTGTGTGTGTGATACCAGCCTGGTTATATGAGATCCTGTTCTTTTTTTTTTTTTTTTTTTTTTTTTTAAAGACTTTTTTTAAAATTTTTTTTTAATTATTTATTCAACTGTGTGCATATGCGTGTGTATGTGCGCGCGCGTATGTGTCTGTGTGTGAGTGTGTGTTGTGTGTCTGTGTATGTGTAGAACCACGGACAAATTCGCGAACCACCATGGACGCCTCCACCTCCTTCTGCCCAAGGATTCACAGGCTCCGCCCTACCAGGACCAGAAGCGCAGGCCAACCCCGCTTCCGCCTGGCGTCTATACGTGGGATCTGGGATCCGAACTCAGGACCTTCTGCCTGCAAGGCAGAGGCTTAACCCCTGAGCCACCTCTCCAGCCCGAGATCCTGTTTCAAAAAAAAAAATACTGGAAGACACCTCAGTGGTTAAATCCTTCGTTGCAACCAAAAGGACCTGAGTTCAGATCCTCGGATCCTAAATTAAAAAAAAAAAAAAAAAAAGCCAAGCTGGAGAGATGGCTCAGGGGTTAAGACTCTGCCTCGCCAGCAGAAATTCCTGAGTTGGGATCCCACATAAAAATGCCAGGCAGAAACAGTGGCAGCCTACATTTCTGACCCTGGTGGGTGGAGCTAGGGAAAGAGCAAAGCAAGAAGGAGGTGGAAGCAATTCAGGATAATTCCTGAAGTCACCACTGGTCCCTCACAGGGACACACAGTATCCTCTGATACACACACACACACACACACACACACACACACACACCAAAATAAAGTTTAATAAATAAATAAAATAGAAATTAAAAAAATTTTAAAATGCCGAACAGGTATAACACCCCAGCTATAATTCTAGTCCTAAGAGGGTAGAGCCTAGGAATCCCCAGAACAAGTTGGTTAGCCAGACTAGCCCTAATGGCTGCTCCAGGCTGAATTATAGACCCAAGTTCACAACAATAAGGTGGAAGATTGATGGAGATTGACTCTGATTTCACCCCTGGGCTTCCACAGACATGTACACTCAAGTGCTCTGTTCTACACACACAGAGAAAGAAAGAAAGAAAGAAAGAAAGAAAGAAAGAAAGAAAGAAAGAAAGAAAGAAAGAAAGAAAGAAAGAAAGAAAGAAAGAAAGAAAGAAAGAAAGAAAGAAGGAGGAAAGGAAGGAGGGAGGAAGAGAAGGAGGGAGGGAGGGAGGGAGAGAGGGAGGAAAAGAAGAAGGGAGGAAGGGAAGGAGGGAAGAAGGGAGGGAGGGAAGGAAGGAAGGAAGGAAGGAGAAAGAGAGAAAGAAAAGAAAAAAGTGTAATCGTGGACAGTGCCTGAGAAACCCCAGTCAAGGTTGGCCAGTTGCCAACATGGCAGGCTCACACCTAAACACACTCATCAATGCAACATGCACACGCACAAATCTACATGGGGCAAAACAGCAGAGAACAAGCAGCTGAGTTTCTTCCAAGGCAATTTCTTAGCAAAGGGAGAGACAGAGACAAGGAAGCCCCAGAGTTGGAGATGCTTGCTCTCACAAACTCTAACTCACGTTGGAACAAAACCCAAATGCAGATAATGAAGCTACAGAACTCCTCCAAATACCACAGGATGGCCCGCCAAACACAGACACCGGCGAAAGTGCAGCACACAAAGGAAAGACAGCAGAAGCTGGGCTTCCTCAGGAAGCAGTTATTAGAATGAAAAGGTGGGTTTAGGGTGGCTCAGAAGGTGAGGAGCCTGCGGCCAAATCCAGTGCCCTGAGTTCTATCCCCAGAACCACAGAGTGAAAGGAGGGAACTGACTTCTAAAAGCTGTCTTCTGATCTCTTCTCTCTCTCTCTCTTTCTGTTACATATGACACATATATAATATGCATAATAAAAAAAGATATAGGGGGATGTGTGCAGGATACCAATTCAATAAGGGGTTGGGTACAAAATACACAAAGAATGTTTAAAATAAGAATAAAAAGACACAGAAAACCCAGCACTTAGAGTCAACTTTAGATACATAGTAAGCTTGAGGCCTGCCTAGTCTACATGAGACCCAAAGAAAGAAAGAATGAGAGAGAGAAGAGAAAGAGAAAGAGAAAAGGAAGGAAGGGAGGGAGGGAGGGAACGAGAACACAAAAAGATATTGACATGAGACAGGTCAACTCATTGTAATGTGTGATCCTCAGGTGGATCCAGATTCAAACTGACTCATTCTTTCTTTCTCTCTCTTTCTCTCTCTCTCTTTCTTTTTTTCTTCCTTTCTCTTTCTTCCACTCTCTCTGTCTTTCTTTCTCTTCCTACCTCTTTATTTCTTCTTTTGTATGTGTATGTGGAGATTCATACATGTGTATATGCATGTTCACGTGTATGAGTGCATGTGTGTATATGCACATATGTACATGTATGCATATGTAGAGTCCTGATACTGATCTTAGAAGTGTCCCTCAATCTCTACTTTTATTACTAAGAAAAGGGCTCTCAATTGCCCAGAGCTCACCGATCAGTTAGGCCAGCTTACTCCAGGGATTCCCTATCTCTCCCTACTAAATTCTGAGATTACAGGTAACTACTACATCTTTCCAACTTTTATGTGGGTTCTGAAGATCCAAACTCTGATCCTCACGCTTGTGTGACTGGTGCTTTATCCACTGAGCGCTCTCCCAAGACCCCAGATTCAAATTAAAACAAAAATTAACAAGCCAGGTGTGATAGCCCACACCTGTAATGTCAGCACCTGACGCCTGGGGAGACAGGGGGGTCACTGAAAACTCAAGGACAGCCTGGTCTACATGGAGAGCTCCAGGTCCATGGGGGCTACACAGGGAAACCCTGCCTCATGGCCATCAGCAGGCTGGATGACACACGCCCGTCATCACGGTGCTGGGGAGGTAGAGGCAGGAGAACCAAACTTCAAGTCATCCTCAGCTACAGACACATGCACAGAGTTCGGCTCAGATGCACGTTGAGAACGCCGGGGCGTGGCTCGGAGCAGAGAAGAGGGGCAGCAGAGAGACACTAGGATGGGACAAGAAGCTTACCCTTCCAGTCCAGGGTATCTCGGCCCCTCTGCAGGTGGCCCAGCAGCCGCTCGGGGCAAGAGGTCAATAAGAACTTGCTCTCTGTCCGTGCCACATCTTCCTGTTGCTTCCATAGCTCGCTGACAGTCTCGGTCTCGGGCCACTCCCCGCTCCAGCTGCCATTGTGAGGGTCAAACTGCATGAACTCCTCACCGTTGAGTGCGAACAGGGCAGTGGGCACCGTGGAATTGTCAGGTTGCAGTTCACAGCCCAGCAGGCCCTGCAGTGTGAAAGAACCTACAGACCCGTGCTCAGATGAGGGGAGCCAAAACCAGGGCTGGCCCTCCCCCCTCAGACACAGGGATCCAGACCCCAGCCTCCTTCCTCAGACTCAGTATATCAGACCCCAACCGCCCTCCCTCGGACTCAGTCCTCCCCAGCCTCCTCCCTCAAATCCAGGAATCCACACCTGAGCCTCCTCCCCCACGTTTAGGGGTCTCCCCCAACCCTCTTTCTTTATACCCAGAGTCCTCCCTAGCCTCCTCCTCACACCCAGAGACCCTCCTTATCCTTCCTCCTTCACACTCAGAAGCTGGACCCCAGCCCTCTTCCCTCAACCCAGCAGTCCTCCCTAGCCCTCTCATCAGACCCCAATCCTCTCTGACCCCTCCTCCCTCAGGCCGGCTTCTGGACCCCACCTTTCTCCCCCAGGGCTTTGAGAGCATCCAGGAAAAGTTTCTCCTTGCCCCTGAGGTCCATGGTCTCCTTCTCCCAGTACCAGGGCACCTGCGTCTCCCATGCCCAGGCTCCACAGGGTTGGGCCTCAGGCCGCAGGCTGTTGTAGCTCAGGTACTGCTGGGGTCCCAGCCAGCCCGACACCCAGAAGGCTGGGGAGGCCTGGGCTGGGCGGGACACAGCCGTGAGGTGGTAGAGCAGAGCAAGGTGGTTCCCTGCAGAGGAAGAGAGGGACCTGAGAGCCTCGAGGCACAGGACTGCAGCCCAGCAAGTCGGACCACCAAAATAGGTCGGATCCTAAGGATGAGAGACTAACTGAAGGACAGAGAACAAAGAGAGAGAGAGAGATAGACGACAGACAGATAGAAACAGACTGAGAGTAGAGACAGAGAAACAAAGAGAACCCAGAGAGACAGGGGAAAAGAGATGGAAGCCCAAAGAGATAGAGAGAGAGAGAGAGAGAGAGAGAGAGACAGAGACAGAGACAGAGACAGAGATCTAGATTACAGAAGTACAGAAACCCAAAGAAAGAATGTGTGTGGAGAAAAAAGTGTACAGAGACCCAGAGAGAGAGGGACAAGGACCCTAACTTTGGGGATGCATCATTCAAAGCAAGTAAAAAACTATCCACAGTGAAATTCCAAAGGAAGCAGGGCTTCAGTGAAGAAATGTTAGACTTCCTTGCTCCCCACCACCCTCTTTGGTCACAGTGCTCACCTGCACTCCAGGTCCTGGGCAGGAGGACCACCAGGAGGCTGAGGGTCCATGCCTGGGGCCTTGGCATCCTCATTCTGAAAGAGCCACCTGGAGAAGGGACAGTTGACCCTCAGGACCCTGTCCTCCCACCGCTTCCCCAGGTCCCTGTGAGCCCAGCATAGATCAGGATAGCTGGCCCATGGGGTTTGGGGGCCCAGTCCAAGATGACTGACAAGCCCTGTTTTCCTATGAACTTTCACCCCCTCATTTGATCCAGATTAGTTAATTAATTACAGAACTGAATTGGCCAAAATGTGTCTCTATAGACTTCTACAATTCCTTTCTCTCCTTCAGACCCAGGGGTCTAAACCCTAGTCTCCTCCCTCAGACCCAAGTGTCCAGACTCCAGCCTTCTCCCTCAAATCCAGGAGTCCAGACCCCAGCCTCGTCCCTCAGACCCAGGGCTCCAGACTCCAGCCTCCTCTCCCAGACCCAGGGTTCCAAAATCCAGCCTTCTTCCCTCAGACCCAGGGCTCCCAGGCCCAGCCTCTTCCCTCAGACCCGGGGTTCAGGCCTTAGGTTCTCTGTCCCTCAGGCTGGGGTTGTTACTCACAGCAGTCTGGTTCCCCTTTTTCCTGTAGCCCTGGTTGATCCTCTGCCGGGAGCCCCAGTTCCTTTCTCACATCCTTTCCGTACACCCTGACTGTTGTGGGACTCAGAGGACATCCAGCTCCACCCCCTGGCTGTAGGACACACCCCTGGCCCTAAGCCCAGCCTCGCTTGAAACTTCAGTGGTTTTTGGTTAGAAGTTCCTTAAAGCTGTCGATCTATCCATATCCTTCTGAGGTAACAGCTTTCTGGGACAGCGTACACATTCTGAAATCTTGTGGCTTCCCGTCTTTTCCATGGCATGCACATTGCGTGTCACTTTAAGACACCCCACAACTTGTGGAGGGAGTGGCTGGGCTTTGGCTTGCTTTCCTAACATACTGCAACTGACTCCAGCCCAACTCAGCTGCGAGCCTGCTCTCTCCCCTCCTTCCATGTGGCCTGAGGTCCCTCCCCAGAATCTCACTATGTCCTGGATCGACACCATGCGGACTCAGACACACAGACACAGGTGGCCAGATGTGGCAGCACAAGCCTTGCAGATGTGTGGGTTAGGCAGATGGAGAGAGGGATAAGTGATTGACAAACAGACAGCAAGTCAGATATGGTGGTGGGGACTGTTGTCCTTGTACTTGGGAGTCATGCTCTCTGGAGAAGACTCCGCCCATCTCTGGCGAGTAGTCTTTCACTAACTAAACTCTTTCTATTTTAATATCTGCTTACATCAATTTGTGCTGTGTTCGTGTGTGTGTGTGTGTGTGTGTGTGTGTGTGTGTGTGTGTGTGTGTGTATCTATGTGAGTGAATGTACATGTGCATGATATATGTATGACTATGTATGTCTGTGTCTCTGTGAGTATATGATAATGTATGCGTGTGAATTTCTATGTGTGAATATGTGTGTGAGATGTGTGTATATGTCTGTATCTCCATGTGTGTGACTGTGTGTATGCACTTGTGTGTGGTGAGTGTATCTGTGGTGTCTGTGTGTATATGTGTTTATGTGTGTGTTAATGTGTGTATGCAAATGTGCTGTGCAATATATGTGTGTCTGCATAGGATCAGATGTGTGTGTGAATGTGTGAGTGCACATGTGTCCGTGTGTGCATATTCAGGTGTGTGTAACTCTGTGTGTGTATGTGTGTGAATGTGTGAGTGTGTATGTTGTGTCTGTGTGTATGCATTGTATCTGTGTGTGCATATTCAGGTGTGCGTGACTCTGTGTGCGTGTGTGTTTGTGTGTGTGTGTGTGTGTGTGTGTGTGTGTGTGTGTGTGTGATTATGAGTATCTACTCCTGTGCTTGAGGGCAGAGGACGACCTTGACTGCCATCCGTCTCCTTTGACTGGGGGGGAGGGGTCTCTCCCTGGGGTCTGAGTTCATCAAGTCCACTAAGCTGTCTGATCAGTGAACCCCAAGGATACTCCTGTTTCCTTCACGGCTCTGAAATTATGAAAGTACCTCCACCACCATGTCTTGGCTTTTTCCTTTTTTTTTACCATCCTGGGATGAGACTCAGGTCCACCTGCTTGGGAGCAGGCACTGGGCTGACAGTTATCTCTCAGCCCTGGTTGTCCTCTTTGACGAGTGTACTCAGACGGTCACAAGTCCAACCTGTTGCCCACGTCTGCACAGAGAGCCACTCCTGGTAAGAGCCCAAGATGTTTCTCAGCAGAATAATGAGATGCCTTCCCAGCCAGCAGATCTGAGTCCCCGGCAGGTGCAGCCCGGTGAGACCTACACAGCCTTGTGGAAACTCCACAGAACAGCCCACGCAGTCTTGCAGCGCGGCATGCGTGAATACTCCCACTGTCTCTCCTGCAGCCTAGATCCACGCATGTCAGTGGCAGCTCATGAAACTTTGCTGGTCCCATTGTCGAGGGTGCTGGTGGCAGGCAGGTGACCAGTTGGGAGACACTTATGGCCTCTGGCTGTGGCTGTTTCCCAGTGTGAACTGAAGAACACTGGACTGTGACCCCATTCTGCTCCTGAGGAGCAGGCTAGGAGTTCACCTTGGCTCCTGGGGAGAGCCTTTCTTCTACATGCAGCTGGCACACTTGGGCTCAGACTACACTGTGGTGGAAACTGAACTGAACTTGCTATGTTTTGAAGATGATCTTGAACTCCTGGTTCTCCTGCCTCTCCTCTGGGGTGACAGGCATCCACAGTCATCCCTGGTTCATGCAGAGCTGGGGATGCAGCCCAGGGCCTCCTGCATGCTGGGGAGCGCTGTACCCATAGAGCCCAAGTCCCGCCCCGTCTTTCACTCTGGCTCTCTTCTCCTGTTCTAGCAGAGGATGCGGATGATGCCTTGAAGCGTGCTGTCCCCAGCCAAGCCGACGACCCAAGGTGTCCATCCATGGCCAGCCAGTCTTCTGCATTCTCTCTCCTGGCCGGTCCCCAGGTTTTCCTCATGACCTAGTTGTGGCACGTCTCAGCACAGCAAGACCAGGTTGCCTCCTTCTTGGGTAAAGGTTGCATCTTCAGCAGGACCTGTAGTAGACCTTGTGGCATCTCTATGTTCAATCCCTACCCCGTAGGGAAGGCTGGGGGAGGGACGGACTTTGGAGATGCTCAGTGAATAGCACTTGTGTGCAAGCTTGGGGATCTGAGTGCTGATCCTGGGCACCCACATAACAAGCAGCCTGTAATGCCAGCACATGGGGGAACAGGCAGGTGGACCCTGGGCATGTGCTGGACAACCAAGCTGGACAAGAGAGAGAGCGCCAGGCTCAATGAGAAACTAAGTCTGAAAAAATAAGGTGGAAAGGCCTGCAGGAACACAGCAGGGGAGGCACGTGCTCACAAACTCGGGGACACCCCCAGAAGATCACGTGGTGGAAGGCAAGAACTAACTTCTGAAAGCTGCCCTCTGACCACCACCTGTGTGCCACAGCATATATGTGTATGCTCTCCTACTCCCTCCCCCTCCCTCTCAAATAAACAAAATATTAAAATTAAACAGATGTGTTGTTAAAATATAAAATAAGGAAATAAGTGGAGAGCTGGAGAGATGGCTCAGGGGTTAAGACTGTCTCACAAGCAGAACTCTGATTTCGGACCTCATGTCCCATGTAAAAACACCAGGCGGAAACCAAAGCAGCCTTCACTTCTGGCCCTGGTGGGCAGAGCCTGGGAAATCCTAGAGGGAAGCAAGAAGGAGGTAGAAGCAATCCAGGATGATTCCTGAAGTCACCCTGGTCCTCCACAGGGCCACACAGTGTCTCTCCCCCCCCACACACACACAAAATAAATATTGAAAAAGGAAATAAGGGAAAGAGACCCAGTTTTGACCTCTGGCCTCTACACATGCACACACACATTTTTTTTAAATTTTACTTTTTTTTGTTTATTCAGTTGTGCGTGTGTGTGTGTGTGCGTGTGTGTGTGTCTGGGTGCATGTGTGTGTGCACATGTACGTTATCTATCAGAGGGCACTGTGTGTCCCTATGCAGATGACATCATCCTGGATTGCTTCTATCTCCTTTTTGCTTCACTCCAGGATTTCTCAGGCTCCACCCACCAGGCCAGAAATGCTGCCTCCGGTTTCTACTTGGCATTTTTACGTGGGACTTGGGATCCGAACTCAGGACCTTCTGCTTTCGAGGCAGGTTCTTAACTCCTGGAGACATATCTCCAGCCACGTACATTTTTTTAAATGGGACGGGAGAGAGAAAGAGAAGGAGAGAATGCATACCATGGGCATTCCTGGAGGGCAGAGGACAACTTTCAGAAGTCGATTCTTTCCTTCCACCATGCAGGTTTCTACTGGGGATTGGACTCACATCATCAGGTCCTTGAGCAGATGTCTGATACGTTGAACCTATTTTGACGGCTCCACGTACTTTTTTAAAAATTGATTTCAGGGGCTGGAGAGGTGACTCAGAGGTTAAGCCTCTGCCTTGCAGGCAGAAGGTCCTGAGTTTGGATCCTAGACCCCATGTATAGACGCCGGGTGGAAGCGGGGGCGGCCTGCGTTTCTGGTCCTGGTAGGGTGGAGCCTGTGAATCCCAGGGCAGAGTAAACAAGAAGGTGGTCCATGGTGGTTCCCGAATTCGCCCGCGGTTCTATACAAACACACATACACACACACATACACACACACACACACACACACACACACACACACACACACACAATTGAATAAATTAAAAAAAAAAATGATTTCAGCTGCAGGAGGGGTGTTCTCTGTGCCTGGTTAGATTCTCTCTCACTGTCCTGTCTCCCCTAAATTCAGTCCCAGATACACAAATAATGCAGCTGCTCAACCTCCGGCTTCTCCACCCACTTCCACGTCTCACCTCTTGCCTTCCACCTGTGCAGCTCTCTCCAGACACCCCCTTCCTCCTCAGGGATGTGCTCCCTCCCCCACACATTCACTCTGAGGCTTCACATGAGGAACTTAGGCTGCAATGAAAGGTCACCCTCCCAACAGAGCATCCTTCCCCTTCACAAGGGACCCCTGCACCATCTCCCTATCTGTTCCCTTCCCCATGGCTCACGTGTCCCAAATACAAATACAAGTGTTCTGGCTCCAGTCTTCGCTGGTCCTTACCGTGAGTTTCTGTCCGGCCTGCAGCACTGGACACAGCTCTGTAGCTCCCCTCCTCTCCTATCTCCTCCTTCCCTTCCACCTCCTCCTCTCCTCTTCATCCTTCTCCTCTCCCTTCCCTTCTTCTTCCTTCTGTACTCCTCTTCTTCCTCCTTCTTTCTTCTTCTTCCCTCCTTTTTAAAATTTATTTAACATTTTATTTGTTTGACAGAGAGAGAGAGAGAGAAAGAGAGATAAAATGCATGCCATGGCAATCTTCAGAAGCCAGTTTTTTTTTTTTTAAGCCAGTTTTTTTTTGTTTTTATTTATTTATTTATTTATTATTTATTCAATTGTGCATGTATGTGTGTGCGCGTGTGTGTATGTGTGTGTGTGTGTAGAACCACGGAAGAATTCAGGAACCACCATGGACCGCCTCCACCTCCTCCTTGTTTACTCTGCCCCAGGATTCACAAGCTCCGCCCTACCAGGACCAGAAACGCAGGCCACCCCCGCTTCCGTCTGGCGTCTCTATACGTGGGGTCTAGGATCCGAACTCAGGACCTTCTGCCTGCAAGGCAGAGGCTTAACCCCTGAGCCACCTCTCCAGCCCCAGAAGCCAGTTTTTGAGCTAGAGAGAGACTCAGTTGTTAAAGTCTTTGTCTCACAAGCAAAAGGACCCAATTCCCATAAAAAAATGCAGGTGATACTTGTAAAACGGAAAAAAAAAATTTAAAAAATACAGATGAGTGCGGCAGGCAACCTATAATCCTAGCACTGGAAGCCAGGGCAACCTGGCTATCCAGACTAGACCTAATGGTTACTCTGGGTTTGATTAGAGATCCACACTCGCAACAGTAAGGCGGAAGAGCAATGGAGGATGATTCTTGGTATCGTCCTTGGGCCCCACGCAGACACTCAAGTATATTTGGGTATATCCATCTGCCCATGTGTGACCACCCAAATGCAATAGCACACACTCATAAACACAAGCACACACATATCCCATAATGCATACATGAAAGGAAAAATAAGTCAATTCTCTCCTTCTACTGTATGGACGTTCAGGATTAAACATGGGTTCCCAGTTTTGTAATCAGGTGTCTTTACCCACTGAGCCCACACACACACACACACACACACACACACACACACACACACACACCTCCACTTTTTTAAAACAGCCCCAGGCTAATCTCAAGCTCTATATGTATCAAAGGATGACCTTGAAGTTCTACCCTCCCGCCCCCACCTCCCTAGTGCTGAGATCACAAGCGTGCACCAATATCAAATCTGATTCATACCATGCTATGGATGAGGCCAAGGACTCATGCTGGATTTGTGCTGTGCCCAAGGACCCACATCCTGCCTTGGGGAAACCCATCTGTGACCTCTCCCTGGTCTTCAGAGGAGCACATGCATGTCTTTGACATGGAGACTCTGCAATCACAGGGTTAACTGAAAAGATTTCTGGCTCTCTGTGTTTTGTTTTCTTTTGTTTTGTTTTTCTCCCCTACTTCTGGCTGAGATAAGGCTTCTGTCCAAGACAGTTATCTGGGCCAAATCTTGCTGGAATGCTGCACTCTGCAGTTCTCTGACTTTTGTGGAGAAAACAAACCCCAAACAGCAAGAAGGACTGCCTGGGACTCAGGAAAGACACGAATCTCCAAACTAAACAGAAGGTGGGAAGCCGACCTTAGTCCATTCTGTGGTGGATGTCATGTGGCGTCAGCACTCTTTTGATAAGTTAGTAAATGTATTTATGTTGCTTTGTCTCAGATATTATTAAATTACTTTTGAGAAAGAGCACATACAAGCATGGCATCAGGTGGAGGTCAGAGGGCAACTTTCATAAGTCAGTTCTCTCCTTCTATTAAGTGGGCTTCCTGGGGTTGAACTTAAAGCCACTAGATTTGTGAGCAGGCACCTTATCTGACATATATATATATATATATATATATATATATATTTTTTTTTTTTTTTTTTTTGAGACAGGGCCTCATATAGTCTAGATTGGCCTTGAACTCTTTTTTTTTTTTTTTTTTTATTCAATTGTGTGTGCACGCGGGTGCATATGTATGTGTGTATGTATGTGTGTGTGTGTAGAACCACGGGCGAATTTGGGAACCACCATGGACCGCCTCCACCTCCTCCCTGTTTACTCTGCCCAGGGATTCACAGGCTCCGCCCTACCAGGACCAGAAACGCAGGCCGCCCCGTTCCTGCCTGGAGTCTATACGTGAGATCTGGGATCTGAACTCAGGACCTTCTGCCTGCAAGGCAGAGGCTTAACCCCTGAGCCACCTCTTCAGCCCTGGCCTTGAACTCTTAATCCTCCAATCTCTCTCTTTCTCTGTCACACGTGCGCACAGCACACGCACACACGCACACACACGCACGCACACACTATCGGGTTGTGGAGATGGCTCAGTAAAGTGCCTGCCTGCCATGCAATCATGAAGACCCAAGTTCAGAACCCCAGAACCAGACCCCAGAATCAAAGACCAGGCACGGTGCTAGCATGCTTGTGATCCCAGCTTTTGTTTTGAGGGATGGGACAGAGACCGGTGGTTCCCTGAAGCTCACTGACTGGCTGGCCTGATCATATCCATGGGCTCCAAGTTCAGTGAAAGACCCTGTCTCAGAAAATAAAGGTAGAGGGTTGGGGAGAGGGCTCAGTGGTTGGTGCACTTGCCCTGCAAACAAAAACACCAGAGTTTGGATCTCCAGATCCAAGGTAATAAATGTGACATGTGCGTGGTGGCCCACTGCCCTGGAAGGTTGAACCCCTAAGAATCCGCAGAGCAAAGTGGCTACTCAGACTAACCCTAATGGCTGCCCAGGATTTAATTAGACCAAGGCTCACGGCAGTAAGGTGGAAAAGAGATGAAGCACTTGGACCTTCACATGCACACACATACATATACAACCCAAACACACACATACACACACACACCACCATAGACTGGAAAATAATAATAAAGGCATAGCATGATCTAGGAAAGGTGCCACAAGTTGACTTGTGTCTGAATACACATGTACAAATACACATATAAGATCTTTCAGGACTCCCAAGTCTTTGGCCCCTTTCAATACCCTTTCTTGACAGAACTTCCCCCTCCCCAACTCAAGCAGACCTCTTGGTCCAGCAAGAGGCTCCTTCTGTGTCTTAGGGTGTCCCAGTCCTGAAGCAGACAGTGGCCAAGTGTCTGGCCCTGATAAGGACAGTCCCAAGTCTGAGCTCACTTCTCAGTCTGCATGGCAGAGGCCTGGGGGAACCGTCTGGGTCTTATCAAGTCCTGTTCCTGTGACAGTCAAGGTACAAGACCCAACAGCATGAGTTCATCCGATCACAGGGAAGGCTTTTGCACTGTGGAAGTTCAAACAGTCCTTGGGAGACCTCTGTCTCCTATGTGTGTGGGGGGGCACACATGGATGAGTGTATGTGAGCGTGCATGCCTGTGGAAGTCCATGGGTAACATCAGGATCATTCTCCATCATCTTCCCCCATTATTGTGGGCCTGTCTTTAAGAACCCAGAGCAGTCATTAGGGCTAGCCTGGCTAGCCAGCTTACTCTGAGAATTCCAGACACTGCCTTCCAGGGCTAGAATTACCAGCCATAGCTATTTGGCAATTTTACATGGGATCTGCACTCAGGTCCCTTTGCCTGTGAGGCAAAGGCTTTAACCATTGAGCCATTTCTTCAATCCTCTGTTTCCTCCTCTGGTAGGACCCCATGGGAAACACTCTCACCAATATCTCCAGAGCCTAATGAGCGTCCATCCAAGAGTCTCCGTGCTGCCTTCTGAGCTCCCTTCATTGTTCTTGTCTGTTTGAGGTATTTCTGGGGACACAATGTTGACAGCCCAGGCAGGCCTCAAAGTGTCTACACAGCTGAGGAAGACCTTGAACTAACTCCTGATCCTCCTGCCTCCATCTTCACAGGAGTCCACGACACCCAGATGAGGTGCTAGAGATCAGACCCAAGGCCTGGTGTATGCTGGGAAAACATCCCACCTTCTGAGTAGGGATACACCAGCTGTGATGTGACTTGTTTTTTTTTTTAAACTTTTTTTATTATTTATTCAATTGTGCGTGTGTATGTGTCTGTGTGTGTATGTGTGTGTAGAACCACGGGTGAATTCAGGAACCACCATGGACCGCCTCCTCCTTGTTTACTCTGCCCCGGGATTCACAGGCTCCGCCCTACCAGGACCAGAAACGCAGGCCGCCCCCGCTTCCACCCGGCATCTATACGTGGGGTCTAGGATCCAAACTCAGGACCTTCTGCCTGCAAGGCAGAGGCTTAACCCCTGAGCCACCTCTCCAGCCCCAACTTGTTTTTTTTTTTCTATCTTCCCTTCTTTCCTTTCTCCTTCCCTTCTTTTTTTTTTTGTTTGAGATGGGTCTTGTATAGCCCAGATTGGTCTTAAATTCACAATGTAAATGAGGAAAGCTTTGAACCCATGATCCTGACTCCACTTCCCAAATTCTGGAGCTTCAGGTGTTCGCTTCAGGTGATTCCCCACATCACAATGATTTCCCTTCTTCCCTCATTCTCTCCCTTCCTTCTTTTTTGGTGTGTGTGTGTGTGTGTGTGTGTGTGTGTGTGTGTGTGTGTGTGTGTGTGTGTATGTGTGTGTGTGTACAAAAGGGGACTTGAGTGTGTATACCTAGAAGCCCAAGGGTACTATCAGGAATCATCTTGAATTGTTTTACCTCCTTATTACTTTGCTCTGGGGTTTCCCAGGCTCTGTCTTCCTAGGCCAGAATTGTAGGCCTCTGCAATATCTGGCTGACAATTTTTTTTATAACATGGGATCTAGAGATCTGAACTCTGGTTCTTTTGCTTGTGAGGCAAAGATTTTAATCCCTGAGTTGTCTCAATAACCCCTCCCTCTCTTTTTCTCTATCTCTGCTTATTTTTCTTTCTGTCTTTCCTTCTCTCTCTCTCTCTCTCTCTCTCTCTCTCTCTCTCTCTCTCTCTCTCTCTCTCTCTCCTATCATGTGTGTGCATGGAAGCCAGTCATGATCAAGTATCTTCCTCAATTTCTCTTCACCTTTGTTATAGTTAGGCACAGGTGTCAACCTGACAGTTGAGGGTGCTCTGGGCACATTTGTAGAGAATTAGTGGTTAAGCCCAGAGTAAACCTGAGGGAGATTGTCTAGCTGATGGGGAAGGCCCAGCCCATAGAATAAAATACAGAGGGCTGGTCGAGAAAACTGGCTTCCTTATACACTTGGCCAGACATGCTGGTCTGGCAAGTAAGGATTGTCCTTCTCTCAGTCCTGGTGTTGGTGTGAGCTCTCCTGCTAAGATGGACAAATAACTGTAACCAGGAATCATAAGAGAAAATAAAGCCCTTGTTCCCTGGAGCCATTTGATGGTGATTTTATCACCAACCATGCAGGCTAACTTCTACAACTTTTTTTTTTTTTGCTTGTGTATGTTTGTGGTGTGTATGTGTGTGCATGCTGGCACGTGTGCAGGTGACGCGGGTCATCAGGCTGGATGGCGAGGGCCTTCCCCACTGAGCTCCCTCCAGCTTTCTACCTTATTTTTGTATTTCCTTCCCCATCTTATTTTTTACACAGGTCTCTCACTGACTCTGGGGCTCATCAGCTTGGCTAGTCATGTGTCCAGTGAGCTCCTGGCACCTGCCCGTCTTCCAGCGCCTTCTGTCCCCACCCATGCTGGGATTATAAAGTCACCACACTGTGCACTCAGCCTTCCCTGAGCACCCCTTATTAAGTGAACTTGTGTCCTGACCAGCGCTGGTGGGAATGTTCAGAAGTCAAAGAGTTAAGGTGGTTACCCTGGTCTTGGGGATTATCCAAGCATGTCACAATGAGACACAATATTGGGACCTCACCTAGAACCTAGGGTGTGTTTCCAGACGTGTAGCTTACTTCTCTAGCTAGATGCGAAGCATGTGGCTAACTATGTCACTGTTTATCTACCATCTATCTATCTTCCTATCTGTCCACCTATCTGTCTTCCTTCTATCTGGCTATCATCTGTCTTTGATGCAGTTACTGTACATGTTGCTGATAAATTTACCATCAAATAGCTTAAGGGAACATGGGTTTTATTTTCTTTTATGATAGTCCAGTTACAGAAGAGTGCCCACCAACACCAGGGGCAGAGGGAACTGACTATATCAAACCTATAAAACTGCTGAGAGAGGGACAGTCCTCACTTGCCAGACTAGCATGTCTGACCAAGTATGCAAAGAATGCTGACTTCCTCAATTAGTTCCCTCCATCTTATTCACTTTTCACTTGTCCCATCTACTATGGGCTGGTCCCCCCCTCACCCTCCATCAATTAGATAATCTCCTACAGGGCTTAACTCAAGTGCTAATTCTTTCTTTCTTTCTTTCTTTCTTTCTTTCTTTCTTTCTTTCTTTCTCTTTCTTTCTTTCTTTCTCTCTCTCTCTCTCTCTCTCTCTCTCTCTCTCTCTTTCTTTCTTGGTATGTGTGAGTGAGTGAGTGTGTGTGTGTGTGTGTGTGTGTGTGTGTGTGTGTGTATCAGAGGGCACTGTATATGCCTGTGGAGAGCCAAGGGTGACTTCAGGAATCTGGATTGCCCTACCTCCTCTTTGTTTTGCACTGGAATTTCATAGACTCTGTCTCCCAGGGTCAGAAGTACAGACTACAGCTATTTTCTCCTAACATTTTTGTGTGTGATCCAGAATCCAAACTCAGGACCTTCTGCTTGCAAGGTAGAGGTTTAACCCCTGAGCCATCTCTCTAGCCCTCAGCTATTAATTCTTTACAAATGTGTCCAGAGCTTGTCAAGTTGACACCTGGA